>OY720441.1:216052933-216647933 GCA_963082915.1 Dolichopus griseipennis | reverse complement strand
GGCTTTATTTCGCAATTGAATGCGAATTAAAGCCATACGCGAAAAAATTGGCGATATGGCTTTATTTCGCATTTGAATGCGAAATAAAGCCATAATGTCATTTTATGGCTTTATTTCGTATGGCTTTATTTCACGGCGCCGTTTTTGACACGAATGTAATTTCAAATGTAGTTGATAACATTTTTAAAATGGCTAAAAAATTTAAAGAAGTTGTTTTAAATATTGATAAAATAAGAGATATTAAAATTTCTACCTTTTGGGAAAGTAGAGGTAGGCATCAAGGAGCACGAGCGCTTACAGGCAAACCAAACTTCCACAGTTTAATTTCTTTTACATCTGATCTTATAGCCGTTGAATTAAAAAATAAACACATGTTTTTTACAGCAAATCGATGTACATTGGGTTTACTGTTTTAGAACAGTCAAAAATGTGAATGTATGATTCCATTATAAATATATAATAGCGAAATTTAGAAATAAAATTTAATTAAGTTATACAGATATGACAGCCTAATATACAAAATACATACCGATGACTTTTACGTCGATATAAAGCCAGTCTTATCATCTTAATTTGATAGTACTGTTTATCAAAAAACACATCCGTACGGTTTCCCTTTGTTGAACAAAAAACAATTGGGACAATTGGGACATTCTGCAAATCTGTAACCTTTTTTGGGGTATCAATTCTATATAGTTGTTTAAAAAAATGCCTTCGAAAAACAAAGTTACATGCTAAAGCAATGATTGTAGCCTCAGTGAAAGGACATATATTATTTTCTTCCAACAGAAGTTTTTCTAAATTTAATGCAGACTTCCTTTCAAATATGTACATCATTTTTGTAATAATCTATCAAAACAACTTTCGTATTAAACTCGGTATTTTAGCTTTTTTCATAACAATCAATAAACATTTTTCGATTTTGTTCTGTCATTGTATCAGGAAAATAGTAATGCATAAAGTGGTATTGGCCCAATTTATATTTTCTTTTGTATTGAACAAATAAGGAAAATAACGCTTTTTCAAATTAGTTTAAAAATGAAAGCTTTAGGAAGTTGACTTAGTGGCATTAGAAGATAATTCATAGAATCTAAAAACCTTATATTTTTAATCAGTATCTGAATAATTTTTGTGCCTCTCTCACTAATTTTGGTTCTATGTCACTTTTATGCATCAATTTATTTAAAATAAACTGGTGATCAAAACCTTGTCCATTATGAGCTATTAAAACAACTTCTTTAAATTTTTTAGCCATTTTAAAAATGTTATCAACTAAATATGAAATTACATTTGTGTCAAAAACTGTTGTTCTAAAACCATATTTAGAATAAAAATTTAACTTCTCTTCTTTTATGTAATGATGACATCTTGAGCTAAGTACATATCAATTAGGTTCAGGTATTTTAATATCATCCTTATTGTTTTTAACTATCGTTCTTTCTTGCATTGTTTCTAAATCGTAAAAGATAAACACAAAATCATGATTTTGGGTTTGCGCTTATCTACATTAATGTAACAAAAATTATTGTTTTTCTACATTTCTGTTACAATTTTTACAAAAACAGTACCACATATATATGTGGTGAATCAATCTTTCTAAAATATTTTTTAAAGCAAATTCAGTCTTTGTAAAATTTTTAACATGTAGTAACTGTTTTATGATTTTCAAAACATTTCCCACCTCGAAACGATAGTTTTCAAATGTTGCATGAACTAGTTGTAGTTATATTATTACATGCAGGAGACTGCCGACAACAAATACAGATACGTTCACAATTATGATCATTTTTGTAGCCTACATTACATGTTTTACAGTAATGGTTAAAGCAAAAAAGCGCTGTCATCGAAATAATAACGTGAAAGTGATTTAAAGTTAAATTAATTTTTTTGTCATTGTTTTCATCTTCAAAAGTTATATTTTTATTATTAGCATAATCATAAAAGTATATTTAGATTATCCAGAGAATCTTTACGATCTCCACAATGATTTACCTTTTTGTACTGAAAACAGTATTTCTCCAACAGGAAAAGCAAGAAAATTGTTAACCAATTTAAATAAAAAAAGACAATATGTAATCCATTATAGAAATCTCAACCAATGTCTTGAAAACGGATTTGTTTAAAAAAAAATACACATAGTTTTGAAATTTAAACAGGGTGATTGGTTACTAAAGTATATCGATTTAAATACTGAATATAGAAAAGTTGTTAAAAATACCTTTGAAAAAAATCTTTTTTAAATTAATGAATAATTCTATAGCCACTAGTCTAATCTAGTGGCTATAGAGTTAAAGAGAACTACAATACATTATAACAAACCGATTTATATAGGAATCACAACGTTAGACCAATCTAAAATTTTATTGTATATTTTTCACTATAATTATATGAAACCAAAGTTTCACAATAATTTAACCCTTAAATATATAGATACTGATAGTTTACAAGACATAAAACCAGATCTGATTCAATATTTTAATACGCAAAATATAACCCATATAACTTTCCTCAGCTAAATAATAAAGTATTCGGTCCATTTAAAGATGGAATGAAAGTTAATTACTGAATTTATAAGTTTAAGGTCAAAAATGTATTTTCTTAGAGAAAATGAAAATATTAAAAAAGCAAAAGAGGTTAAAAAATATGTTGTAAATGACTTAAATATAAGTTATTTATGTCCGAATTTGATTATTTATAGAAATATGAAAGTGTTTAGATCAAAATTACACACTTTATATACGCAGAATCTTAACAAAATAGCTTTAAGTAGTTCAGATGAAAAAAGATATACATATATTAGGTGACAATGTAAAATTTTATGCTTGGGGACACTATGCTTTAAAGGAAATGAAATGTAAATAATGTTACTTTTTAGCACATTTTCAAAAAATTTTGTAAAAATGTGCCTATATAGTTCACTCTGTCCGACCGTCCATCCTTCCGTATGTTTACAAAAACTTTTACACCGTTTGAAATAGAGTTAAGAAATTTTAATCACGGATCAGATATTACAAAAAAAATTATTTCGTAGAAGAATTTTTTTCTGTAGCCCCACCCGTTACGGAGCTACAGCCCCCCAAAGTTGGAAAAAGCCCTATATTTAAATTGTTATAACAAGAGTTCTGTTAGATACATTTTCAATCTGAAAACGGCAAACGATAGCTGGTTTCATAAACTTTGTAAATATTTAAAAGGAAAATGTTTAGGGTTGCCATACGGTACTAAGATTTAATTTTTGCAAAATTTTTGGCCACACATATCTTCTGAACGGTTTAAGCTAGGGTCTTGATAATTTGGAAGAAGTTAGATACTCAGAAATTAGTAGGAGTCGGTTAATAAAATTTTTTTGTCCAGGATGTTTAGGAGCTATAAGGGCTCGAAAATTGAAATTTTGCTATTTTTAAACACCTGTAACTTGAATACCTGTCAACATTTTTTTTAGTGATATACAAAATTCGAAGCTCTACAATTATATTTCAACATATGTCAAAAGTTTTTCTTAATTTTGAAGGGTGACGAAGCTACAGCCCCTGCAAATTCCAAAAAAGCCCTATATTTAAATTGATATAACAAGAGTTCTGTTAGGTTTATTTTCAATCGAAAAACGGTAGAAGAGAGCTGCTTTTATAGGCCTTACAAAAAAATGTCGATTATATGTATAGGACTGCCATACGGTACTAAAATTTACCATTATATAAAACTAAATTTTTGCAAAATTTTTGGTCTCATACATCTCTTAAACGGTTTCAGATACGGTCCTGAAATTTTGGGAGCAGTTAGATCGTCAAATATTAGTCGGAGTCGGTCAACAAAATTTTTTTGTCACGTCCCCTGTTTATGAGCTATAAGGGCTCGAAAATTTAAATTTTTTCTATTTTTAAGCACCTGTATCTTGAATACCTGTCCAATTTTTTTTTTATTAATATACAAAATTTAAAGTCCCAACATTATATTTTAACATATTTTCAAGGTTTTTCTTAAATTTAAAAGCATTTCCTTAAATTGAGGAAAGTGTCTCTCAGTTTTACCCATTTTTGCTTAGATTGTATAATTCTAAGTAAAATTCAAAATTTTTGTGGAATTCACAATTTAATTCCTAGAACCTAAAAAAATTAAGGGGGACGGAGGGGGGGAGGGAGTTAGATGAAGATAGATCCTTGAGAAACTTGGCAACCTTCCCCATTGAAGAGCTATAACAACTTTAAAATAAACTCTTTTCTGTTAGCAGTAAATTTTATAAGTAAGCAGTAACTATTTCCAAGTAAATACTTCCACAGTTAAACTCAGTATTTAATACAATAAAAATTTGAAAATGTACTATTTTAAAAACCCTTGGTTTTTTTTCATCACTTGTTTAATATGTGTTTGATATGTAATATGATTATTTTTATTACTTAAGATTGTTTAATTATTTACATATGTAATTATTTCTTACTACCTATGTATAAGTTAGTTTTTCTTGCTCATGCAAGCCAAAAAAATAAAAAATTATTAAATTTTTTAATAAAAGTTTTTATTTTACAAAAAAGGTTTTTTATTATTTATTTTACAGATTTTTATTTATTTTTTAAATAAATGATTTTATACAAAAATATTACTTTTCTTTATTGAAGCTAATTAAGAAGTGAGTTGAATTAGTATTTTAATTTTTCATTCTGCCTGCACAAAGAAGCCGCGTGGATATTTTTTTATTAAGAAATGCATCATAAGCATTTAATATATTTTTTGTGTGAATGTCCGAATGTTATGAAATTATAAAAAAATTATTATTTTAAAATTATTGAAATTTGATATTTAAATTTTATAAAAAACACGTTAATTGAAATTTGATGAAAATAAATCGTTCCCGTGTGAACAATTTATTTAGGAAAAAAATTGGAAAACAATTTCGCAACATATGGAAGGTTAACGGTTGTTAACTCTTCCCCCCTTAAGACCAAATGTACCTATTTGGCTTTCGATAATGGAACATCTCTTTACTATGGTTGGTTTTGTATGTTCTTCTGTTATTTTAATTGGTTTGATGACACTGATTTTTTCATCTTCTAAATTTGTAGTTGTTTTCTTGTTGTCATGCTCCTCGTTGTTGCTGTTGATTATAAAATTGAACCCCTTTCTTTTGAATGATAATTATTCCGATTGTTAGTAGAACAAGTATGATAATAACAGGGAACCGAATACTAATGGTGCGCTCTATTATCCTTTCGTCCTTCATTAATTCAATTTCCCTTGTATTGTTGAAGTGTATCTTGTTTAAAAATTTCAATGATAAATGTTGATGTAATTCTCCTTCCATAATTTCGGTTGCAGAATTCGTGGTAAGATCTTAGTTGTTGAAGTCTCTATTGATGAAAAAGTTTGATTATTTATCACTATTGTTGCATTATGGAACCTTATTACATAAGTTCCGTTGAGTGTTCTATTTTCTTGGTTGAATCGAATTATTCCGTTGAAGTCATTTAGTAGGAGCATGTCACTGGCTATTTCATCTATGTACGGGATATGATGACTGTTTATTAAATTGCATTTCGAATTTTTTTCTTCTATGAGTTTCTTTGTGCAACTAGAATTTACAATTTCAATGTTTTGTTTTTTACATATAAATATTTTATTTATTTTTTTACAATTTCCTTTCCTTTCATTCCATACATTTCTTTTTCATTTATTAATACATTTCTAATTTTAACATTTTATTATTTTTTTTTACAAGTTTGGTTTTAGCAAAAGGTTTTTATAAATATTTTTATCTGTTAGGGGTATCTCTACAAGATAGAATAAGCAAGTTTCATTATACCCGTATGACTATAAAGTCATTATATCCGTATGACTATGTAGTCAAAGGGTATAATAAATTTGCAATTGCGTTTGTGACGCAGAGAAGGAGAGCGGGTAGATATAGACTCAAGTGTATGGATCGGATGAGAATCGAAAAATAAATCGATTTAGCCATGTATGTCCGTCCGTCCGTCCGTCATCGCGATAACTCAAAAAATAAAGGAGCTAGGATTATGAAATTTTCACAAATTAGTTTTTACGCAAAAAACGTGTGTTTGAAATTTTGCCAAAAATAGTTTAGTATAATCGCCAAAGTTACTGCAAAATTTGGTTGGTCTACTGCTGAGGGTTCGAGTAGCTGCTATACGACTCCTTCTTTTATATGAGCTTTCCATTACATCTGATGAAGCTGGGTGTCTGAAATTTTGCAAAAAATAGTTTAGTGTAATGGCCAAAGTTACTGCAAAATTTGGTTGGTCTACTGCAAAGGGTTCGAGTAGCTGCCATACAACTCCTTCTTTTATATGAGCATTACTCTACACCTAATAAAGCTGCATGTTTAAAATTTTGCCAAAAGTAAATAATCGGATGATATAATGTATATGTTACGGTCATGCGGGTATCCCAGAGTTTACACAGTCTACTCTACTACACTCTTCCTCGTTTTTTATAATTTTAATATTGGCGAGATCTAATGCTTCTTCCCAACTACTGTAAGGAAAGTTTTCAGTATCTAGAACTTTAGTTTTTTCTATTTCGGATTTAGACAATAATATGGGGTTTATAGTACCGGTTTTGCCCAATGTATGGCATACTTTATATTTATTATTTCTCTTTAATTATTTTTAATTTACTTAGTATTATAATGGCGTTTTGATTACTTAATTTTCTTTCTATATGAATATTATCTAAAATTTGATTTGCAATACGGGTAATATTATTAATTCTGTCATTATGGATTCTAATACCTCGAATCTCGTACTGGAGATATTGATGTAATAGATGAACTTTAACTTGCCAGCATCTCTTTCTCGTTCGTAGCGTACGCTTCTTCCGTTTTATTAAGAGATCTGGAGAGGAAAGTGACTGGTTTTCTGTCCTGGGACAATACTCCTCCTATCGCATAATTCGATGCGTCTGTTGTGAGTTCAAATTCTTTGTTGAAATCTGGATGAATTAGTAAAACTTCTTCTGAAATTAAAGCGTCTTTCAGTTGCTTGAATGCTTTAATAGCATCTTCGTTCATAGAAATAGGTGTGTTTTTCGACTGCGTCTTGGATACTCGGACTCCTTCCCCCTCAAAAGGGATGTCAGGGGTTTCGCGATCATTGCGTAATTACAAATAAACCTTCTGTAGTAGCCTGACCTCCCAAGAAAGGATCTCAGTTCCTTTAGTGTCTTAGGTGGTGGTACATCCTAAATGGCTTTCACCTTCTTTGGGTTGGTTTTAATGCCCTTTGAACTTACGACAAATCCTAAAAATTCTACTTCGTTGTGGAAGAATTCACATTAATCTAGTTGAACTTTCATGTTGGCATTCTGTAAAGTTTCAAAAATAATTTCTAAGTTTTGTAGGTGTTCTGCTCCGTTTTTTCCAAAAATTATTATATCGTCGATGTAGATATGGCACCTTTTTCCAAAATGTGGTCTTAGAATGTCATCTAAGGCCCTTTGAAAAATAGACGGTGCGTTCTTTAGGCCAAAAGGTAGACGCAGGAATTCAAACTTGCCGTTATTTATGGAGAACGACGTTTTTTGTATGTCTGATTCCTAAAGTGCAATTTGGTGAAACCCCCTTTCCAGATCAATTACTGAGAAACATTTACTCTCCTCTAAATTTGACAGAACTTCATTTATTTCGGGGATAGAGTATTTGTCAGATATTTTTATAACATTTAATTTGCGATAATCAATGACCATACGATATTTTTTCTTCCCTGAAGCGTCTTCTTTTTTGGGGACGATCAATACAGGCAAACTATACGGAGATTTTGAAGGTCTTATAATTCCATCTCATAATAATTCTTCTATTTGTTTCTCAACCTCATCTTTCAATGCCATAGAATACGGATATGCTCTGCAATACACTGGTTCGTCCGTATTGGTGCGAATTTCTCCCCTTATTCTTGTTGTAAAAGTTAACTTTTGATTAGGATCGACAAAGAGGTTGCTATATTTATACCCGTGCATACATATATGAACATCGGGTATATTAAAATTACTCCTCCGTTTGTAACGCATCGAAATATAAGAGCTAGATATAGTGTCAAGGGTACGTATCGAATCAGCATCGAAAAGTGAATCGATCTAGCTATGTGTGTCCGTCCGTCCGTCCGTCCGTCAGCACGATAACTCAAAAACTATAAGAGCTAGAGTTCTGAAACTTTCACAAAGTAATTTTTAGACAATTTGTAGGTTCCCTATTGTTTTTGGTTAAAATCGGACCAAGGCTTCGAGGAGCTGCCATACAACTTTTTTGCACCAATATGAATTTCTTCAAAACTAATTATACTACGGGGATGAAAATTACACACGGTTAGTTTTATAATGACTCCGGCACTTATATGAAGTTTCAAAATGTTAGGGCCCCATTTTCGGGGGGCTGCCATACAACTTCTTTGCACCAATATGTATTTCTTCAAAACTAATTATACTACGCAGATGAAAATTACACACGGTTAGTTATATATTGAATCGTGCACTTATATGAAGTTTCAAAATGTTAGGGCCCCATTTTCAGGGGGCTGCCATACAACTTCTTTGCACCAGTATGAATTTCTTCAAAACTAATTATACTACGAGGCTGAAAATTACACACGGTTAATTATATAATGAATCGAGCACTTATATGAAGTTTCAAATTGTTAGGGCCCCATTTTCGGGGGGCTGCCATACAACTTCTTTGCACCAATATGAATTTCTTCAAAACTAATTATACTACGAGGCTGAAAATTACACACGGTTAGTAATATAATGAATCGAGCACTTATATGAAGTTTCAAAATGTTAGGGCCCCATTTTCGGGGGGCTGCCATACAACTTCTTTGCACCAATATGAATTTCTACAAAACTAATTATACTACGACGATAAAAATTACACACAGTTATTTATATAATGAATCGAGCACTTATATGATGTTTCAAAATGTTTCGGCCCCATTTTGGGGGGCTGCCATACAAAGTTTTCGATTCAATAACTGTGAATCTAATGAAGCTATAAGGTTAAAATTAAAATTGGGCAGGTAAAGTAATAGGGCAAGTTAGTTGGCAAAGTTGGACCATCGGAATTTTAGGGTGGGCCATTTTTTTTTTTGTTTATTTTTTTTTTTTTTTTGTTTTTTTTTAAGCTAAAGTTATGGGACAATGAATGAAAATTTTGTTTTTTGTTTTGTGATTTTTTTTTTTTTTTTTGTTAATTTTTTTTCTTTTTTTGTTAATTTTTTTTTTTTTTTTTTTTACGTCTAAATTATGGAGTAATGAGTTAAATGTATAAGGGAAGTAAATTACGGTTATTTTATACACCATAGTGGGTATCTAAAAGTTGACAAGGGCAACTATAATCTTCCTCGTTTTTAAATAATTTTTCCAATTTTAATTTTAGTGAAGGCTCCAAATGGCTCATTCGTACCTTTAAGTTGTTAATGCTTTCTGCTAATAGTTGTTTTAATATTATTTTGTCATTCGGATATATTGTCATATAACTTCCTTCTGTGTTTATTATTGCTTTCAATTCCCTCAACGAATCGTTGCCTATTATCCCGTCGAAGGAAAGCAAATCGTGTAAAATGTAAAATTTTAATGTAGGTAAATTTGATTTTAATTTAATTTCTGCATGATGTGTAATTTTAATATTGTTTCTTTATTGAGTTAAATAAAATGGTTTTTCATTAGGTATGGGATTTTGAATGTATTTCTGTTGGACGTAATTTTTATTGGATCCTGTATCAATTAAAAATTTGTATTGCTCTCCATTCTCCTTTTTGATTTCTAAGTAAGGGAGTGAAGAGCCATTTAATCTAAAAAAATTGTTAGTGTCTGATTGTTGGGTTTCCTTAGCAAATGCGCAATTGCAACTCCTTTTATTTTGACCATCAGATGTCGCTGTTGTTGTATGATTTATCTTTTGAAAATTTTTCTGCTTGGATGACTGATTGTTTCCGTAATTCTGCTGTTGGAAGCCATGCCTATGTTGATAGTATCCGTGAATGTTTTTATTATACCCTTGACCATTTTGCCTGAATGTTTGATTATTATTAGTGGCTGAAAATTTTCCATAATTGTTTTGTCCATAGTTTTGAATATTATTATTAGATGTTGGGAATCTTGAAGATTGTCCATAATTGTTTTGTCTATAGTTTTGAATATTATTATTAGATGTTTGGAATCGCCTAATTAAGCTTCTGGTTTCGGATTTAGGTTTATTTGGATATAACATTTGTTGTCCTTGATAATTGGGGTTCTGATTATTTCTATAATATGATTTATTGAATGGGTTGTGTCTAAAATATCTGTTGGGTGTATTATAAACTCCCTGGGGTCGAGATGGATTTCTTATGGGTCCTTCATTTACTATTGCTGGTATTGTTGGTTGAATTCTTTGAGTTACTGCTACTGATTTGTTTCTTTGTACATGGGTTGATCTTTTGTTGGCATTGTCAAGCTTGAGACAGAAACGGAGCGCCTGTGGCAAATCTTTGGGTTCTCTCATAATCAGCAAATCGGATAGGCGTTGATCAAGACCATTTATGAATGCATCTAAAGCTTTTTCTCTATAATGTCGTGTCATAGTTGCAAATGAATCCTCTGTTAAATTCACAGATATAAGTTTTCCCAAAATGAGGGATAAGTGTTGGTAAATTGATTTATAATATTTGTGAACCGTCAGATTTCCTTGATTCATCGTTGTCATTTGATATTCCAGAGTTCCTTTATCTCTATCATCGGCATAATGTATATCAAGGCATTTTTATTTTATTTATTTATTTATTAATATCTCCAAAAGAGCTTTGAGCTCGTACAGAGTGTATACATAAGTTTAACTTCAAAAGCTAAAATTATCAATAGTATTATTAGTTAATAAATGCATTAAAAAAGCAAAGAAAGAGTAAAAGCTTAAATTCAATATTTATAAAGTAAACAAAAACAAATTGAAATAACAATTCTTGTCCATTTACATGGCGTGTTGAATGATAAAAGGGCCGTTTTAGCTTCCCCTACGATCGTGTTTCTAATAGCGTTAATAATTCCAAAGTATTTCGGGGTACTTCTCAAATGATCATAAATTTTTAGTATTCGTTCGACTGCTTTTTTCCATGCGCCATACTCTTAACGACGTCCGGAGCTCTATCCATTCCTATTAGGTTTACATCTTCTTCAAAATTCACCTCTTCGTCATATTCTTCCTCACTGAATTCTTCTTCAAAACATTCGTGGAATCTTCTTGTCTCATGTTGCACCATTTCCCTAATGGTATTTCTTATTGTTTCACTGTTTTCATGGTGTTCTTCTACAATTGGAGTTACCTCTTCGTCCACCATTTGGGGTATCTCCGGAGTTGAAATAAAACGTGGTGATTTTCCATGTGCCATTGGTCTACTTGGATTCGCCATTTTTTTTGAAAATTTCTTATTTATTTTATGAGTGAAACTATAATTATTTATTTTTTATTTATTTATGAGTGGAACTATAATATCGAAGACCTTATTTACTGGGTAAAAAGTGGGGGCAATAGATTTGTATTTTTATTTATTTAAGAAGGAGGAATTTCTTTTATATTTGATTTTTAAATTTAAATTTAAATTTGAAAAAGGTTCTTAAAAAAATTTTTATATATAAAAAAAAACTTTTTATTTCTGTCTTGCTTGTTCTATCCTATTGTATCTTATTGTATCTTACCTTATCTTTTGAAATAAGAAAATTCTTTAATTATATCCAAAAATTTGTTAAAATCTTATATATTTCTTACTTTCTATTTCTCTAAAAAAAATTTTTCTATATATTATTTTATACCCCTTTCCTAAAATACCTTTTTTTTTATAATTTGGCTTAAATATAAAAACTTCTTTTCAAAAAAATATCTTATTTATTTAGTAATTTTTAATCAAATATAATTAATTTATTAAATAATTTATTTATTGATTTTTGAAAAATTCTTGATTGTAGTCGAGTTATTAATAAAAGTAAAATTGATTTACTTTAAAATTTATAAAATATTTAGTCAGCTTAAACAACAGCTGGGTGGAACAGTTATTGAGTGCCGACCTTTTATGCGGAAGAGCCCGGTTTCGATTCTAGTGAAAGTGAAAAAACTTTTCTGGTTTTCGACTCGGCTCGATTCGCCATTGTGTTCAAATTAATGGCATAATTAATAATTAATAATTATAAATCTTTAATAAAAAATACTTTAATATAAAAATATAAACAAATGCAAAATATAAACAAATAATTTAATTAAATAATATAACTCGCAGATTAGAATACCATATAAGTAAAATATAAAATATTACAATATAAACAAAAAATAGTTTAAAATTCTTTTTAATTTATAAATTTAAGCAAAATATTCTAAAAACTTTTTATTTTAATATTTACTTAATAATATTAATTATATATAATTTTTCTTAATTATTAAAACATTGTTAAGTACCGATTTTTGAGTTTTATTTCTATAGCTTAAGCCGGTTGAAAGAGAGGATAAATTGGTACAGTTAAATTAAATTAAAATTCTAAATACATATAAATAGTATTCTAATAAATACATATTTCTAAACATATACATGTATTTATTGAAATCAAGAATCCAAAATTCGAGTTAATGCTGTCCTTCATATAGCATTATGTACCTTTTTTAAAAAATTTTAGTACGATTTGAACTATGTTGTACGTATTCTGTATTAAATTGTACTAATTAAAAAACTCTATGAATACATAATATGTATGTACAACAAAATTAAACATATCATAATTTATAAGTTTAGTATTTAGTATTATATAATATTGAAGCTGCCAGAAGTACAAATAATAGTCAAGTTGACCGAAGTCTTTTTTTAAATCTCAATCTTAAGATTTATAGCAAAAAAAAAAGTTTTTCAATAAATCAAAGAATAAATTTTTCCTACCCTTTTTTCATTTTTAAATTTAAAATCTACATAGGTAAATTTTTACTACTATATAATATATGCCCATTTAAAGTTCTGAAAACATGCGAAAAATGATTCTGAATTCCCTAGTTTACTTTATACCTTTTTGTCTAGTTTGTTTATTTAATTTTTCCTAAGTTTTTTATTGACAAAAATATATTCCTATATAAATATTATTGCTTTTATTCCTTTATGAGGAGTAAACTTTTTTCTACTCTCAACTATTGCCAGCTACTCCAGCCTTTGTAAAAGAGTATATAACAGAGTAGATAAATAATTTCCTGCAGATGGCTTTAATTAAAATTCTCTTGAATTATGTTAAATCATATTTTTTATTTGATAACCAATAAGCACTTACCCCCTTCCATTTTAAAAAATATTCTTTATATTTATATCAGCAATAAACCTTAATTTTTTCACTTTATTAATATTTAAATACTATTAAATATAATTAACTTCTCAAATGACAGGTAGTTTTAAAATGTCAAATATATATATATATGACAATTAATCTGACAACTATGTACTCCTGAAACAAAAATTAGCGTTCCATTTTCAAACTACGCCTATCTAATCTTCATGTACACTTTTTATACCCTACACCTATAGAATAGGTAAAGGGGTATATTAACTTTGGTATGGTGTTTGTAACCACCTAAAGGAAGCGAGCTAGATATGGAAAAGTATATATATTTGTGATCAGCGTGACCGCCTTAGTCGATATAGCCATGTCCGTCCGTCCGTAGGCACGATAACTCAAAAAATAATGGAGCTATCTTGATGAAATTTTAACTGTAGGTTACTAGGACTGAAAGTACGGCGGGGATTGCATATGGGCGAAATCGGCCCATGGGTTCGGATTCTGGACCTTTTAATCGGTTTCAGGGCTAACGAACAAATATAAAAAATCACGATAACTCAACAACTAATGACGCTATCTTCATCAAATTTGTGCTGTAGGTTACTAGTAATGAAAATACTTCGGGAATTGCGTAAGGTCGGGATTGGACCATGGGTTCGGAACCTAGAACTTTTTGATCGAATTTAGGCCAAACGAGCATAATTCCGAAACCAATGAAGATAGAACCTCCAAATTTAGTATCAGGGTGTCCTTTTCTATTTCCTAAGTGTCTTGTGAATTTGGGTCCCATTGGAGTAGTGGGTCGGGGACCAGCCACACATTTCCGAAGACCTTAAAGCATATCTTTAAAATTAATAAAGATAACAACTTGAAAAAATGTAGAAGCTTCCAATTTGCCACAAGGGTGTTCTTTACTATCTCTTGCGTGTTCCCCTAATTTGGGATCAATTGGAGTGGTGGTTCTGTACCCCTCTCAGACCTCCCAAGTTTTAAAGGCTTATAATCGAAATTACTAAAAATAGTTACTTAAAATTAGGATAGACCGTTCAAATTGTGTACAAGGGTTAACTAGTACTATAAGTACAGCGCGGACTATATAAGGGCGAAATCAGCCCAACGGTTCGGATTCGGGGCCTTTTAATCGATGTCAGGGCTAAGGAACATATATAAAAAATCACGATAGCTCAACAACTAATGAGGCTATCTTCATGAAATTTGTGCTGTAGGTTATTGGCAGCGAAACTACGGCGGTGATTACGTACGGTGCGGATTGGACAATGGGTTCGGAACTTAGAACTTTTTGATCGAATTTAGGCCAAACGAGCATAATTCCGAAACCAATGAAGATAGAACCTCCAAATTTGGTATCAGGGTGTCCCTTCCTATTTCGTAAGTGTCTTTGAAATTTGGGCCCCATTGGAGTAGTGGATCGGGGACCAGCCACTCAGTTCTTAGGCCCTTAAAACATATTTTCGAAATTAATAAAGATAGTTACTTGAAACAAATGTAGAAGCTTCCAATTTGCCACAAGGGTGTTCTTTACTATTTCTTGCGTGTCCCCCTAATTTGGGATCAATTGGAGTGGTGGTTCAGAACCTCTCTTAGACCCCCCAATGTGTAAAAGCTTATCATCGAAATTAATAAAACTAGTAACTTAAAATTAAGATAGAGCGTTCCAATTGTGTACGAGGGTTAACTAGTATTGAAAGTATGACGGGACTGCATATAGGCGAAATCGTACCATAATTTCGGGTCCTGGAACCCTTGAAAAGTTCAAGGACTAACAAACATATATCTTACAAACACCATAACTCAAAAAATAATGCCGGTATTTTGATGAAATTTAACAGTAGGTTACTAGTAATGAAAGTACCATGGGAATTGGTTGTGGTCGAGTTTAATTTCGAAGCCAAAGAATATATTTCCTATGTCCTATGTGTCTCCGAAATCTAGACTTAATTGTAGGGGTTCAGCTATGTTCAAAGGTACTTGCTGCATTTATGTAAAATTTATTTTTATATTTAAATGAATTATATGAAAAGGTGTAAATTTTTAATTGTATTTTAGAAATACATTTATTGCATATTTTGCGTTTATAAGTTTTTCTATTAGGTATATAAACTAACCATTTAAAATAATTGCAATTTTTAAAAATTTGGATTATTAAATATATTATGCTTTGATTATCTTTTTATCACAAAATTTAATAATTAGAATTTTTTCATTTTGTAATTGAATTGGAATAAATATATTTTCATTTATTTCAAGTTTGTTTGTTTTTTAATATTTTTAAATAGATAAATTAGTAAGAATTTGTAGTATTTTTTAATAGATAGGGTAATTAGAAAATGTTTTTAGTATTATACAGTTAATTTGGTTAGCTATGTCTTACGATCAAATTAATAACAGCTTCTATGGTGTTAAAATGACTTATGGATATGTCCTTAAATTTGAACCAAATAGGTGTAGGGTATTTCTAAGTCGGTTGCACCGACTGACTGTTTCTTTACTTGTTGATATATAAAATTCGTTCGTTTTGTCAAAGTAAAACTAAAAATAGTTTTTTTATTATAAAAAAACATTATTCGATGTTGAAAGAGTGAAATAAACTTTTCAATTATTAGAATGAAATCAAAACATACGACGTACAATTTTTATACGGCAGTACGTCAATACGTCTGTCTACATATCCATTATCGGTAAATCGATACGCGCGTACAATATTTAATTTATCAAAAATATTTATTTGAATGTTTTAATTTAGTACCTACAAAAATATTTTTAATTTCATATTATAGATATTTTGAATATAAGATATTTTTTAATAAAAATTATTGTAAAAAAATATTATTTTTTAAAACATAATATTAGAAATATAAGAAAATCCAATAATAATATTTTTATGCATTTTGTCAATATTTGTAAATTTTAAAAATCCGAGATACTGTACATTGCGTTACGCGTATTTTCGCTGCTGTTATGTAAATTTATGTACCTATTTATTTCTCAATTTTTTAACAGAAATTATACGCTGTACGCTTTTATTATTTTTTATTTATTTATACCTAAGGAATAAATAACTTTTTTTGAGAAAGATAATTTTTTTAGTTTTGCAAACATATTGTCTTGTAGGTATTTTCAATTTATTTGAATATTTGTATGTTTTAAACTAAATTATTTAAAAAAAAATGTTATTTTAAAATATTTTATTTTTAAAATTTAATCACAGCAGCATAAGAAAAAACAATGTCAATATGTATTCTTATACACTTTGTCAATTTTTAAATATTAAAACTCTGAGGTACAGTACGTCGCGTATGCTTTCATGTAAATTTTTTTACATAACTAATTATTTCAAAATTTTTTGACAGAAACTGAATGCCGTACATGCTAATTTTGGCTGATCCATAAGAAACAAATCATTTTTCTTAAGAAATATTATTTTTTTTTTAAGTTTCTGCAAACATATTATAGGTATTTTTAAATAAACAAATATTTTAGAAAGATATTATTTTAAAGTTTCTATTTTTATTTTTCGCTTTGTCATTTTGTAAATCCGAGGTACCAGTACGTTGCGTATTTCGATTGCTCACATGTAAATTCATGTACCTAACTATTTATTTCAAAATTTCCTAGAAATTTCCAGAAAATATACACCGTACGCG
Organism: Dolichopus griseipennis; assembly: GCA_963082915.1. Lineage (NCBI taxonomy): Eukaryota > Metazoa > Arthropoda > Insecta > Diptera > Dolichopodidae > Dolichopus > Dolichopus griseipennis. The sequence goes on along the minus strand of OY720441.1, from coordinate 216,630,993 downwards.
TTGGTTAGGTCCTAAGTAACAAATCATTTAAAATAGGTACAAATTATTTTTTTAAGAAAGATTATTTGTTTAACTGTTTTGCAAATATTTATATATTTTAATATCATGACTCTCAAACGTAGAATATATTTCAGAAGTCGCTTTTTTATTGTACATAAAACTTAACAAAAAGCAACAATTTACGATTTACAAAAAATTTTTTTTTTTATAACTGTATTATAATAAGTTACAAACAAAAACAAAATACAGTACTTTTCGGTTATAACGACCATGATGGGACGGAAAATAATTGTCTTAATAAACGAATATCGTTTTAAAAGAATGCTTTGAATTTTGAAAAATTAGTAGGTATAAGACTTGAACATTGCAGAATGTGATGATTCTAGAATGAACACTTCGAACTCATTTGCTAGAATTTTATTTGATGTGTCAGTTTCAAGCCTATGTATAGTGCTTTTTCTTCTATTGAAATTTTTTTTTGTATTTTTGATGCGTTATTATGATTTTTTTTATATTCAAAACTAAATAAAAAAGACTTAATTAATAGCCAAGCAACATATTTAGGTATTTAAAGTTTAAATAAAAGAAATATCAATGTAATATAATGTAAGTTTTTTACATTTTTAGGTAAAATTTAATTTTTTAGCAAAAAGTGTAAAGTTTATTATAATTAAAATTGAACCGAGTTCGTTATAAATAAAAACTACTGTATAAACCAAATGTATTGCTTTTCGAAAAGAACTCATTTTTTTCGTTCACTTTTTAAGATAAAGAAAAAAAAAAAACAAAAAAAAAAATTTTAAAAAATTTAAATCTCCTTGTTCATTGAACATTTGAAGTAAACAAAAAAAAAAAAAGAAAGACATTAGTCGGCGCCTATAATATATAGTTTGATTGAGCTGCGAATACAACCGAAAATGCATTACTTTTACCCAGAAAGTCGGCGCATAATATTAGAGTCATAAGCCTTAATTTTTAACAGCGTGACCGTTAAATTCAAATTTACGTTAAATTAAAGACGGGTTTTCACCTGAAATAACGCAATATTCTAAAAAAAAAATATCATTGTCCTATGAAAACAAAAAAAACCTTTCTTTTGGTTGTTGTTTCATTAAAATTGGTTAAATAGTTTGTCCTAAAAAAGGATGTTTATATTTGTATGGGAAAAAATAAGCCGATTAAATATTATGATTTATTTTATGATTTAGCAAAAAGGAATTTAATTTAATTTTGTTTTAATTTTAAATATTCGATTTAATTTTATTTTTATTAAAATTTTACTTAATATTAGTTATTAACTCTATTTATTTTATTTATAATAGAAAAAATTTCTAATTTAATTTTATTTTAATTTTAAATATTAAATTTTATTTTATTTTTTAATAATATTTCACTTAATATTAATTAATTATTAACTTTATTTATTTCATTTATAGTAAGAAAAATATTTAATTTAATTTTATTTCAATTTCAAATATTCAATTTAATTTTATTTTTATTGTATGGAATAAAAAAAAATTGGTGGTTTTTTTTGTTATTTTAATTTTGTCAAAATAAAAATAAAAAAAATTTTCTTTCAAAAAATGCGAATAATCTTTTCCTTTATCTTATGAAATAAAAAAATTTTTTATACAATATCGTGCTTGAGGCAGCCTCACCTCAAGTGTCGACGAGAAGGCTTGATCACGTTATTGTAATTTGTTAAGAATTTTTTTTTATAATATACTTTTTTTTTTATTTATTTGTTAATTTATTTTTAATTTATTTTTTTTTTATTATTTTATTAAAAATTTTTTGTATAATAGATGACTATTTTAGACAAAGGAAAAGCATAAAAATTTAATATTTTCAAAAAGTTAAAGTTAAAGTTTCTTAAAGTTAAAAGTTATCTCTTATTTTTTATGTAAAAAATACTACTAATTTTGTAAACTAATTATATGAAAAAAAAATTTCTCTTAGTTTTTATTATTTTTTTACTTTCACTGACTTACATGAGCATGATTATTGACCTTATTAAGTCCATCAGGTGACCCGTCCGCTTTGATTATTTCCAGCGGAGTTGGCGGCTGTCAGCAACGCTTCTGGGATAATTTATTTTTCGCGATGGTGGCTCCCGTTTGAAAAATTCTTTGCTTTTTCCTACTTTGCTTTTCCCTCCTTTCCACCCCCTTTATGCCGGATTTCCTCTCAGCTCGTGGTACAAATAGTGTTGTTTTCTTTAAAACCAATTTAATTAATCCAATTTTAATCACCCAAACAAAATAATTTTCTTTTATATTTTTTTATTTTCTTGGTACCAAGTTTTTCGTTTTTATTTATTTTTTTTTTATATTTATTTTATTTTAATTTTTTATTTACTTTTAGTTTTTTATTTTAATTGAGTCTTTAATTTATTTATTTTAATTCTTTAAGTACTTCTTTATTTTCTTTTTAGGCCTTTTTTTTTTTTATTATATTTTTTTATATTTTATTATTAAAATTTTCTGGTAATTTTGCGTTAGATTTTTTTAATTATGGTTTTAAGTCTCACTAATTTAATTACCACTAAACGAGTCCCTGCTCGGGCGCCAGTTAGTTTTTCTTTCTAAACTTTCTAAATTTTTTAATAAAAGTTTTTATTTTACAAAAAAGATTTTTTATTATTTATTTTACAGATTTTTATTTATTTTTTAAATAAATGATTTTGGTGGCGCGGAATAAAGCTATACGAAATAATAAAGCCATATCGAGAATTTTTTTGCGTATGGCTTTATTTCGCATTTGAATGCGAAATAAAGCCATATCGAGAATTTTTTTGCGTATGGCTTTATTTCGCATTTGAATGCGAAATAAAGCCATATCATTTTCTAAAATTTTACGAAATAAAGCCATATAGTAAAATTGATACAAATTCTAGTTTAATAGTAAACAAAGTAAAAAAAAAATAGAAATTGATAAAATTGATAATTACGTGCAGTTATACATGTTAAATAATATTATATTTTCATTACCCCCCCGCTAACTGAATTATTGAAGCTAGAATTTGAATCCAACACTAAAATGAAAAGAATGGTATAAGAATTCGGATACCTAATTCATTAAAAAAATTAATAAGTTTCTAATTTTTTTAATACACTGTAATAAAACATGTTAAATAATATTATATTTTCATTACGGGGGCTGCCGCTCCCGAACCCCCGCTAACTCAATTATTGAAGCTAGATTTTGAATCCAACACTAAAATGAAAAGAATGGTATAACAATTCGGATACCTAATTCATTAAAAAAATTAATAAGTTTCTAATTTTTTTAATACACTGTAATAAAACATGTTAAATAATATTATATTTTCATTACGGGGGCTGCTGCCCCCGAACCCCCACTACCACAATTATTGAAACTAGATTTTGAATCCAACACTACAATGAAAAGAATGGTATGAGAATTCGGCATAGCTATTTCATTCAAAAAATAATCAACCCTAATTAATAAATATAAATATTCTGGAAAAGGGGGCAATCCTGCTTTTGAATCCAACTCCAAAATCCCTCCTAATTGAGAATACCACATATACACATATATATAAATATTCTGGAAAAGGCGTAAAGCCCTGCTTTTGAATCCAACTAACAATCCCACATATACACATATATAAATATTCTGGAAAAAGCGGTAATCCTGCTTTTGAATCCAACTCTAAAATCCCTCCTAATTGAGAATCCCACATATACACATATATAAATATTATGGAAAAAGCGTAAAACCCTGCTTTTGAAACCAACTCTAAAACTCCTTCCTAACTATTTAAATAAAAAAGTTTGGAAAATTAAATTGCTTCTATTTTCACAAATAAAATTCCATTTTTAAATGCGAAATAAAGCCATATGGCTTTATTTCGCAATTGAATGCGAATTAAAGCCATACGCGAAAAAATTGGCGATATGGCTTTATTTCGTATGGCTTTATTTCACGGCGCCCTTAGAAATACCCTACACCTATTTGGTTCGAATTTAAAGAAATATCCATAAGTCGTTTTAACACCATAAAAGCTGTTATTAATTTGATCGTAAGACATAGCTAACCAAATTAACTTTATAATACTAAAAACATTTTCTAATTACACTATCTATTAAACGAGGAAGATTATAGTTGTTCTTGTCAACTTTTAGATACCCGTGCATACCCACTATGGTGTATAAAATAAACCGTAATTTACTTCTCTTATACATTTAACTCATTACCCCATAATTTTGACGTAAAAAAAAAAGTCACAAAACAAAACACAAAATTTTCATTCATTGTCCCATAACTTTATCTTAAAAAAAAAAAAAAAAAATTAACAAAAAAAAAAAACAAATCACAAAAAAAAAAAAAAAAGTTTTCATTCATTGTCCCATAACTTAAGCTTAAAAAAAAAAAAAAAAAATAAAAAAAAAAAAAAAACAACAAAGAAAAAAAAAACAAAAAAAAAAATTGGCCCACCCTAAAAGTCCGATGGTCCGAGCTATGTCCAACTTTGCCAAGTAACTTGCCCTATTAATTTACCTGCCCAATTTTAATTTTAACCTTGTAGCTTTATTAGATTCACAGTTATTGAATCGAAAACTTTGTATGGCAGCCCTCCGAAAATGGGGCCCTAACATTTTGAAACTTCATATAAGTGCTCGATTCATTATATAACTAACCGTGTGTAGTTTTCAGCCTCGTAGTATAATTAGTTTTGAAGAAATTCATATTGGTGCAAAGAAGTTGTATGGCAGCCCCCCATAAATGGGGCCCTAACATTTTGAAACTTCATATAAGTGCTCGATTCATTATATAACTAACCGTGTGTAATTTTCATCCGCGTAGTATAATTAGTTTTGAAGAAATTCATATTGGTGCAAGGAAGTTGTATGGCAGCCCCCCGAAAATGGGGCCCTAACATTTTGAAACTTCATATAAGTGCCGGAGTCAATATAAAACTAACCGTGTGTAATTTTCATCCCCGTAGTATAAATAGTTTTGAAGAAATTCATATTGGTGCAAAAAAGTTGTATGGCAGCTCCCCGAAGCCTTGGTCCGATTTTAACCAAAAACAATAGGGAACCTAGAAATTGTCTAAAAATGACTTTGTGTGAATTTCAAGACTCTAGCCCTTTTAGTTTTTGAGTTATCGTGATGACACACGGACGGACGGACGGACGGACGGACGGACGGACGGACAGACACACATAGCTAGATCGACTAATTTTTCGATTCTGAGCCGATACGTACCCTTGACACTATATCTAGCTCGTCTAGATCGATGCGTTACAAACGGAGGAGCAAATCTAATATACCCGATGTTCATATATATATGCACGGGTATAAAAATATTACAAATTCTTATTAATTTATCTATTTAAAAATATCAAAAAAACAAAAAAACTTGAAATAAATGAAAATATATTTATTCCAATTATTAAATTATATATTAAATTTTGTGATAAAAAGCTAATCAAAGCATAATATATTTAATAATCCAAATTTTTCAAAATTGATAGATAGCTTCATTATTGGACGGACGGACGGACGGAAGGACACGGCTATATCGACTCGGGTCACGCTGATCACAAATATATATACTTTTCCATATCTAGCTCGCTTCCTTTAGATGGTTACAAACACCATACCAAAGTTAATATACCCTTTTACCTATTCTATAGGTGTAGGGCATAAAAATATTACAAATTCTTACTAATTTATCTATTTAAAAATATTAAAAAACAAAAAAACTTGAAATAAAAGAAAATATATTTAATTCGATTCAATTACAAGAGTTAAAAAATTAAAATTATTAAATTTTGTGATAAAAAGCTAATCAAAGAATAATATTTAATAATTCAAATTTTTCAAATCGATCAAAAGCTTCTAGAATTCGAACTCATTGACCAATCTCGACCAGAACCAATTCCAATGGTACTTTCATTACTAGTAAACTAGAGTTTAAATTTCATCAAAATAGCGGCATTATTTTTTGAGTTATGGTGTTTTTAAGATATATGTTTGTTAGCCCTTGAACTTTTCAAGGGTTCCAGAACCAGAAACCATGGTACGATTTCTCCCATATGCAGTCCCCGTCATACTTTCAGTACTAGTTACCCCTTGTACACAATTGGAACGTTCTATCTTAACTTTAAGTTACTAGTTTTATTAATTTCGATGATAAACTTTTACACATTGGGGGGTCTAAGAAAGATACAAAATTAGAGGGACACGCAGGAAATAGTAAAGAACACCCATGTGCCAAATTTGAAGCTTCTACATTTGTTTCAAGTTACTATCTTTATTAATTTTACTATCTTTATAAAATATGCTTTAAGGTCCTTGGAACTGAGTGGCTGGTCCACACCAACTACTCCAATTGGGCTCAAAATTCAAGGACACTAAGGAAATCGAAAGCGACACCCTGAAACCAAATTTGGAGGTTCTATCTTCATTGGTTTCGGAATTATGCTAGTTTGGCCTAAATTCGATCAAAAATTCTAAGTTCCGAACCCATTGTTCAAACCTCACCGTACGCAATCGCCGCCGATTCATTACCAATAACCTACAGCACAAATTTCATGAAGATAGCGTCATTAGTTGTTGAGTTATCGTGATTATTTATATATGTTCGTTAGCCCTGAAACTGATTTAAAGGTCCAGAATCCGAACCCTTGGGCTGATTTCGCCTCTATGCAGTACACGCTTAACTTTAAGCACTAGTTAACCCTTGTACACAATTTGAACGTATATTAATTTTAAGTTACTATTTTTAATAATTTCGATTAAAAGCTTTTAAAACTTAAGAGGGTCTAAGAGGGATACTGAACCACCACTCCAATTGATCCCAAATTAGGGGGACACGCACGGGATAGTAAAGAGCACCCTTGTGCCAAATTTGAAGCTTTTATATTTTTTAAAGTTGTTAACTTTATTAATTTTAAAGATATGCTTTAAGGTCTTCGGAAATGTGTGGCTGGTCCCCAACCCACTAATCCAATGGGGCCCAAATTTCAAAGACATTAAAAAATAGGAAGGGACACCCTAATACCAAATTTGGAGGTTCTATCTTCTTTGGTTTCGGAATTATGCTCGTTTGGCCTAAATTCGATCAAAAAGTTCAAATCAAATATTATGGAAAAAGCGTAAAACCCTGCTTTTGAAACCAACTCTAAAACTCCTTCCTAACTATTTAAATAAAAAAGTTTGGAAAATTAAATTGCTTCTATTTTCACAAATAAAATTCCATTTTTAAATGAAATTGAATGCGAATTAAAGCCATACGCGAAAAAATTGGCGATATGGCTTTATTTCGCATTTGAATGCGAAATAAAGCCATAATGTCATTTTATGGCTTTATTTCGTATGACTTTATTTCACGGATTTTATACAAAAATATTACTTTTCTTTATTGAAGCTAATTAAGAAGTGAGTTGAATTAGTATTTTAATTTTTCATTCTGCCTGCACAAAGACGCCGAGTGGATATTTTTTTATTAAGAAATGCATCGTAAGCATTTAATATATTTTTTGTGTGAATGTCCGAAAGTTAGGAAATTATAAAAAAATGATTGTTTTAAAATTATTGAAATTTGATATTTAAATTTTATAAAAAAAAAAGTTAATTGAAATTTGATGAAAATAAATCGTTCCCGTGTGAACAATTTATTTAGGAAAAAAATTGGAAAACAATTTCGCAATATATTGAAGGCTAACGGTTGTTAACTTATATATTAATTTCATGGAAAATAAACACTATGAACACAAAAAATAATAATTTTGTATTTAAACAAACCAAACTAGTTTAAGCTTGTTATTATTTGTTTCAAAACTTTTTTGGTTAATTTTACAATTAAATAAAAAGTTTACTTTTAACTTGAACTTAATCACGTTGTCTATTTGCATTTCATGATCAAAGTTTATATTATTTATATACTTTGAAACGTTTATTTGTTTTATTTTTTCAAAAGTTTTTTAGTTAACTTTATAATCAAAAAAAAAACTTCCATCGGTTTTTTAAACTTTTCAACTTTAAAATGACAATTGGCACCCTCATTTTCAAACATAATATACGAGCTTTATTAGCTTTGAATTCAAAACCAACTTTAAAATTTTTTTATAACTTTTCAAAAAAATATCGAATTAAGTTTAAGCTTTAATAATTTTATCTTTATACCAAACCGGGTTAAGCTTCTCATTATTTGTTTCAAAAGTATTTAGTCAAATTCACAATTAAAAAAAAATTTCCATGGCTTTTTTAAACCTTTCAGCTTATTTTTCAAAAGTAACGGACGAGCTTTATTTGCCTTGAATTTAAACCCAAACTTTAAAAATTTTTTATAATTTTTCAAAAATATATCGAATTAAGTTTAATCTTTTCAGTTTAACTTTTAAATGTAACGGACGAGCTTTATTTGTTTTGAATTCAAAACCAAACTTTAAATTTTTCAAATAAATATTTAATTAAGTTTAAAACTTTCAGCGTACTTTTCAAACGTAACGGACGAACTTTATTAGCTTTGAATTTAAAAACAAACTTTAAAAATTTTTTATAACGTTTAAAACCAAACTTTAAATTTTTCAAGTAAATATTAAATTAAGTTTAAGCTTTTCAGCTTAATTTTCAAACGTAACGGACGAGCTTTATTAGTTTTGAATTCAAAACAAAACTTTAAATTTTTCAAATAAATATTAAAATAAGTTTAAAACTTTCTGTGTAATTTTAAAACGTAACGAATGTAAACCCAAAACTTTAAAAATTTTTACAACTTTTCAAAAAAATATCGAATTAATTTTAAGCATTTTAGCTAACTTTCAAATGTAACGGACGAGCTTTATTAGCTTAGAATTTCGGAACGAAACTTTAAATTTTTCAACTAAATATTAAATTTAGTTTAAGCTTTTCAGCTTATATTTCAAACGTAACGGAAAACCTTTATTAGCTTTGAATTTTAAGCTTTAGAGCTTTAGAGCTTTTTATCCAGAAACCCCATATTTATACGACTATCTTTCGAAACAAAATTCAGTATCGAATTACAAAAGAAATTTACTTAATTTACATATTACAAAAATAATATATTAGCTAACAAATGTTCATAGTGAATTTTGTACAAAACGATTTCACCATATGTTTGCTTTCGTATTGCTATTAAATTATTTCGAATGCAATTATACATTTACATTTAGTTCAAGTGCAATTGACCATCATTGTGCTGAGTTTTATACTTATTTTTGTTATTGTATCGTTTAAATAAAAATTAAAAGTGGTCCAAATGCAACTGAAGGTAATTATGCTTAGTATACCAAAATGTAGCGAATTAGATTACTGTATGAAAATGAAAAGAATAAGAAACAAGTAATGAAACAGTCAGTCGGTGCAACCGACTTACAAATACCCTACACATATTTGATTCAACTTTAATGGAAAGTCCTTAAGTCATTTTAAAACCATAAAAGCTCTTATTTAGTTTGATCGTAAGACATAGCTAACCAAATTAACTTTATAATACTAAAAACATTTTCTAATTACTTTATCTATTCAAAAATATTACAAATTCTTACTAATTTATCTATTTAAAAATATTAAAAAACAAAAAAACTTGAATTAAATTGTAAATATATTTATTCCAATTACAAAAGTGAAAAAATTTGAATTATTAAATTTTGTGTTAAAAAGCTAATCAAAGCATAATATATTTAATAATTAAAATTTTCCACAATGGCAATTATTTTAAATTGTTAGTTTATGTACCTATTAGAAAAGCTTATAAAGGCAAAATATGCAATAAATGTATTTCTAAAATAAAATTACAAATTTAGAACTTTTGATATAATTCATTTAAATATAACACTAAATTTTACATAAATGCAGCAAGTACCGTTGAATATAGCTTAAGTATTGTACACAATGTCTTAATTATATATCACCTTTGGTAATAATTCAATAAAATATATGATATAATAAAAATTAAAAAAAAGGAATAATTAAGTTATACAAAATATGTTTTATGGTAAAATTCTTAACCTTTTAAAAATATAAAAGTGTTAAATAAACACGGAAATAGGAAAGAACCCTCGTGTATCAAATTTTAAGTTTCTATCGTCATGAATTTCGAAGATAAGCTTTTCGTTAAATTTCGTTATTTCTTAGGAGCTCCCTGAACCACCACTATAACTAAGTCTAAATTGCGGGGACACATAGAAAATAGGAAAAATATTCTTTGGCTTCGAAACTATACTCGTTCGGCCTCAGATCGATCAAAAGCTTCCAGAATCCGAACTCATTGTCCGAATTCGACCAGAACCAATTGCCATGGTACTTTCATTACTAGTAACCTAGAGTTTAGATTTCATCAAAATTGCGGCATTATTTTTTGAGGTATACTACTTTTAAGATTTGTTAGCCCTTAGACCGATTAAAAGGTCCAGAATCCGAACCCTTGAGCTGATGCAGTCCGCGCTGTACTTTAAGTACTAGTTAACCCTTGTACACAATTTGAACGTTCTATCTAAATTTTAAGTTACTATTTTTAGTAATTTCGATTATAAGGTTTTAAACCTTGAATTTTTAAACTTCAGAATTGTGTGGCTGGTCCCCGACCCACTACTCCAATGGGACCCAAATTTCAAAGACACCAAGGAAATAGGAAGCCACACCCTGAAACCAAATTTGGAGGTTCTATCTTCATTGGTTTCGGAATTATGCTAGTTTGGCCTGAATTCAATCAAAAAGTTCTAATTTCCGAACTCATTGTCCAATCCTCACCGTACGCAATCGCCGCCGTAGTTTCATTACCAATAACCTACAGCACAAATTTGATGAAGATAGCGTCATTAGTTGTTGAGTTATCATGATTTTTTATATATGAAATTAAGAAATATAATTATGCTTAAGAAATATAATTATGCTTAACTATTAAAATTATAAAAATTATAAGACTTAAATAAATGTAATAATTATTTTTATGATATTTTATTTCTTTTAATTCCTCAATATTTTTTACTTGTTCTAAAATTATATCATTGAAACTGATATTTTCATTAATCTCACGATTTATATTTAAATAATTTGATATCGTAAAGCTTTGTTTGAATTCTCTTAAATAATAATTAAAAACAGTTCCATTCATACTTATTGAACAATTATTAAAATTGAAGATATAATTTTCATTTATTTTGAACTTTCGTTCATCACAAGTTCTATTAAAATTTGCATTTCTCTGATTGTTTGCTAAAATTAAGCCTATTTTTAAAATAATTATTTCTGATACATTATTAAAAATTTTTAAACAATTTCCTTTGAAAATTCTGTTTTTTGATTTTACTAAGTCTTTTATATCCCTTTTAATTAAAATTTTTATTATCATATTTTACAATTTTTTGTCAAACATTAGTTCATTATTTAATCTATCATCTATTGGAATTAACAAAGTTGTTGCTACACTGATTGTTTCATTAAGTATTTTAATTACAAAAACAAAGTTCTCTTTATTATCAATTAATGTCGCTAATTTACTATTTTGCAATTTATTAAAATCAATATTATATTCTAAAATTTCTTCATTTGCTAGTATATTACTATGTAATATTCCAAGTCTGGATGATGCAATATTGTCTTGAAAGTTTTTAATGTTACCTTGTATAATTTTAATTTTTAGTGCCAAATTTATGTACTGTAGGAATTTATATATTGTTGTGTATTGAGTATTTATGTCGTTAAATTTTTCTTTAATTAAGTAATATACAAAGTTCTTTAATTAATTGTAATTTGGTTGTTTAAATTTGTTATGGCGTTATGATTATTTTGGTCTATTATTTTTAAATGATCTTCAATTTTTTGTCAATCAGAATCGTCCATTGTACCACACACCCATTTTTGAACAGTACCAACAAAATTTACTAGACCCCGTTTGTGTCTGTGTGGAATTAGAGTTTTAATCTTAATTTTCGCGAGATTTACTTAATGAGTTAAATTGAGTTTGTTTTGTATATCTGATAAATTTATATATCTTCTACTTTGTTTAATATTTCTGCAATTTCTTTGGGATTAATGATATGTAGGATTGTATTATAATTGTTAACTAATTCTATATCCTCCAGCTTGATTTCTGTATATCCCAAGTCTGACTCGATTTTTTCAAAAGTGAGATGGGCCAATGTGCTTTTGCTACTAGCATCAGTCACTAATGAAAAGTTTCTATTAAAGTCAGGATATTTGAGTATAGGATCTTCTGTTATAACTCTTTTCAATTTTTCAAAGGCATTTATATAATTTCAATCTTTTATATTTACTTTACTATTTTTTTTAATATAGTTTGTCAATGGTTTTGCCAATCTGGCATAGTCTTTGATAAATTTACGGTAATATCATGTTACACCTACAAAAGATTTGGTTTGCTTCTGTGTGGTTGGAAGCTTTAATTTCAAAATATCATCCACTTTTTTGGGATTTGGTTTTACTACTTCTGGAGTTAATATATTCCCTAGATATTCAGTCTGTTTGGCAAAAAATTTACAGTTATCTGTTTGAATTTTTAAGCTATGTTGTCTAAGAGTATTAAATATTTTTTTTATACTATTTGTATGTTCTTCTAATGAAGTAGAAAATATAAGGATATCATTTAAATAACATACACATATTTTAATTATATAGTTCTTAAGAACATTATTCATAAGGCGTTGGAAAGTTGCCGGAGCATTGTTTAATCCAAACGGCATCCTTATATATTCATAATGTCCATAAGGTGTGGAAAATGCCGTCTTTGGACGGCCTTCCTTTTGCACTGAGATTTGGTGGAAACCTTTAGCCAAATCTAGTGTAGTAAAATATTGCGAATTCCTAACTTTTCTAATATATTTTCAATATTAGGTATAGGAAATTTATCGTCAATCGTTTCTTCATTTAACTTCCTATAATCTACGACAAGGTGCTATTTTTTCTTGTCGGAGTTATCTTCCTTTTTAGGCACTATCCATAAAGGGCTGTTTATCAGGGCTATCCATAAAAACTTTCCTTTATTATATTTTGCTTGAGCATGTCTGAGATTTGCATGGATATCTCTTGTTCATGGATACGTGGATATCTATAAATTTTTGAAAATATGGGTTTATCAGTTTTAGTTATGATTTGGTGTTGGATGTTTGAAGCGGAAGTTAATTGATCACCATATTATAAAAGAGGTCATTATATGATTTTATCAAATGATTTAAATTATTACTTTGTTCTTTAATTTTTGACTGTCCAGAGTTTGTAGGGTTTCGGTCAGTATTTTGATAATTAATTCTAGAAGTATTTTGATAATCATTTCTTGAAGTATTTTAATAATTATTTCTATAATTATTTTGATATGTATTTTGGTTATTATTTCTATAATTATTTTGATAAGTATTTTGGTTATTATTTGTATAATTATTTTGTGATTCTGTATTTTATCGGAATTGTCTTGTCCGCCCGGCATTATTTTGATATTGAAAATAATTTTGATTAAAATTGATTTTCTTATTCATATTTTTAAAATTATCATTCGAATTATTACTAAATTTATGCTTATCTCTAATCATACATTAATTTTCTAATGAATCAAAAGCTTCCGGTATTTTCGTAATGTTTTTATTTATTATAATTGATGTCAAACTTGCATCTTTATTATTTAGAAATATATTTAAAATGAATTTTTCATTATTCTCAACGGAAATTCTGTTGGTTTATTTGTATCGTATTCATATTTTTCATTTAATTTACTTAAAACTATAACTAAAATATTATCTAACCCGATAATTTTTGCTGCAAGGGCTTGCTGACTAGTTGATGGTAACTTTTCTTTACTCCAAAATTGCTGATTAAAGCTATTTTTATTTGGTTCCAATCTGCACTTGCATCTAATGTTCTAACGACATCCAGTGCTGGGCCCTGGATTTTATTTACGATAATTCTCTGGTAAATATATGTTTTTGCTTGTTGGCATGTGACTAGAGGAGGGATTGTGTTCACTTCCCTCAGAAACGATTTTATTTACGATAATTCTCTGAAAAATATATGTTTTTGCTTGTTGGCATGTGACTAGAAGAGGGACTGTGTCAACTTCCTTCAGAAACGAGCAGTTCAAAACAATTATCAATTGTAAAATATGATAATTGTTTCGAACTGCTAAACTTTTTTTTTTTTTTTTTTTTTTTTTTTTTAAACTTATATTATTTTATTGAACTGTTTTAGATTTATATGTTAGTTTATCTTTATGTTATTTCAATAAAAAATATATATTATTTTTACGGTTTAGGTTCGTATCACGAAATTTACTATCTTTGGCTAGCAAAAACTACTCGACTGCGCCAATTATGAGTTTATGGGTTTGTTAAAATAAAACTCCGAAAATTTTAAATTTAAATTTAAATTTTATTTTCTCAACTTTATTCTTTGAATGTGGTGTTAAGACTAATTTTACATTTTGTTCAATTTTTATATATTACAATTTCTTTTTTTCTTTTACAAAAACAATTTTTTTTATCTTAACACTAATTATAATTTATTAATTTAAAATATCTTTAAAAACAAAATTCAGTATCGAATTAAAAAAGAAATTTACTTAATTTACTTATTTCAAAATTAATATATTAGCTAACAAATGTTCGTACTGAATTTGCTACAAAATGATTTCACCATATGTTTGGTTTCATATTGCTATTAAATTATTTCGAATGCAAATACACATTTAAATTTAGTTCAAGTGCAAGATCATCATTGTGCTGAGTTTTGTACTTATTTTTGTTATTGTATCGTTTAAATAAAAATTAATAGTGGTTCAAATGCAAAGGACCATAGTATACAAGAATGTAGCTAATTAAATTTTTGTATGAAAATGAAAAGAATAAGAAAAAAAACAAAAAGTCAAAAATGTGAAATCATTATTTATTTGTTATTGTTTTATATATTTAATTTTAAGTTCCATAAATATGAAATTGAGTTTTATCTTTTATTGGAGGTTAATTAAGTACTATCTTGGTTTGGGTTACCAACTGTGACTTAACTCTCATGACAGAAGGTATTTATGGTTTCAAAGTTATTGAGTTATCAACAAAGGCTGCAACACCTCCACCTCTTCTGTTTTTGCGGCAGGAACTATTTTTTTGTAATGTGAAATATTAACTAAATCGATCACTTCATCAAGTATCCATGATACAGTGAACAAAATTAAGTGAATGGTTTAAATTATCACGTATGACTTTTATTTCATTGACTTTATATTTAAGGCGTCTAACATTTAAACGAATCGTTTTTAAAGAATTAGTTTTTCAAAATGAATACAACTTATATCATCTATATTTTTAATATGGGTATTCAAATGTAATGTGTTGTAATACCCATACGTATTTAAACATTTTTGCTTCTTAAAATCTTTTGCTTTTTGTGTAATAAACCGAAGTATGGTATTAAGCTATCATTTATAAAAATTTTTTGGGGATTTTTTTTTTATGTTTGGGAAAAAATTTCTCTAAAGTTGAATATTTTTTTTTGTCTCTCTTTGCTACAATTATCATTATTTTTGTTTCAATGTCTTTAAATTTAACAAATAATTTAGGTTGCACACCTGAGTTTTTTTATGTTTTAGTAGCTATTAAGACATGTTGCACCTGATCCGTTTCAATGCGTTTATCTAGTTCCGCTAGTTCCAACAGTATCATCCGTTTGTTAGAGAATGGTAGTTCTGCATTATCTGCTCTGTTTTCATGAACTATTGAATACCGTGAATTTGAATACAACTCTAAAATCAATCTTAATTCAGAACCTCACATATACACATTTATAAATAGTCTAGAAAAGGCGAGTGTTGGCAGAACATAAGTTTTTAACATTCTCAAAAGGAGCTATATACCAAAATTCTAAAAATACAGACAAACAAAAAGGATTCTGTAGAAAGAAAAACAAAGGAATAAAAATTTAATTGATTATAGGCAAGTTATCGTCAAAGGCAACGAGAAAATCGGCAAATCAAATGAGAGTTAACCGGATCATTTATATTTTAAGACAAGGACTTTAAAGGTCTGAGGAATTTAATGACCAAAATAACGAGTATTTTGGAATCTGCTTTATCAAACGCTCTTGCTAGCAATATACCGACCAAAATCTCTAAGGCACGAAATAAGCAAATGGAGCTAGTAAAGAATGTACTAGAAGAAATGAAGCAAAAACCGAATATAGCTTTCATCAACCTTAACTTAAAAATATTCTGGAACTTAATAATGAAAATTCATCAGAGTCTGATAGAAAACGAACCTAATAGCCATGAATATTTTTAGAACAATAAATATGAACGAATCGAGAATGTTTACAAGGATACAGTAATTCAGCTAAATACAATATTAATGAATATATCTTCAGCATCGGCTGCTCCATCACAAAGCTGTTACAAAGTAACAAAGATGTTAATGTTAATCTACCAAAAATTAATATACCTCAGTTTTCTGGAAGATACTCCGACTGGAAATCTTATTTATTCATGGAAGTTATTAACAATAACACAAACATTGGCAATGCTCAAAATTTTTTTATTTGAAAGCTACCGTTGTTGGAGAATTTTCTAAGCTAATCAAAAACAAGTAAAGAAACAGTCAGTCAGTGCAACCGACTTAGCAATACCCTACACCTATTTGGTTCAAATTTAATGACACATCCATAAGTCATTTTAACGTAATAAAAGCTGTTATTAATTTGATTGTAAGACATAGCTAACCAAATTAACTTTATAATACTAAAAACATTTTCTAATTACACTATCTCTTAAAAAATATTACAAATTCTTACTAATTTATTTATTTAAAAATATTAAAAAACAAAAACACTTGTTATAAATGAAAATATATTTATTCCAATTCAATTACAAAATGAAAAAATTCTAATTATTAAATTTTGTGATAAAAAGCTAATCAAAGCATAATATATTTAATAATCCAAATTTTTCAAAATTGCAATTATTTTAAATGGCTAGTTAATATAACTAATTGAAAAGCTTATACGCAAAATATGCAATTAATGTATTTCTAAAATACAATTACAAATTTACACTTTTTCATATAATTCATTTAAATATAAAAATAAATTTTACATAAATGCAGCACCTTTGTACCTTTGAACATAGCTGAACCACCACAATTAAGTCTAAATTTCGGGTACACATAGGAAATAGGAAATATATTCTTTGGCTTCAAAATTATACTCGTTCGGCCTCAAATCGATCAAAAGCTTCTAGAATCCGAACTCATTGACAAAATTCGACCAGAACCAATTCCAATGGTACTGTCATTACTAGTAACCTAGAGTTTCAATTTCATCAAAATAGCGGCATTATTTTTTGAGTTATGGTGTTTTTAAGATATATTTTTGTTAGCCCTTGAACTTTTCAAGGGTTCCAGAACCCGAAATTTTTTAATAACTCCCCGAGAGGTGTTGAAATATCAGAAAAGTTTGGAATTTAATTTCTTACATAATTAATCATTCCTAATAGTTTTTGTAATCCATTTTTATCTTTGAGCGCTTCTATTTTTTGGATAGCTACTATTCTATAAGGGTCACACGACATATCTCCTTCTAAAATAACATGGTTTAAATACTTCACTTGTGCTACGCGGTTTTGAAGTTTATTCACATTAAATTTGATATTTAATTGTTTGGCTCTTTCCAATACACTTTTTAAAATTTTTTCATGTTCTTCTATCGTAGCGGCAGAAATTAACACGTCATCGGTATAAAGCGAAATTGTTTCCATCATAAGTTTGCTAAGCAAAAATTTCGGAACCTTCCCCATTGAAGGGCTATTAGGTCCTCAAAATTAAAACTTTTATAGTTTTATAAAACAGTAACTTATTCACCAGTGTATGTTTTCCCAAAATTAAACTGTAGCTCCAACATTATATTTCTTGTTACATTTTTATATGAGTGCATTGGGATTATTCATAATTAATGGTAAATTAATGAAATAACTAAATTATAATATTATCATTTATTCTTTTATATAGTTTTATTAAAATAAATAATAAAATATTCAGTAAGAAACCCTATATAATTTTGATAATGTGCTTTTTAAAAACCCTTGGTTTTTTTCATGACTTGTTTAATATATTTTTTGAAATCTTGTGGAAAGTGACCTGTCTTCTTTTGCTGCAATCACTAAATTTAACACCGATTTAAATTTAGGCTGATTCACTTTTTCAATAATTCCTCTATCGCACATTGAATCTAATGTATTTTTAAAGGGAGTCATTAATGATAATGGAACTGGTCGAGCACTATTAATAACACCCTCCACTTCCTTAATTGGTTTTATCTTAAAATTTTCTACGAAGCACCTCAACCTTTCAAAACATTCCTTATGTGTTTCAACAAATACTTGTTTCTTATCTTTTTTAATTAAATCAATTTTTTTTACTAAGTTTAATTAAATACAGCCTGCCAGACGTAATATTAGCGGTGACTACGTATCTTTTATCAGAAATTCTAATACCGACATTTTATTTGTAGTTAAATGTGATTTACCAATAACATTTAATTTTATACCTTCATATGCTTCTTCGGTTTAATTACAACTGTCTAATCTCACAATCCTAAATTTATTAAAATACACATTTACTTCCTCTCCAGTATCTAACTTTACACTAAGAATCTTATTTTTAATTCTAATTTTCTGAAACCATGAATCTGAATTTTTCCTATTTAAATTTTTTACTTACTGTAACAATAATCAATATTACTTCATCATCGACCAATCTTATTGCTTTAACCTGCTTAAAATTACACGCAACAGCATAGTGATTCGGTCTACCACTGTTTTAGCAGTTCTTTCCAAACACAAATTATTTTCCAAAAACATAATTTAATTTACAAAATTTGCAATATATTCGTTTGTTAACACAATCTGAAAAATTATTTAAATATTTTGATTCAATTTTGTTTCCAATATAATTTGGCATAGTTTTATTTTGAAATGATTTATTATTAGCTGTTTTATTTTTATTACAATTATTACATTACAATTATTTACATTATCTTTCTTATTATAATTTCCATTTGTATTAAAATACTTATCTCTGTTTGATTTTCCATTTATTACAACATCCAATGTTGACCCAACCGATAATTGTTGCATTTCACACGATTATTAGTATGTGACCTCACACGCTCTGCACATGTCTACTGCTTTGTTTAAATTGAGATTTTCAGTTTCCTATATTCTTTTCTGAAGACTTTTATCTTGCACAGCCACCACGATACGGTCGGTTAAGATTCGTTACTGCTGCTCACCATAACCGCAATTCGCGGTTTTTTTAAATAAATTATTATCGAATGTTTCATAAAGTCTATGGCTTCTACTTTGAAATCGAAATGCTTCATAGATTTCGTTCTTTTTTGGAACACAAAAATCATTAAATGATTTAATTACATCTCTATGATTTGACTTCTGCTCTTCCGAAAAGCCAAATGAATTAAATGTTTCTAACGCTTCAGGGCCAATAGCGTTCAGAAACATTGCAATGTGAACCGCTTCCGATTTTTCATTTAATTCCATAGCCGTATAGAATGTATCATAATTTTGTTTAAACATCCGCCATTTTCTGATAAATTTCCATCCAGGACCAACATACCTCGACTTTTCTCACGCAATCCTTTTTTCTAACCTCTATAATTATTATTCTCTGCTTTGGTGGTCCACCACGAGGTTAATTTTAGTGGCTCTTTCCAATTTGTATTTGGATACTATCGACATCAACCTTTTTTTAAGATTCTTTTTGGTCCGCAGCGCCATGGTTCATTTATACAATATGCTTTTATTCAATATGATTTTATTCAATATTCTTTTATTCAATTGTCGTTTAAGAATTGGCTTAAAACCGATATGTATCTACTTAAAGCTTACTTAAGCTATGAACACTTTTTACAGTGCTTCTTAAACTATTTACAATGTATTAAGTATAATGTATTAAACTATTTAAGTATAACTGTTAAACTCCAGTTATAATTAATAACTTATATAATACAATAATAATTAAAGCTGAAATAATAAATATTTGAATATTAGTGAATAATAAGTATTAAGATCAAATTAAATTTAATATTATACATTAATAAAATATTTAATAAAAATGAATTTGGAATGAAATTGGAATAACATGTAATAGAATGAAATAATAAAATAAATAAGAATTAATTAAATTACAATTTAACTTAAACCCATTACACATAATCTATTTATATTATACTAACAGATTTACCTGGCGTTGCCCGGGAGCGTGCACAATGGTAAAAAAGGAAGTGTCAGCCAATTTTTTGAAGTACTATTTTGGTTAAAAAGAAAGCCTCAAAAAAATATTTCCGGAGTTGCGTTTTTAAATATTTTTTCGTTGCTTTGCTATAAATTAGAAATGATTTAACCGATTGACTTCAAATTTTGTATATGTGTTGAGAATGGAGTTCACCTTATTAAGAGACTTGGAATTTGTAAACTTATGCAGAATTGACAATTGTCGAAAACCAAATTTTGGAAGGTCCACTTTTGCGAAATATTGCTTGGTCAAAGTCTCAAAAAGAGAATTGTTGGGTTCCGTTAACCCATTGCGACACATCAACTTTTAAAATATTTTTCTGTTACTTGCAGAGACGGTTTGACTAAATGACTTGAAATTTTGTATGCGTACATGTATATGCTTGTCATTCCTACGAATGGTCACAAAAAAAAAATTTTTGAAAGTAAATTACGTCCAATTTTTCAATGTAAGTAAAACTTCTTTGATTAGGGGAATGTTTAAACAATGTTTTGTCGAGTTCTTTTAACCGAATGCGAAACAGAAATTTCAAAAAACAGTTTGAACGATTATCTCTAATGTTTCTATTCGTAGCGCTTCTTGAAAAATTGGTGCTTCTTGACGACAGAGTTGAGGATGGTGGGTTTCCGGAGAATATGTTAACAGAATTAAAATTTTTATTTTTATTATTATTTAATAATTATGAAAAATTTCAAGTTAAATTTGATAAATTTGTTGAAAAATTGCTTGAATAATCCTAAAAAAATCGTTTTAAAAAAATGCCTTTATGACATATTAAATTTAACATGTACACCATATGTAATTTTTATGTTATCTTTTTAATAAGAGCAACTTAAATAAAAACTCCATTTAGAGGTGGGGCAACATGCACCGGGTAATAGCTAGTTTACATATAACACTATAGGTCAAAAGGGTGTACTAAAATTACCATTATATCATTTTACTATTTCAATTGGCAATTGAAGTAGTTTACTTGAATTGCCAACGTTTGAATAAAATATAGTCGATGGTTTAGAAAAGGTTTAAAAATGTGCTTTTCAACTTATATTTTATTTTGTTCTTACCTGAATGTTCAACAACGCTCTTCCTCGTTTTTTTATGATTTTATGACAGTAGGTTTCATTTTTGGGAAAAATGTTTTAAAATACTATGTATTTAAGAATAATATTAGAAAATATTTTACACTGAAATCTTTTTTAAAAAACAATAACTGCAAAATAGATAAAAAACAAAGACTTACGGAAAAATGTAGAGAAGGAAAATGTTATGTTATTTAAATTTAAGGATATTATTATTCGGATTCTTTATTAGCTTGATTTTTATTATTATTAATATTATCTCATTTACAAAAAAAATTAGTCTTATTAATTAAGTGAGCTTTTGGAATAAAGGTTAACTTGCGTTAATAATGTAAAATTGGACACAAATCGGAAACAAAAATTTTTTTTTTAAGGCCACCAGGCCGAAATGGGTAAAAAATTCCAACCAACTTTATACAATTAATTCCGGTTGCTAAGAGGGACATTTGTGCTAAATTTCAAATCAATCGGTCAAACTGTTTCGGCTCGACATCAAAACCATTGGAAAAGCTTCATTTTGCCCTTGTGCCCAAACGGGTTAAGCGAACTCAACAAAAAAGCCTCTGTTTTCGACTGAACCCTGTAAAATTGAACACAAATCGGAAACACAAAATTTTTTGGAAGCCCGCCAGGCCGAAATGGGTTAATTTATTCCAACCAAATTTATAGAATTAATTCTGGTTGTTAAGAGGAACATTTGTGCAAAATTTCGACATAAAAAAAACGATAGTAGCCTTGATTAATTATTTCAGTTTTAAATAATTTTTAAATTTATTCTTTTAATTTACTACTTTTTTAATGTTTTATATAATTAAACTCAAAGTTATTTCAAAGAAATATTAATTTGTAATAATATAAATATAAAAGTTTATATAATTTGTGTGTTTTTAATGTTAGTTAAAACCATTAACGCTTTCATTAGCTTTTTATCATATTGTTTAAAATTTAATAATCAAAATATGCAACAAATGTATTTCTAAAATACAATGACAAATTTAGAACTTTTCATATATTTCACAATTACACAATATACACAATTTCCTTATTATATATTACCTATGGTGATAATTCAATAAAATATAGATATGATATAACAAAAATAAAAAAAATAAAGTTTTATCGTTTATTAAAAAAAATTTTATTTTAATTTATAAAATATAATACATAATATGTTTTATAGTAAAACTCTTAGCCTTTTAAAAATATAAAATTGTTAAATAAAAACGGAAATAATAAATAGTGTATCAAATTTGATTTTTTTATCTCTATTAATTTCGAATATATTATGCTTTAAGGTCTTGGGAGTAGTGGCAGTGGTACGCAAACCGCTATTTCAATTCATTTAAAATTTCACGTACTTTGTTCAAAATTTAATAATCAAAATATGCAATAAATGTATTACAAAAATGTTTTAATATATAAAAAATAAACATGTCCGGGGACCAAGATGAAAACCCGGTCAATCGGGTATGGAGAGCATTAGAAATTCGACATATATATAGTATAATTGTGAAATATTTATTTTTTCTTTTTCCTTAACACAAAATTTTAAAAAAAGACGGAGGAGCAAATCTAATATACCCGATGTCATATATGTATGCACGGGTATAAAGAATATAAAATTGAATATTGTAAATGTACGTACCTACAATTTCAGAACAAAGTACAAACCGATTTTTATACCCGTGCATATATATATGACATCGGGTATATTAAAATTGATCCTCCGTTTGTAATGCATCGATCTAGACGAGCTAGATATAGTGTCAAGGGTACCTATCGGCTCAGAATCCTAAAATTAGTCGATCTAGCTATGTGTGTCTGTCCGTCCGTCCGTGTGTCAGCACGATAACTCAAAAACTAAAAGGGCTAGAGTCTTGAAATTCACACAAAGTGATTTTTAGACAATTTCTAGGTTCCCTATTGTTTTTGGTTAAAATCGGACCAAGGCTTCGAGGAGCTGCCATACAACTTTTTTTCACCAATATGAATTTCTTCAAAACTAATTATACTACGGGGATGAAAATTACACACGGTTAGTTTTATAATGACTCCGGCACTTATTTGAAGTTTCAAAATGTTAGGGCTCCATTTTCGGGGGGCTGCCATACAACTTCTTTGCACCAATATGAATTTCTTCAAAACTAATTATACTACGAGGATGAAAATTACACACGGTTAGTTATGTAATGAATCGAGCACTTATATGAAGTTTCAAAATGTTAGGGCCTCATTTTCGGGGGACTGCCATACAACTTCTTTGCACCAATATGAATTTCTTCAAAACTAATTATACTACGACGATAAAAATTACACACGGTTATTTATATAATGAATCGAGCACTTATATGAAGTTTCAAAATGTTACGGAACGATTTTGGGGGGCTGCCATACAAAGTTTTCGATTCAATAACTGTGAATCTAATGAAGCTACAAGGTTAAAATTAAAATTGGGCTGGTAAAGTAATAGGGCACGTTAGTTGGCAAAGTTGGACATCACTCGGACCATCGGAATTTTAGGGTGGGCCATTTTTTTTTTTTGTTTTATTTTTTTTTTTTTTTTAAGCTAAAGTTATGGGACAATGAATGAAAATTTGTTTTGTGATTTTTTTTTTTTTTTTTACGTCAAAATTATGGAGTAATGAGTTAAATGTATAAGGGAAGTAAATTACGGTTTATTTTATACACCATAGTGGGTATGCACGCAGCACGGGTATCTAAAAGTTGACAAGGGCAACTATAATCTTCCTAGTTTAAGAAAGAATTCGACGGGCTGTCAATGACAATTTTTGTGTAAGACAAGAGTACAATTTTATTTAAATTTACTGGCATTTGGTACGACTTAAACAATAAAAATATATTATCATATAATTTATTACTTATCTTATAAAAAATAAAATTTTGGAACAGCTCTACACAATAAAAATAAAATAGCATTTAATCGATTTAATAAATAAAAAACATAGCATATAATCGATTTGTCATTTTATAAAACGTTTAAATTTAGAACTGATCTCTGTGCATATCTAGTCAAATTTGCCAGTTCGAATTATATAATATTTTTTTTTATTTTTTAACTGAAATATAGTCAGCGAATGTTTTGATTGTTTTAATGTTTTAAAATGCACATATCACATATGTAAATAGTGCAGTTCCAAATTTTGACGTTTTATAAAATGACAAATCTATTATAATATGATTTCGATGTATAAGGGTGCGTTATGTTGGAGCTGCGATAAGTGATAAGAGCGTCGATAAGAGCATCGATTAGAGCATAGAAAAAGCTATGCTCTTATGCAGTGTTTATATTAGAGCTTAGCTAAAAGCGGTGTAAAATAAAAATATAATATTATTTATGTTTGTTTTAAAATTATCTGGAAATATTTAAAAAAAAAAATTATTTAATTTATAAAAATTTAAGCACACATTCATAAGTAGCTAAAAATTTTTTTAAGCATATTTTACACACGATTTAAAAAAAATTAGAATAAAATAAATAAGAATTTACAAAATTTTTAAAGTTAAAACAAACTTTAAAACCAAAATCTTGTTATAATGTTTACATCCAAAATTTGGACCATAAATTTTTTTTAATACCTAACTGAATTTGTTTATTTTTTTTATAAATTTCCAAAAAAAAAAAAAAATATTTTTAAGGAATTATAATAATTCAGCCAAGCCAGACGGGTAGTATCAACTGTTGCATCGAGGTATTTTGACCTAATTTTGACGTATTCAAATAATCCTAATAATTCTGTATTCACCAAAACCGGTTTCGTAATTTTTGTATTCACAAAAAACCGGTTTCGTTGTCATCAAATTTTACTAGTCATACTCGATGCAATCACCACTACAAACAAAAAAATGTTTTTGTTTTTCTTTTATTTTTTTGTTGTTTCTTTTTTTTCATTATTTAAAAATTTTTTAACTGTGCGCATCTTAAATAAAAACAAGTAAAGAAACATTCAGTCGGTGCAACCGACTTAGAAATACCCTAAATCTATTTGGTTCAAATTTAATGGGAAATTAATAAGTCATTTAAAAGCCATAAAAGATTTTATTAGTTTGATCTTAAGACATGGCTAACTAAATTAAATTTCCAGTACTAAAATTCTTACTAATTTATCTATTTAAAAATATTAAAAAACAAAAAACCCTTGAAATAAATGAAAATATATATATTTCGATTCAATTACAAAAGTTAAAAAATTTGAATTATTAAATTTTGTGATAAAAAGCTAATCAAAGCATAATATATTTAATAATTCAAATTTTTCAAATCGACCAAAAGCTTCTATAATCCGAACTCATTGACCAAACTCGACCAGAACCAATTATTCTCATGATACTTTCATTACTAGTAACCTACAGTTTAAATTTCATCAAAATAGCGGCATCATTTTTTGATTTATGCTATCTTTAAGATATATGTTTGTTAGCCCTTGAACTTTTCAAAGGTTCCAGAACCCGAAACCATGGTACGATTTCGCCCATATGCAGTCCGCGCTGTATTTTAAATACTAGTGAATCCTTGTACACAATTGAAACTTCTATCTTAATTTCAAGTTATTATTTTTAGTAATTTCGATTATAAGCTTTTAAACCTTGGTAGGTCTAAGAGGGGTTCTGAACCACCACTCCAACTGATCCCAATTTAGGGGGTCACACAAATAGTAAAGAACATCCTTGTGCCAAATTTGAAGCTTCTACATTTGTTTCAAGTTGCTATCCTTATTAATTTTATAGATATACTTTAAGGTCTTCGGAAATGTGTGGCGGGTCCCCGAACCACTACTCCAAAAATTAAGTCCAAAAATCAACGACAATAGAGAAATAGGAATGGACCTTGAAACCAAATTTGGAGATTCTATCTTCATTGGTTTCGGAATTATGCTCGTTTGGCCTAAATTCGATCAAAAAGTTCTAGGTCACGAACCTATAGTCGACTCTCAGTATAACTACATGACCCTTACCGACCCAGTATACCTACTTTATTCTTTATTCTTAATGAAACAAAATGAGGACTACCATAAAATTTTTTATTTACAGCAAGTAGTAAATCTGTTGATGCAAAAAGGAGTAGAAAGCGTAAAAGGCATCCTGAATTGTGTACAAAGGTTGACTAGTTTTAAAGGTATGGCGGAGATTACACAATATCGAAATCGGGGCATGGTTTCGGCATCAATTCAATTACAAAAGTGAAAAATTTTGAATTATTAAATTTTGTGATAAAAGCTAATCAAAGTATAATATATTTAATAATTCAAATTTTTCCAAAATTGCAATTATTTTAAAATGTTAGTTTATGTACCTAATAGAAAAGCTTATAACCATATAAATGTGCTTTAAATATATTTCTAAAGTACAATTACAATTTTAGAACTTTTCATATAATTCATTTAAATATATATATAAATTTTACATAAATGCAGCAAGTACCTTTGAATATAGCTTAAGTATTGTATACAATGTCTTAATTATATATCACCTTTGGTAAGAATTCAATAAAATATATGATATTATTAACATTAAAAAAAAGGAATTTAACCGTTTATTAAAAATATATTTTGTTTGTAATTTATAAAATATTATACAAAATATGTTTTATGGTAAAATTCTTAACCTTTCAAAAATATAACAGAACAGTGTTAAATAAAAACGGAAATAGGAAAAAACCCTCATGTATCAAATTTAAAGTTTCTATCTGCTTGAATTTTAAAGATAAGCTTTTTAGTTTTGGGATTTCTTAGAAGGCATCTAAACCAATACTACAATTAAGTCTAAATTTCGGGGACACATAAGAATTATATTTTTTGGCTTCGAAATTATACTCGTTTCAAAGCTTCTAGAATCCGAACTCATTGACCAAATTCGACCAGAACCAATTCCAATGGTACTTTCATTATTAATAACCTAGAGTTTAAATTTCATCAAAATAGCGGCATTATTTTTTGAGTTATACTGCTTTTAAGATATATGTTAGTTAGCCTTTGAACTTTTAAGGGTCCAGAACCCGTAACCATGGTACGATTTCGACCATATGCAGTCCCCGTCATACTTTCAATACTAGTTAACCCTTCTACACAATTGGAACGTTCTATCTTAATTTTAAGTTATTATTTCTTTTAATTTCGATGATAAGTTTTAAACCTTGGGGGGTCTAAGAAGGGTACTGAACCACCTCTCTGATTGATCCAAAATTAGGAGAACGCGCAGGAAATAGTAAAGGGCACCCATGTATCAAATTTGAAACTTCTAAATTTGTTTGAAGTTACCATCTTTATTAATTTCGAAAATATGCTTTAAGGTGTTCAGAACTGTGTGGCTGGTCCCCAACCCACTACTCCAAATGGTCCCAAATTTCAAGGACACTAAGGAAATAGAAAGAGACACCCTGATACTAAGTTTGGAGGTTCTATCTTCATTGGTTTAGAAATTATGCTCGTTTGGCCTAAATTAGATCAAAAAGTTTTAAGTTCCGAAACCGTTGTACATTACTCACCGTACGCAATCACCGCCGTAGTTTCATTACCAGTACCCTACACCACAAATTTTATAAAATTAAATAAAGAGCGTCATTAGTTGTTGAGTTATCGTAATTTTTTATACATTTTCATTAGCCCTTAGACCGATTAAAAGGTCCAGAATCCGAACCCATGGGCCGATTTCACCCATTTGCAATCTCCGCCGTACTTTCAGTCCTAGTAACCTACAGTTAAAATTTCATCAAGATAGTTCCATTATTTTTTGAGTTATCGTGCCTACGGACGGACGGACGGACATGGCTATATCGACTAAGAAGGTCACGCTGATCACGAATAGATATACTTTTCCATATCTAGCTCGCTTCCTTTAGGTGGTTACAAACACCATACCAAAGTTAATATACCCCTTTACCTATTCTATAGGTGTAGGGTACAAAAATTTGAGACTGGACAACATAAAAAAATATTTTATTCCATTTATTAAGTGACTATGAAATAATGCATAATATATCATCTTTTTTGTGTTGACTGGTAAACAATTTCCGACTTTACCGAAAACTCCTGCTATCGATGACAGCTAGTTTCTCAATTTTATGATATGATGATTCCAGCTAAAGTCTGCGTCTAACCAAACTCCCAGATACTTAAATTCTGCAACATGTTCCAATTTGTCATTGTTGTATGTGACGTTTAAGTTTTGTTCTTTGGTACCAATAACCATTACTTTACTTTTTTTTGTGTTTAATGTGAGCTTGTGTAAGTCCATCCATCTTTTTAGTATATTGAGATCTTCATTTGTTTTGTTTTCTAGCATTTTGATTTCTACTGCGTCATATACTAAGCAGATATCATCAGCAAATAAATAAATCTGACCTTTAGTCGCGAGTTTTTGAATTTCATTTATGTATACTGTGAGTAGAATTGGTCCTAAAATACTTCCTTGCGGTACTCCATATGTAATTTAAGATTTATTGCTTTTTAAGATAAAAACCAATTGCAAGCAGTTCCTTTGACACCCATGCTATGTAGTTTTCGAAGTAAAATTTGTATATCCACGGTATTAAAAGCTTTAGTTAAATCTATGAAGAGTAGTGATACTAGGTTTTTTTGATCTTTTAGTTTTTGTATCTGAGTGACCATATCGAAAAGTGCAGTTTCAGTGCTCGATTTTTTTTTAAATCCATATTGCTTTTTGGACATAGGAACATATTTTTCTAAATGTTTTACAAATTGTTCATTCACAACTTTTTCTATTATTTTAGATACAATTAAAATAGATCCACTCTGTAGTTATCAAATTCAATCTTGTTCCCAGTTTTATAAATTGGAACTATTTTCCCTGTTTTTATTCTGTCAGGCATTTTACCTTCGGATAATGATTTGTTAATTAATACTCTTAGTGGATTTGCTAATGAATTTTTGCACGTTTTAATCATGTTGACTGAAATACCATCCGAGTCTAGGCAATTTGAATTATTTAGACTACCAATTATATTTAGAACCTGTAATCTATTAATTTCATTAAAAGTAAAAGTTTCTCCTGTGATATTAGCTTTATAAAAAATTTTTTCTGCGCAAGATTTTGCTAATTTTTCACCCGCTTTTGCAAAGTGCTCATTTAATTCATTAGCTTTCTTTATAACCTCTTCCGATGATAAGTCCTTAAATAGAGTCACGCTCGTTTTGTTTGTTTTTTTCCCATCATAGATAATTTCAGAAATACAGTCCCATGTTTTTGCAGAATTATTTATATGGTATTGAATTTATGCCCATAATATTCTTTTTTTTTAATTCTTCGCAAGTTTGTGGCTCTATTTCTATAATATTGATTTTCTATTTTGCGATTTTTGCTTTTTTTTTGTTGTTGATTCATTTATTTTTTGTCCTAATTTTCCCATAAAGTCTGCCAGCATTTCTTCCATATT
This sequence comes from Dolichopus griseipennis, assembly GCA_963082915.1. Taxonomy (NCBI): domain Eukaryota; kingdom Metazoa; phylum Arthropoda; class Insecta; order Diptera; family Dolichopodidae; genus Dolichopus; species Dolichopus griseipennis. The sequence goes on along the minus strand of OY720441.1, from coordinate 216,601,210 downwards.
TTTCGTTGTATCTAAAATAATAGGATTAATTTTTAATATGTTTTGTAATTTATTTAAGTTAACAAATTTTAAATATTTATCTTGTGAAAATGATTTCTTGTGTATTTTTTATTTATGTTGTTCTAATTTTGACGTTTCAATTAATATTACATTGTGGTCCAGTATGTCAATATTTACGTGAGAGAGATTTATTTTCTCATTTATATTATTTGTGAAAAAATGGTCCAAGCATGTATTTGATATATTTCTTGTTGCAGTGCTTCCATTGCAGTTCAATTGAATTTGATTCTAATATATTGATATTAAAATCGCCATTTATATAAGTAGTAGTGTTCTTCTGAGCTGTTACTTGAATACTTTTTTCTAATAAATCCATGAATATATTAACACGATCATTCAATTCGGTCGGTGCTCTGTATATATTTATAATATTATATATTTTTTTATTTTTTGTTATTCTAACACTCACAAAACTGTCGTTATTATCGTTATATATAAAGACCTGTGTAAATGATAATTTTTTATTTACAAAAATGGCTGTGCAACCACCTGTTTTATTTGGTTTACAGCTGTAAATAGAATTGAAATCAAAAATATTAAAATATTCTTTATCATTTTCTTTAAGCCATGTTTCTGTCATACACATTACATCGATATTTGTCTCAAGTGTTTTAAGCATAACCTCAATTTCATCAATTTTGTTTTTTAAACTTCTTGTATTTAAGTACAATATTTTAGGTGAATCCTCATTATTTCTATTCGTGTTTTTATTTATATCTTCTAGTGTAGCATATATTGGGTTGCTTGAGTTAAACGATGACAAGAAATTTATATCAGTTTGTGAGTTTATTAAAAGTTTTTAGATTTTTTACGTATATTATTTTCCCAGTGTTTGACTTTCTAATTAAAATCTTGCCATTTTGAACCCAATCAAATTTGATTATATTTTCTCCTTTTATATCTCGTGCATTGTTTAGAAGTAGATATTGAAAGTTGTTAGTCGTTCATTTATATATACCGCTTGTTCAGTCCAACAGATGTTAATTAAAATAATAAACCATTTTTAAATGACCGAGATATGATATAAGTAAAACAAAATTACCTACTTATTTAATGTAAATAAACAATTAAATCTCTTATATTATCTACAAATCCATGTTTTTTATTTAGGTAGCTACAAACCTTTTTTTTTTATATGAATAAAAAATTACAAAAACTTTCCGGTACGAACTTTGTCTACGCGGATAAAAACAAACTGACTGTCGTCTAGAAATTTTGGTATGAAACAGCTCCTACCTGCAGGAGTTCTGGTTTCCGTCTGTCGTAATTTTCTCATAACCCGTCTAAGCCTGTCGACTAAGTCAGTAGGATCGATGTCGGTGTTCGTTTGTTACTCAGCAAATAATTTACCAGGAACTTTCAATGGTTGGCCATAAATCATGAGGTGGTAGGCGGTAGTACGACAACGAGTAGTCCCGAGTAATTTCGTTAGTTCGGCAAATAATTTGGATTCGAACTGAGTTCCTTGGTCGGTTGTAAGTGTGAGTGGTATTCCAAAACGAAAAACATGGTGTGTTACGAAAGTTAGGGCGACCGTGGCCGCCGAAATATCTTTCATAGGCATGGCTTCCGGCCAGTGTGAAAAACGATCAACTGTGGTTAAAATGTAAGTAAAACCTGAAGGGTGGTAGAGGGCCTACGATATCGATATGGATATTTTCAAAACGCGAGGTGGGTGTGGGAAATTTTTCGGTCCCGGAACGTGAATTTTTATGTACCTTGAACTTCTGGCAGGCGATACACGACTTTGCCCAGTTTCGAATATCTTTGTTTTGACTAGGCCAAAAATAACGCTCGCTGATCAGTTTTCTTGAAACACTCACACCTGGGTGCGAAAGTGAATGTAACATGTTAAAAAAGGTATATCTTAGTTGTTGAGAGACAAAAGGGCGATTTCGGCCGGCAGTAAAATACTTTTTGAGGCTATACAGTCCCTTTTTCCAACTCCAAAATTTGCTGTGTAACCAGGTCACCCAAAACAGTCCTTACTTCTGAGTCTGTACTTTGTAATTTAGCGAATTGCTCGGGATCAAGGCCGCCTTCTACTGAACAGCATTCGACTCTCGACAAACAATCAGATACCGTATTATCCTTGCCAGAACATGGTGAATATCAGTGGTGAACTGAGATATGTAGTCGAGGTGCCTAGATTGACGAGGGCTTTTTTCTGATTTGGAGAAAATAACTCTGGTAAGGGGTTTGTGGTCGTTATAAACGACGAAATCCCTACCTCCAACGAAATACCGGAAGTTTTTTATCGCTAAGTAGATGGCCAGAAGTTCCCGATCGAATGTTGAATAACGTGTTTCTGTTGGCAAAATTTTTTTAGAAAAGAACGATAAAGGCTGATAAACACCGTTTCGGTATTGTTGCAACACGGTATTGTCGGTCAAGTTATTGTCGGTCATGATTCTAATTTCGGAGTTATTGCTGGGGTGCGTTAACATTGCAGCACAGCACATAGCTTCTTTGACTATGATTAGAGCGTCAAAGACTCTGACTGTAGCGGTCTCGCATTCGGTTGGCCAAGAAAAGTTAGATTTAGATTTTCGAGGCCCTGTAAGGTTGCCAAATGGGAGTGTATAGGTGCGAGCAATGACGGTAAGTTTTTGATAAAGCGATGGTAGTAATTTACCATACCGATAAACCTTTGGGCCTGGCGAAGTGAACTAGGCGAAGGAAAATCGGCTATTGCGCGAACTTTATCATGTGATGGGGTTACTCCTTCGGAAGAAATGACGTGACTTTGAAAGTCCAGTGATGGTACTCCAAAAATACATTTTGCGGGTTTAATATTTAAACCAAAATCGGATAATCTTTGAAAAAGCAAGGACAGATGGTGCTCGTGCTCGTTGCTGGTTTTTGAAAATACAAGGATGTCGTCAATGTAGACAAAAACGAAATCCAGACCGTTTACGACCTGGTTCATGAACCGTTGAAATGTTTGCTCAGCGTTGTGAAGGCCGAAACTCATTCAGGGAAATTCGAAAAGACCGAATGGTGTGGTGATGGCGGTCTTATGTATATAATCGGGTGCAAAGGGAATTTGGTGGTAAGCCCGGAAAAGATCTATTTTGGAGAAAATCGTGCAACCTTCCAGTTTTATGTAAAAATCGTGGATGTGGGAGATTGGATAGCGGTCCGGAACTATGACTGCGTTTAATCTTCTGTAATCCCCGCATGGTCTCCAGTCGCTACATTCCTTCTTTTGTACCATGTGTAATGGTGAAGACACGGGAGAGTTAGAGGGCCTGCATATTCCCAAACTAGTCATTTGCTGAAATTTCCAATTGGAAGTCCAAACGGCGAGGTTTACAGAACGGTAGTTGGCCGTTGGTTAAAATGTGATGAACCACATTGTGTTTTGATGTTATAGAAAAATCTTGTGCGGCGATCAGCGAAGGAAAATTTTTTAGCAAGCTGTAATATTTATCACTCACCGAAAGTATTTGAGGGGTGGGTGTGTCCACCTTGGCAGAGAATGCCGAAATTTTAAGTGACGTTGTATTGTCTATTAGGCGCTTGTTTTTTAAATCAACTGAGATCCCGAATTTGGCCAAGAAATCATCGCCAATGACTGGCCTGTTAACTTGTGCTAGGAGGAACGGATGTCTAAAAAGACGTCGCAGTCCCAAATCGACTTCAATTAACCTTGTGCCGAAGATGGGTATCGTTGTACCGTTAGCTGCTGACAAAACAATTAATGAACGAGTTTTTGGGAAAAAGTGTGTGAAGAAGCACTAAAAGATCTGCGCCGGTGTCAATTAAAAATTTTAATTGACACCGGCGCAAGGTTAATTGGCGTCCTTTTTATCGAACACGAATAAGCGACGGCTTGTATTAGTGGTTCTGCTGTTGGCCGTCATGACGGCAGGACCAATTAATTTTTTTGAATTATCGGGGTTTGAAATGTCGGGAGTACTAGTTTGTGTAAACTGCGTGCAAGGTGCCGTACACCTTGTGGCGCGATTACTGAACTTTCTGTAATACCAACATACACGACCAGTCTCAGGACGGAATCGAGAGGAACGAGATCTTGAACGACTGTGATATCTACCTCTGGGTCTACTTCTAGATCCATCTCTATCTAGTGAAATGCGTGAAACCATTTGTTTCAGTTCCTGTATCTCATGTTCTAGCTTCTCAATTTTTTCTAAGGAAGAAGTTGAAAGGGTTGCAGGAGACGAAATGGGACTGGAAGTTGGTGCCGACCTATGTGAGCCTATAGCGGAAACCTCTGCATTGCGTCCCATATTTTATCGGCTGTGTCAAGAATTTTATCTATACTTTCGCTTGCGAATGGGATTAGAGAGATATTGATAAGATTTAGTAGCCGTGCAAGCCACAATTTCTTAATCAATTCACCTCCGACGGTTCCGGATAAACCAGCCAATTGCTTAAGTCTTCGGTAAAATTCCGAGGGCTTCTATCGCCGATCTCTTCGTCTGATTTTTTACTTACTTCAATATTGAGTGATTAGTTATCTAATCCAATATTGAATTCTGAAATGAAACTATGTTCAAATTAAATCTGACAATGGAAACTATGTTCAAATCGCGAGCAAAAGTTCTGATACAAAATACTGCTTCGGTGGAATTTGAGATAAAATCGGGAGTTCGGCAAGGCGACGCGCTATCAGCGCTGCTGTTCAACATGGTCTTAGAGCAAGCAGCAGGCAAAATTGAGAAGGGTGGTAACATTTTCACAAAATCTTACCAAATTATAGCCTACGCTGATGATATTGCAATTGTAGCTAAGAACTATAGGACATTGGTAGAAATATATGTGACATTAGAAGAAAATACAAGAGAAGTAGGTCTGGAAATTAACGAAAACAAAACAAAATATATGAGAATGTCCAATAGATCAAATCAGAGAAACCCGCAAAATATTACAATCAACGATTTTAATTTTGAAGGTGTCGCAAACTTTAATTAGCTTGGTGTACTAATAAAAAATTATAACCTTACAAGGCAAACAAAACTTGTAATTTATAAAACAATAATAAAGCCAATAGTAACATATGGATGTGAATGCTGGACGCTTACACTGAGAGATGAAGAACAGCTACGTATATTTGAAAGAAAAATTATCCGAAAAATCAATTATTGGGAAAAATCCCAATAAGATTAGAAAACGGAGAATATCAAAGAAGAAGTAATGAAAACATCAATAACATAATTAATGGCGAAGATATTGTAGAGTTTGTAAAGGCACAGCGGCTACGATGGGCAGGGCATATAATAAGAATGAATGAAAATCGCCCTCAACAAAGAATTTTCAAAACCAGACCACTATACAGTAGAGCAAGAGGCAGGCCCAGAACGAGATGGAAAGATAACATCGAGAATGACTGCCGAAAAATGAGCGTGGAAAACTGGCAGAGTTCTGCGCAGGATCGATCTACCTGAAGGAGTATTACGAAGAAGGCTTTAGCTCACCCCGAGCTGTAACGCTAAATGAAGAAGAAGAATATTTAATTCAATATTTAATGACCAATTTAGTTTTTAACAATTAGGAAAAGATTTAAACAGAAAAGAAAAATTTTATACGAATTGAAAGTAATTTTATATGAGGAAAAAAAATTTTTTTTTAAAATTCAAAGTTTAAAATAATTGTAATTTTATAATTTAGTACGCCACTGTATGTGTGCACGCTGCTGTAAAAAGAATATTTTGCAAAAACAAAAAAAAAATTTTGTACGCTGCTTTTTTTGAAAAAAAAAGAAAAAAAGAAAATATATATTTTGCACGCTGCTGTAAAAAAAAATATTTTGCACGCCACTGTAAAATATATTAATAGCCTGTGTATACCTTTATGTATTATTATATCAAATGTTGATTTTACTGTAATAATCATGTGTGCATACTAATATATTGTACCTATAATTTGTTCTTTTGTTAAATATGTGTTTCAAATATGTTTATATAATTATAAAACTCATTTACATGTTTAAGAAAAATTAAACAATAAATACAAAATTTATGTTTAAATTATTATTTTATATAATATTAAATTCAGAATTATGGTTTTTTATTAAACAATAAATACAAAGTTTATGTTTAAATTATTAATAAATTTATATAAAAAAAAAGAAATGAATAAATTTTATGACTTACAATGATTTTTTTTATTAAAAAAAAAAAATAGAGAGATAGATGAATACTGTTGAAAGAAAACCTTAATGAGTTGTATGTTTTGGTTGTTGAGTGTTGCTGTGTCTGTTTTGTTGTGATGTGATTTGTTGCTGAATTTGTTGATTTTGTTGCTGATACAAGAAAAAAATAAAATGGTGAATGATGTGATCCGTATGAATACGGAGATGCTTTTTGTGCCAATTCCTTTTTTTTTTTTAAATTTTTGTATATAAGTGGTTTTTTTTGTTTATTTTTTTTTTTTGTTTTTTTTTTTATTTTCCTTGGTTTTTTTTTTATGTTTTATTAATTAAGTTCTTTTTTTCTGGATGTAGTTTTTATATTTCTATTTCTTTGTATTGTTGTATCAAAACTTTTTTTTTTAGAAGAAAATGTTAAGAGAATGTTAAAATTTACTTTTTTTTAAATGTTAAAATGTGGTTTAATTTAAAAATGTTGAAGTTTGAGTTAAAAATGTTGATGATGGTTTATGAAATGTGGTTGATGGTTTAAGTTAAAAATGTTGTTTTTTTTTTAATAAAAAAAAATGTTAATCACTTATTTTTATTTTATTATCTCATTAAGAGATTTTTTTTAAATAGAATGGAACTTTAAATTGTTTTTTTTTTTTTAAATAATTTTTCTTCACTTAAATGTTATTTATCTTTTAAAATTTTTAAAACTTACGTGCCATGTGGAAACATGAGGCATCAATATGGCGTTTGCGTCGGGGTCACCATTGTAGTGATCTGGTATCATCACGATTTCTTAATTATTTCACTGTTTTAATGTCTTTTATTAAATATTTATAATAAATAAAATAAGACGCTTAAGTAATTTTTAATTATTAATTTATTATTTATTTCACTTTAATTATTAACTGATTATTTTAATTATTTTATTTATGAGCTTCCTTATTATATAAACTGGTCTCTTCGACCTCTTGTTAACAATTCTAATTTTGTAATGATATGATATTCTAATATTTTTATTCTAACCAAAAGAGTAGGGAGTATACGTTGTTTTTAATATTCAGTTTATTGTTTACGGTTACATTTCCTACGTTTTCTCTCACAATAGAGAGAACACGTAGGAAATGCAACCGTTGTTTTTAATATTCAGTTTATTGTTTACGGTTACATTTCCTACGTTTTCTCTCACAATAGAGAGAACACGTAGGAAATGCAACCGTACATATGAGAACATATTATAAGAAATGCAAGTGCATTTTATGCGAATTTTGGAAACAGTGCGTGACATAAAATAATGGACACTACAAATTTATCTTTATATTTTATAATTGCACCTGCTTGAGATTTTGTATTAAAAACAAGTAAAGAAACAGTCAGTCTTAGAAATACCCTACACCTATTTGGTTCAAATTTAAGGATATATCCATAAGTCATTTTAACACCATAAAACCTGTTATTAATTTTTCTAATTTATCTATTTAAAAATATTAAAAAACAAAAAAACTTGAAATAAATGAAAATATATTTATTCCAATTCAATTACAAAATGAAAAAATTCTAATTATTAAATTTTGTGATAAACAGACAATCAAAGCATAATATATTTAATAATCCAAATTTTTCAAAATCGCAATTATTTTAAATGGCTAGTTTATATACCTTAAAAAAAAGCTTATAAACGCAAAATATGCAATAAATGTATTTCTAAAATACAATTACAAATTTAGACCTTTTCATATAATTCATTTAAATATAAAAATAAATTTTACATAAGTGCAGCAAGTACCTTTGAACATAGCTGAACCACTACAATTAAGTCTAAATTTCGGGGACCCATAGGAACAAGGAAATATATTCTTTGGCTTCGAAATTAAACTCGACCACAACCAATTAACATGGTACTTTCATTACTAGTAACCTAGAGTTTAAATTTCATCAAAATAGCTCCATTATTTTTTGAGTTATCGTGCCTACGGACGGACATGGCTATATCGATTCAGGAGGTCACGCTGATCTCAAATATTTATACTTTTCCATATCTAGTTCGCTTCCTTTAGGTGGTTACAAACACCATACCAAAGTTAATATACCCCTTTACCTATTGTGCAGGTGTAGAGTATAAAAAGGGTTTTCCATGCCCTTATCGTTTATCGATTATCAAAGCGATGCTCCAACATAAACACCTCTATTTAAATTATGTATTAAGTTCTCTATGTGATATTGTGGGGTACATACACATATTGAATTTTGAAATTGTAAATTTTGAATATAAATTTGTAATATAAATTTAAATATTAAAAAACATTTATTTTTAATAATATAGTTATAACGTTAATCTAATTAATTATTCCTATATTTTTTATTTATTTGTTTTTTAGTAAAAAAGAACTATAAAAATGTCTTGTAATATTTGTAATTTAAAAGTAGACAGAGGTGTTTTAAAAACAAAATGCTCAATTTGCAATAGTTTTATTCAAGCAGATTGCGCCAAATTGCTTAAAATAGATATTGAATACACTGAAAAAAGTTCTCATAGATACAAACGCAACAAATGTTTAAATAATAGACGTGTATCTATATATAAAGACAAAAATCCAATAACAATGAATATTAAAACAAAAACAAATTTAAATTTCAATGAAAATAATAATAATAATTATAACTCTATAATCAATTGTGAAGAAAAAATATATTGGCTAGCAATAGTAATATTAGTAATATTAATAATAACGATAACAATAATAATTCAACTATCTCTAAAAATAGCATAATAAATGATAATAATTTTAACAACACTAATATTTCTGTGAGTGATGATACTAATTTAATAGCAAGCTCTCAAATTTGGGAAAAAATGCAATTTCTGTGTAATGAATTCATTAAATTACAAGATAAACTCTCATTAATATTAGAAAATAATATGGTACTTGAAAATACAAATAAATTACTTAATAAAAAAATAGATCAATTGGAATTCCGTTTAAATAAATTTGAGCAAAAAGAATTAAAAAATGCTGTGAATATTGTTTGAATTCCAAACGTAAATAACACAAATGTAAAAGACAAAGAAATTAAATTCTTCTCTTTTATCGGTGAAACGGTAACTGAAGAAGATACTGAGAATTGTTTTATAAAAAAACCAATAAAAAATACTTATGCTAACCTTCTCTCTGATAGTGATAATAAAAACTCTCAGAGAAATGATGTTAGCTCAGTTATACATGTAAATTTTTAATCATATTCTATTAAGCAAAATATAGACAAAGCTAAAAAAATACACAAAAAAAATTTAAATGCACAAATCTTTGGTGATAAATACACTAACAACATCTACATAAATGATGCACTGACTAATCTTATGCGATCATTGTTTAATAAAGCTATGGAGGTAAAAAAAGAAAAAAATATAAAGTTTATATGGATTAAGAATTCTACTATTTATTTGCGGAAAAAAGAAGGCGATAGTGTTATAAAAATTCAATCTCTTGAAGATTTAAATAAAAAAATCTAATTGTACTTGTTGTAATTATATCATATATTATAAATGAACTAAACATTACATAAACCGCTCTTCTTTATACTTCAAATATATAACATTTTTGTGTTTTGTTTGTTTTTGTTCTTTTCATAATAATATCAATGATTAATTCTTATTTTATGTTTAATATTTTTCACCAAAATATAAGAAGTATTAGGAAGAATTTAACTCACTTTATTGTCATTGAGTTTCTATTGATTATATTCCTGACATAATTTTCTTATCTGAAATTTGGATTTTTGATGATGAGATTGTTGATTATAGTATTCCCGGCTTTGAGTTTTATGCTACTTGTAGTAATTCATATAACTCTGGTGGTATTGGTGTATTTGTTAACAATGAAATTCCATGTGAAATTACTCATTATAATCTATCAAGATGATATTATAAAGGTGGTATGTGTTATTGATAAAATTAAATATTGCATTCTATGAATTTATAGACTACATGTATGCAGTATTAATTTTTTCACTAGCGAATTTTCAAATTTTATATCTAAAATTGTATTATTTTAGGCGATTTTAATGCAGACATACTAAAATGTTCAAAAGATATACACGATTTCATGTTTCTAATATCTTCGTTAGGTTTCGCTTCACTCATTAATACGCCTACTCGCATTACGGAAAATAGTGCTACGTGTATTGACCATATATTTGTTAGAACACAAATCAATTCTACACAACTATTAGAACCTTTTGTACTTGATTTAAAGTTATCAGATCATTGTATGACTGTGTTCAAAAATGTGTTACCGTTAGTAAAAACTAAATGTATTAGCAACAACTTTGATAGGATTAATTTTGATATTTTAAATGAAAATTTAATTACTGAGTCTTGGTCCTCAGTAATTTCAGCTGGTAATCCATCGGAGGCTTTTTAAATTTCCTATCTATTTTGCTACATCATATTAACTTAAGCTCTTGTACTTCAACTTCTTTTTATAACAAATACAAGAAGTTAAAACCATGGATAACTAATAGCTTAGTCAAAAAAATTAATAAACGAAATAAATTGCACGCATCTTTTAAAAAATATCCTAATAATGTACGTCTATGCAAATACTACAATAAATTGTGTAATAAAATTAGTAAAGACATTTTAATTTGTAAGGAAAAGTATTATCTAACAAAATTTGATTATTATAAAGGAAACTCAAAAAAAGAGTGGAATCTAATAAATAACCTTTTAAACAAAAACAAATCTGATAAAAGTATAACATTGAATATAAATGACAAAATAATAGCTGAGCCAAAAATTATTGCTGATCAATTTAACAATTTTTTTATTAATATACCACAACAACTTTCTAATTTAAATTCAGTTTCATATATATCAGATAATAACTGCTTCATAATTGAAAGTGTTGAATCTTTTAAATATTTGGGTCTCATTTTTGACTCTAAACTATCTTGAGCTGATCACTCTGAATATCTTTAAAAATACTTTGATAAGGTGATAAGGCAACTTTACTATGTTAGCAAATACAGTACATATAAAATTACTACAAAGGTCTATTACGCACTTTTTCAGTCCAAATTGCAGTATGGTATAGTTTGTTGGGGCGGCGCTTATTTTAATAAGATACACCCTCTTTTGACCTCTCAAAAACATGCAATTCGTATTATATGCAAAAAAATGATCGTGTATCTTGTTACCCGTTATTCTCTAGTTTAAAAATACTTCCGGTTAGAAGCTTATTTCTTTTCAAAACGTTAAAAATATTTTTCCTAAAATCAGGTTATTTAAATATGAGTAATACTAACTTATACAACCTCATAGTTAACAATAAAAATTTAGTTAATATTCCCAGTTTTTCTAAAATGCTCACTTGTCATTTTCACAATATAATCGCACCTAGAATTTATAATAAATTGCCGTGCGATCTCAGATTATCTAGAATTTATTCTCAATTTTCTTCAAAACTCAAAACCTGGTTGCTATCATTCAATTCTGAATATACTGAAGATATGTTGAACATAATAAGGTGAGTTATTAAATTCTTTAAATTGAAGAATTTTATTGTAAATTTAATTAATTGCTTTTTTCTTATATTACTTTTGAATTGATTTTTGTATTATTCTTATTATTGATTACTATGGATTTTTACGTTTAATTATAAATTTACTTTTAATTAGTTGAATAAGTTTAATTGTATAAATACTTTTAATAAGCCAACTTTTTATTTGATTATTATTTAAGACTTTTTTCATTTTAATTTTTATTTAGTTATTTATCCTAATTGTTCAGTTGTTATTACCCCACAATGTAATGAATTTTGTTGAACAAAAGTTGAATTTAATATAAAAAATTAGTTTGTAAGCTCAGGATCATTCGGTACTTGCCTTTTAGGCAATAGAATGTCCTTCTATTTTCTCTTAATTAAATATTAATTCCAATACAATAATTTTATATTTTAGTAATTTGTTTTTTTTTTACATTGTATTTAGTTAAGATAAAATAATGAATGAATAAAAAAAAAAAAAAAAGTTTTCTATGGTATGCTCTTATCGACGTTCTTATCACTTAACGCAGCTCCAACATAAACGCACCCTAAGACTGAAATTAAACCAAATGTGAGCAAATTTAAATAAAATTCTACTTTTGTCTTATACAGAAACAAATTTTAACATCTAACGCTACAAGAAAAGTGCAACGCCCGATATAATTTTCTACTGAACGAATTGTTTTGTGTAGCGATTTTCAATTGACGTTTAAGTGTTTACATTTTAATGTAAAAAGTGTTTGTTTACAAGATTTTCTAATAATTTTTGTAAGTAAGGCATTGCTTAGAAAATTTAAGATATAAATTGATCTAAAAATAAAAAATATAAGATTATAAAAACATACGCATTTGACTAATTTTAAAAATTTGAATTTTAATAATATTTTAAATAAAAAAGTAATAAGGATAGAAATAAAATTATAGAAATGATTTTGAATACCATAGAAATTTTCCACTGTGTCCATAATTTAAATAAATTAAATAAAACAAAAATATACCAAAAGTCACTTAAATCAAATGTCATTTAATTTCGTTGCAAATTGTTCAGTGCAACAATTTAGCGCTAGAAGCTACACCGCTGGGATCCAGTGTAGCGCTACTTTATTCTGAACGCAACTATTATTTAAATATTTTCAAAAATTTTTTACATGAAAATAAAGTTTACAAAACAAATATGTATATTAACGGAGTATGTTCCATGCAAAAAAAAATTAAATTTAAACAAGTGATAAAAATAACCAAGGGTTTTTAAAAAAGCACATTTTCAAAATAATATAGTATTTCATACTAAGTATTTGATCGGAATATAATGTTGAAGCTTCAATATTAACGTTTAATTAAGGAAATATATTCGTCAGTGACTAAGTGACTGCTTACTTATAAAAACAGTAAGTTTTTAATTTTTAAGCCCTATTAGCCCCTCTATGGGGAAGGTTGCCAAATTTCTCAAGGATATAATCCTCACTACTCTCCTTCCCCCAAACTTTTTTAGGTTCTAGAAATTAAATTGTGAATTCCGCCAAAATTTAGAATTATAATTTTACTATTTTTTTACTCATCATCATCATCTTTTAGCATTACAACTCCTGGCGAGTTTTAGCCTTCTTCACTATCTTCCTCCATTCATCTCTGTTTCTTGCGGTGGTTTTCCAGTTTATTTCCCTTAGTTTTCTGGTATCGTCTTCAATGTTATTTTCCCATCTGCTTCTAGGCCTACCTCTTGCTCTGTTAAGCAATGGTCTAGCATTATAAATTTTGTGCTGTGTTCTATTTTCCGCCATTCTGATGACATGCCCCGCCCAACTTAATCTACTGGACTTTATATGTTTTACAATGTCCTCGTTCTCTGCTAGCGCATATAATTCTGAATTGTGCCTTCTACGGTATTCGCCGTTTTCATTTCGTATTGGACCATAAATAGTTCTAAATATCTTTCTTTCAAATATTCTTAACATTCCTTCTTCATTTCTATTCATGGTCCATGTTTCACTTCTATAAGTTGCTACTGGGCGTATGATGGTTTTCCATATTTGCAACTTTGCTCTTCTTGTTATTAGCTTGCATGTCATCAGCTTCTTATGAGAGTAGTAACATTTGTTTGCTGCCTGTATTCTGTCTTGTACGCAGGCTTGGCTACTGTTATTGTTTGTTAATATTATGCCAAGATATTTGTAGCTATTAACACCTTCAATTTCATCTGGTTCAATTTTTATATTTTTTGGAAGACTTCTTTCTTCATTTCTTGACATTTTTAGGTATTTAGTTTTTGCTATATTTATATTTAAGCCTATTTTACGCGATTTTTCTGTTATTAACTTAAATATAACTACCATTTTGTTATAAGCTTTGGCAATAATCAAAATATCATCTGCGTACACTATAATCTGATACTCTCTCATGAATATATTACCTCCCAAATCCATGTTACCTATTGCATATTCCAGAAGCATATTAAAAATTATTGCTGAAAGAGGGTCCCCTTGTCGTACACCGCTTGTACTAATAAATTCTTCTGATGTAGAGTCCTGTATTAATATCTTATTCGTGGAATTTTGCATTGTCCTCATTACAAGACCAGTCAACTTCTTGGACACGCCCAGTTTCAATAAGGTCTTCGGAATTTCATTTGTTAACGCTATCGAATGCTTGCTTGAAGTCTATAAATATCATATGCAAATCTACATTATACTCTTAGCATTTCTCCATGATTTGTTTAACCAGAAATGCTTGATCTATTGTCGATCTGCCATTTCTAAAACCACACTGGTACTCTCCGACTTGCTCTTCATATATTGGTTTTAATCTCTCATATAAAACATTTGACATAACTTATATGCACAATTTAGCAGCGTTATTCCCCTGTAATTTTCACAGTTTAACTTGTTCCCCTTCTTGTGTATGGGGCATATTAATCCTACACTCCATTTTTTAGGCAAAGCTTTATTGCTCCATATTTCAACTATTAATCTGTGAATTCTATCATGTAAAAATTCCCCGCCATTTTGTAATAATTCCGCTGTTATTTGGTCATCACCCGGGGCTTTATTACGCTTGAGTTTTTTTATTGCTTCACTAATTTCTTCTGCTGATGGTGGTATGTCTTTAGGTTCCACGTTGTACATTATATCATTGTTAATTTCTGCACTTATATGGTTTAAATTTAACAGATCTTTGAAGTATTCGGACCATCTTTTTAAAACCTCGTTTTCTTCTGACAATATTTTATTGTCTTTGTCCATGCGGGCTACTAACCTTGGTTGAAAACCTCTGGTTTCTTTCTTTATTTTTTCGTAAAACCGTTTTACATTGTTTTGATCTTGCTCATTCTGGATTTCAATTATTTTGTATCTCATCATTAATTTCTTTTTCCTACAACAGATTTTTGTAGATATTCTTCTTTTTTCGATGTATTGCATTCTATTTGCTCTTGTGTTATTCTGTAATGTCTTTTCTCTAGCTTTATTCTTCTCTTCTATTGCTAGTACACATTCTTCATCAAACCATTCAGAATTTCTTTCAGGTCGGTTTCTTCCTATAACTTCTCTCGCTGCGGTAATTAAACTTTCTTCTATTTGCGACCATTTTCCATCTATAGTTTCATTTGTACATTTGTACTATTTAAGCAAAAAAGGTTAAAACTGAGAGACACTTTCTTCAATTTAAAGAACCCCTTTTAAATTTAAAAAAATCTTTTAACATATGTTAAAATATAATGTTGGACCTTTAAATTTTGTATATTAAGGAAAAAATATTTAAACATGTATTCAAGTTACAGGTGTTTAAAAATAGCCAAATTTAAATTTTCGAGCCCTTATAGCTCCTGAACATGGACCTTGACAAAAAACATTTGTTAACCGACTTCTACTAATTTCTGAGGATCTAACTCCTCCCAAAATTTCAAGACCCTAGCTTAAACCGTTCAGCAGATATTTCTAGCCAAAAATTTTGCAAAAATTGAGTTTTGCGTAATGCTAAATTTTAGTAGCATATGGCAACTCTAAACATTTGCCTTTTAAAAATTTATAAAGTTTAAAAAAAGTAAAGTAATAAAGTAAAAATATAAAGTAAAAAAATATTTAAACAGGTATTTAAGTTACAGGTGTTTAAAAATAGCAAAATTTAATTTTTCGAGCCCTTATAGCTCCTGAGCATGGACCTTGACAAGTTTATAAAACCAGCTACTGTTTGCCGTTTTCAGATTGAAAATACATTCAGCAGAGCTCTTGTTATAACAATTTGAATATAGGGCTTTTTCCAAATTTGGGGGGCTGTAGCTCCGTAACAGGTGGGGCTACAGAAAAAAATTCTTCTACGAAATAATTTTTTTTGCAATATCTACCCATTGTTAAAATTTCTTTATTCTATTTCAAACGGTGTAAAAGTTTTTGAAAACATACGGACAGACGGACGGAGGGAGTGAATCAAATAGGTATAATCAAATAGGAGTGAATATATAGGCACATTTTTACAAAATTTTTTGAAAATGTGCTAAAAAGACATTTTATCAGCCGTGTGGTGTTTTTCATTTTTTGTTTTTAATATAACAAAAGGATGAGTTATAAATTGAATAATTATATTTTGAATTTGATACACATACATTATTTTTAGCACATTTTAAAAAAATTTTGTATAAATGCTTATATAGCTTCACTCTGTCCGTCAGTCCGTCCGTCCATCCGTCCGTATGTTTACAAAACATTTACACCGTTTGAAATAGAGGAAAGAAATCTTAACCACGGTTAAATATTGGAAAAAAATTATTTCGTAGAAGAATTCTTTTCTGTAGCCCCACCTGTTACGGATTTACAGCCCTCTGAACTTGTAAAAAGCCCTATTTTTAAATTGTTGTAACAAGAGTTCTGTTAAGTGTGTTTTCAACCTGAAAACGGCAAAAGATAGGTGATTTATAGCTTTATAAATTTTTAAAAGGAAAATGTTTAGGGTTGCCATACGGTCCTAAAATTTACGATTTTGCAAAACTCAATTTTTGCAAAATTTTTGGCCACACATATCTTCTAAACGGTTCAAGCTAGGAACTTGAAATTTTGGAAAATGTTAGGTCCTTTGAAAGTAGTAGGAGTCGGTTAACAAAATTTTTTTGTCACAAGCGTTCTGTTGTATTCTGTTCTGTTGTAGGTGTATTTTCAATCTAAAAACTTCAAAAAAGTTTTGGCCCCACATATCTTCTAAACGGTTCAAGCTAGGGTCTTGAAATTTTGAGGACCTTCAGAAATTAGTAGGAGTGTTTAGGAGCTTTGGTTCCATACTCGGTGTGTTATTGTTCCTTAATCGGTCAAAACTTGTATTATTTGTTTGACGCACTGCTGTATACGGTAAGGGGTGAATTTGAGGAAAGCATGGTAAATATTAAACATGATTTGGAGAGATTAAATAGATGGTGTAAAATGAATAAGCTAAAATTGAATAAAGATAAACGGAAATCTATGATTATAAATAGTGAACAAAATATAAAAATTAAAATAGAAAATGAAGAGATGACAATGTAAATGAAATTAAATACTTAGGTAATTATAATAAAAATTTAGAATTTAAATCAAACTAGTAGGACCCCTGTGCAATTGCCCAGGTTTTTTTAAGCATTTTTGCTAAAGTATTTTATCTTTTTTAGGATTAGATAGTACTTTGTAATACCGATTTACTTTAGAAAATTTTTTAATTCTTCGACAAATATCTAAATTACGTTTTGTATAAAAATTCTTAAAAAAATAAAAATTCAGGTTTTTTAAAATTAATTTTCGAACGCGTTGCCAATTTGATTACTGAGAAACTAAAAACTTAACCTTTTTATTACTTTAAAACTTTGCTGAATGTGCTTTCCAAAAATAAAACACAAGTTAAGAAACAATCAGTCGGTGCAACCGACTTAAAAATACCCTACACATATTTGGTTCAAATTTAATGGGATGTCCATCAGTCATTTAAAACCATAAAAGTTAGCCAACGAAATTAACTTTATATTACTTAAAACATTTTCTAATTATTTTATCAATTCAAAAATATTAAAAATTCTTACTAATTTATCTATTTAAAAACATGAAACAACAAATAAACTTAAAATAAATGGATTCGTAAAATGCAATTACAAAATTACATATTTAAAACTTTTTGTCCAATTCAATAAAATTTTACAAACACCTCTTTCAGGATTTTTAGCTGTAGTGCATTTACTGTTGAATGATTTAGTACCCTTGATTAATTATTTGAATTTTACATAATTTTTAAATTTATTTTGGTAATATACTTATTTTTTAATGTTTTATGTAATTTCATGGTTTTTAATGTTATTTAAAACATTAATGCTTTCATTAACTTTTTATCACAAAATTTAAATTTTATAATCAAAATATGCAATAAATGTATTTCTAAAATACAATGGTAAGTTTAGAACTTTTCATATAATTCATTTAAATATAAAAATAAATTTTACAACTTAAATATCGAACACATTTTCTTAATTATATATTGCCCATGGTAATAATTCAATAAAATATTGGTATGATATAATAAGAATAAAAAAAAAAGTTTCGTCGTTTATTAAAAAATTATATTGTTTTTAACCTATAAAATATAACACATATGTTTTATAGTAAAATTCTTAGCCTTTTACAAATATAAAAGTGTTAAATAAGAACGGAAGTAGAAAATAGTGTATCAAATTTGAAGTTTCAATCTTTATTATTTTCGAATATATGCTTTAAGGTCGTGGTCTTTAAGGAGTAATGGGGGTGGTACGGAAACCGCTATTCCAATTCAGCCAAAATTTCACGTCAACAAAACAAATAAGAAGAAACACCTGTGCCCCAAATATAATGTTGTATCTTCTTTGGTTTCGAAATTGTACTTGTTTGGTCTCAATTCAATCAAAAGCTTGTAGAATCCGAACTGAATGTCCGAAATGAAAAAACCATGGGGATTGGTTCTGGTCGAGTTCGGACAATGTGTTCGGTTTCTAGAAGCTTTTGATGCAAGAAAGATATTCCCTTCTTATGTGTCCCCGAAATTTAGACTTAATTGTAGTGGTGGTTCAGATGGCTCCTAAGAAATCCAAAAAATTAAAAAGTTTATCTTCGAAATTCATAAAGATAGAAACTTTAAATTTGATACACGAGGGTTCTTTCCTATTTACGTTTTTTTTAACACTTTTATATTTTTAAAAGGCTAAGAATTTTACCAGAAAACATATTATGTTTTGTGAATTATTCCCATAGGTGATATATAATGAAGACATTGTGTACGTTACTTAAGCTATATTCAAAGTTACTTGCTGCATTTATGTAAATTTTATTTTTATATTTAAATATATTACATGAAAAGTTCTAAATTTGTAATTGCATTTTAGAAATGCATTTATTGCATATTTTGCGTTTATAAGAATTATCATATTGTTCCTCAATTTTGAAAAATTTTAATTATTAAATATATTATGTTTTGATAAACTTCTTATCACAAAATTTAATAATTCAAATTTTTTCACTTTTGTAATTGAATTGGAATAAATATATTTTCATTTATTTTAAGTTTTTTTGTTTTTTAATATTTTTAAATAGATAAATTGTAAGAATTTGTAATATTTTTTAATAGATAGTCTAGTTAGAAAATTTTTTTATTATTATAAAGTTAATTTGGTTAGCCATATCTTACGATCAAATTAATAACAACTTTTATGGTTTTAAAATGACTTATGGATATCTCATTAATTTTGAACCAAATTAGTATGAGTGTGTAATATTTTTGAAAACATAAAGTAATTAGATATTGTTTTTAGTATTATAAAGTAAATTTTGCTATCCATGTCTTACGATCAAACTAATAACATTTTTCATGGTTTTAAAATAACTTAAGGACATTTCATTAATTTTGAACCAAATAGGTGTAGGGTATTTCTAAATCGGTTGCACCGACTGTCTGTTTCATTACATGTTTTCTATCTAAAAAACGGTAGAAGAGGCGTTTTCTTTAATTTGAAGAAATTGTCTCTTACTTTAAACCATTTTTGCTTAAAGAAGGAGGAGGGGATAGGCAGATCCTCGAGAATCATCATATGTTTGCTTTGCAAAAATTTGGGAACCGTCCTCATTGAATGGCTATTAGGACTTTAAAAGTAAAACTTCTATGTTTTTATAAAACAGTAACTTATTCACCAGTGTATGATTTTCCGAAATTAAACGTTAACATTAAAGCTCCAACATTATATTTCGCAATTGTTAACAGGTTTTCTTTAGTACATTGGGATTACTTTCTAAGTGTTGAGTTCTCTATTAGTTATAAATAATAAATTGATGAAATTACCAAAATATAGGATTATCATTTATTTTTAAATATATTTTAATAAAAATAAATGATTAAATTCTCTAAATAAATCAAGGAAGAAATCCAAAAGTTTGAAAATGTGCTTTTTAAAAACCGTTGGTTTTTTTCATCACTTGTTTTTTATACTTTTAATAATATTTTTCAATTTATAAAATGTTATTTTTTTTAATTTAAATTAAATATAGTTATTAGGAATTGTGTTAATAAAGTCTATTTTTTTATACAATTTCTTATCTGTTTTATACTACTTAAGAAAAAATTATTCAATTCATTAGCAATAATTAAGAGCTTTTTTTTTTTTTCTTTATTGATAATTGATATAAAATATATGATACATTAATGTTACATTAGAATTTAATTTTGCCTTAGCCGAAGCTATCAGGTCTTATAGAATTTTACATATTTATATATAATTTAATATTAAAAATAAGTTATAGTTTTTTTTCTATATTCATATTTATTGTTTATTTTTTTTTTATTTTTTGTTTTGTTTTGTTTGATCAAAAAATTTTTAAAATAATTCAAATTATAAATAGGTACCAAGATCTAGTTAATATTGTTTTATTTTTTTTTTTTGTATTACAATTCATTTTATTACAATTAATTTTTTCCCTTTTTTTTTATTATTATTTTATTATTAACTTAATTATCATAATTTTCAAAATTCTTCTTATTATTTTATATTTGTTTTATTTTAATAACCCATTTTTTTTTTATTTTGTTTTTTTTTTATTGATCACTTATTTGCTAGTATAAAGTTATGAGAATAGTTAAACCATTTAAATTCCATTTGTAATACCTAAGCTAATTTTTTAAGAATACTTTAATTTTATTTTTAAAAATGCTAAAACTCTGGATTTACTTCAATTCTATTGGTAAATTATTAAAAGCCTGTAAACAATTATAAAGACAATTATTCTTTTGCTTGTCGGATTTAAATAACGAGAGATAGAAATTAGATTTGTTTCTAGTATTATAATTATGAAAGTCTATATTTCGATTAAGAGTAAAATTATGTTTAATTTTGTTGTTTACTATTTTAAAAGCTAAAAAAGATATAAGAAATGTAAAAGAAATGTACTGATGTTTGTATAGTTGTTGTTTAGGATATTTTAATGGAAAACCATGTATAGATTTTATAGCTTTTTTGTGTAAAATGCCTAATTTATTGATATAGGATTGCGTCGTTCTGCACCATATAGGGTTTAAGTAACATAAATGTGATGAAATATAAGACGAGAATATTAGGAATAAGATACCTTTACTAAAGAATTTTCTTAGTCTCCTTAATTTATATATGGGAATACCTTCTTGATAACATGATCGATATGAGGAGACCATTTGAGTTTATTATCTATAACTAGACCAAAATAGTTAAAATCTTCGACTATTTCTAATGATTCGGTTTTATAATTGGTGCTGAAGTTATTCCAAGTTTTGTTCTCAAATAACATAATTTAAGTCTTTTTGATATTTAGGGACAGTTTTTATACCCTACTTATAGAATAGAATAGGTAAAGGGGTATATTAACTTTGGTATGGTGTTTGTAACCACCTAAAGGAAGCGAGCTAGATATGGAAAAGTATATATATTTGTGAACAGCGTGACCTCCTGAGTCGATATAGCCATGTCCGTCCGTCCGTCCGTAGGCACGATAACTCAAAAAATAATGGAGCTATCTTAATGAAATTTTAACTGTAGATTACTAGGACTGAAAGTACGGCGGGGATTGCATATGGCCCATGGGTTCGGATTCTGGACCTTTTAATCGATCGAAAGGCTAACGAACATATATAAAAAATCACGATAACTCAACAACTAAAGACGCTATCTTCATCAAATTTGTGCTGTAGGTTACTAGTAATTGAACTACTTCGGGGATTGCGTAAGTTCGCGATTGGACCATGGGATCGGAACCTAGAACTTTTTGATCGAATTTAGGCCAAACAAGCATAATTCCGAAATCAATGAAGATAGAACCTCCAAATTGGTATCAGGGTGTCCCTTCCTATTTTATAAGTGTCTTGGAAATTTGGGCCCCGTTGAAGCAGTGGGTCGGGGACCACTCACTCATTTCCGAAGACCTTAAAGCATATCTTTAAAATTAATATAAATGGCAACTTCAAAAAAATTTAGAAGCTTCAAATTTGGCACAAGGGTGTTCTTTACTATCTCTTGCATGTCTCTCTAATTTAGGATAAATTGGAGTAGTGGTTCAGTACCCCTCTTAGGCCTCCCAAGTTTTAAAAGCTTATAATCGAAATTACTAAAAATAGTTACTTAAAATTAAGATAACACGTTCCAATTGTGTACAAGAATTAACTAGTATTGAAAGTATGACGGGGACTGCATATGGGCGAAATTGTACCATGGTTCCGGGCTCTGAACAAACATCTACACTTTTGGGTAACTCTGTAAAGTAATTTACTTTCATATCATTCTCATTATTAAATGACGTTATTGCTAATTACGACAATTGAGTCCGTTAAGCACATGGAATTCGGCAAGCATACATAGAAAAACTGAATAATAAAAATCTGTATTAGAACGGCTTCAATTAAAAACGCATCGACAGTAAAGTATAGGAAAGTATATAATTTAGGTTTAAGTTTTTTTATAAAAAATTTTCTTTTTTTTTTTTTTTAATTATAATAATAGTATTGAATATAGTTTTAATTGTAGTTTTAGTAATTAAAAAGAAGTTTTTAAAAAAGTTTTGATTTGATGATTTGATAAATGCGGTCCGCGGCGGGTTATTTTTAAAAAAATTTAATTGTGATACATAAAAATTAAAATATTGATGTGAAAATAAATTGTAAAAAATGAATTGTAATTGGAAAAAATTAAAAAATGTTAATGAAATTAATTTTAAAATAATTAAAAAATTGTAAATACAGAATATAATTATAAACAAATTTTTGTGTTTTTTTTGTTTTTTAAATAAAATGTGCAAAAAGATGATACTTAAAATTTTTAGAAAAAAATCAATATAAAAAGTACAACAATAAAAAAACAATACCTTCCGGGTGAAAGAGGAAAAGAGATGAAATATAATTTCAGAAATTAGCTAATTTATATTAGTTTTATTAGTTATCAATATAATTATTTTTAATTTTCTCGATATCATTAAAATTATTAATATTGAGAATTTTGCTTGAAGACGATTTTCGAATTTTAATAATATTATCTTTAACCCATAAATATTGGAATTTACAATTAATTTTAATTTGCTTTGCTTCATAATATAATTTTTTTTGAAACGATTTCTGAAATATATTTCTCTATTTCCCTCTTCACTCAGAAAAAATTCTGACGTGTATATATGCGGACTCTTTTTCTTAACATCAGTTCTTCTTTTATTGCCTGAGATCGAAGATGTACTATATATTGTTTATTGTTGTTTTCGGCGCCAATTTTTGAATTGTACGTTTCAATTCGCTCGATGTCATTCATATTGATGTCTGGCTTAATTTTTTTTGAAATTCCATAAACAATGTATTTTAAATTACCTTTTAAATTGGGTGGTAAACCAGCGACTGCAGTGTTGTTCCTATTTTTAATTTGCTGGTCTTTGTCCAGTAATGACTCCAAATAGCAGACCTTATCTTCCAGTAATTTGTGCCTTTTGTTGTTTTCAGCAATTTCTTTTATTAATTGGCGTTCTCACTAATGATGGTTTTATGAGTTAGCTTCATTTTATCAAATTG
Source organism: Dolichopus griseipennis (assembly GCA_963082915.1). Classification (NCBI taxonomy): domain Eukaryota; kingdom Metazoa; phylum Arthropoda; class Insecta; order Diptera; family Dolichopodidae; genus Dolichopus; species Dolichopus griseipennis. Next base: position 216,577,462 of record OY720441.1, on the reverse strand, counting down.
CTGACAAATGAACTTTTGCGATAATTGTATATCCATAACCATGGAACCCATTTTTTTTAAATATTGAGCTATGCTGTCCAAGGTACAATCGACTGTGTTAAGCGACTCAAGATCCAGTGCTTTATTTTCGAACAGAACCTCAGAGATGTTAACACATCTGATGTGAAAAACTCCTCCACTGCAACGCACTGCTCGACTATTTACGTAAATAGCTTTTTGGCAAATAACACATTTAACCATTTTATTAGAACATTTGGAAATTGCGCGAAAATATACAGAATTATTGTATCAGTCTTTTGAATTATAATTTTTTTTTTATAATAAAGTTGCGCTTTAACTATTTATTTACTTTTTATTTAAACAAAGAAAAAAAAAAAAAAAATATTTAGGTACGTTAAATATTTGAGTGTTTTTATTTATCAGTATTAATTAAAAATATTTCGATAAATTTATTTTATTTTTATATTTTTTTTTATAATTAATCAGGAGCGTAAAAAATTTTGCAACCGATCGATTTGACGTTTTCAAACAAAAGAAAAGGTTATCATTTTTTTATTGGCAATAAGAACATTTAAGAACATTATTTTTTAATGTTTTCCCATATAACCCTTTGATCACTTGAATTTTTTATTATATGTAACCACCTAAACCACCGGTTTCGGGTTCTGGAACCTTTGAAAAGTTCAAGGTCTAACAAACATATATCTTAAAAACACCATAACCCAAAAACTAATGACGTAATCCATATTTTGATGAAATTTAAATTCCAGGATACTAGTAACGAAAGTAATATGGGAATTGGTTCTGGTCAATTCGGACAATGAGCTCAGATTCTAGAAGCTTTTAATCGAATTGAGGCCAAACGAGTATAATTTCGAAACCAAAGAAGATACTACCTTTTATTTGGGGCACAGGTGTTTCTTCTAATTTGTTTTGTGTGCGTGAAATTTTGGATGAATTGGAATAGCGGTTTGGGAACCACCTCTACTACTCCCAAGACCTTAAAGCGACGAACATTTTTTTTTTTTAATTTTTATTCCACCATATCTATATTTTTTTTTAATTATTACCATAGGTAATGTATAAAGAAGAAATTGTGTACGATACTTAAGTTGTAAAATTTATTTTAAATTTAAATGAATTATGAATTATATATGAAAAGTTCTAAAGTTGTCATTGTATTTTTGAAATACATTTATTGCATATTTTGATTATTAAATATTATGATAAAAAGCTAATGAAAGCATTAATGGTGTTAATTAACATTAAAAACCTCAAATTATATAAATTTTTATATTTATATTATTACAAATTAATATTTCCTTCGAATAACTTTGAGTTTAATTATATAAAACATTAAAACATAAGTAAATTAAGAGAATAAATTTAAAAATTATTTAAAATTGAAATAATTAATGAAGGGTACTAAATCATTCAGCAGTAAATGCGCTACAGCAAAAAATCCTGAAAAGAAGTAATTGCTGCATGTGTGTAAAATCTTATTGAATTGAATAAAAAGTGTTAAATATGTAATTTTGTAATTGCATTTTACGAATCCATTTACTTAAATTTTACTTGTTTTTTAATATTTTTAAATAGATAAATTAGTAATATTTTTGAATTGATAAATTAATAAAAAAAATTTGTATTATAAAGTTAATATCGTTAACTATGTCTTACGATCAAACAAATAAGAACTTTATGGTTTTAAAATGACTTATGGACTTCCCATTAAATTTGAACCAAATATGTTTAGGGTATTTCTAAGTCGGTTGCACCGATTGACTGTTTCTTTATTTGTTTTTTTTTTTTCTTTTACTTTTATTTTGTCATAGTCATTAGTTATAAGCAAATGAATTAATATTCTTAAATATTAGTGCTATTGGTTATTCTTGTATATTTAGTGAATTGGTCCTAATATGTTTAAATGAACTGTACTGAATTATCTGAAACATATCTTTTTTATATTATCGCCTAACCAATTAATATTAATGTCACCCATTATTATAACATTATTTAATTCACTAATTTATTCTATTAAATCACTAAGATATATAAAAAATTCTGACTCCACATTCAATTGTTTTGGTGATCTATATATTCCATCTAAATTATAAACTATGTTTCCATAACACACTTTTACAAGTAATATCCATATCTTATTATTAATACTAAATTCTTTTATTATTTCAAATTTCCAATACTTTCTTACATAAAGTACAACACCTCCCTTGTACTATTTACTCTGACAATATTAGAATCACTTATTTCAATTAATGTTTCTTCGCCATCAATAACTAAATGAATTTCTGTTAGGCATGGAAAATCAGTATTACTTTTATTTATTAAATTTTCCAATTCATCAAAATTATTTATTAAATTTTTCACTCCGAACTTAGTGGTAAGGGGAAGTATCACAATCAGCATCAGTTAAATTTAATTTTTATTTTATTTTACAATAATTTACATACTTTATTTCTTTAGCTGTTTTTTTACAATTTTCTTTAGTATGTCCAGTTTTACTACAATTATGATACCTTTCTTCATCTTCTTTACATTTCTTAGCTGTGTGGTTAAACCTAATGCATTTAAAACAACTTAAAATACTGATATTTTCATATGCTATACACATACCACAATTAATTCTAATATTTTTTAAGTCTAATCTTTAGACATTCTATTTCTCTATAATATACAATATAGAGTATTTGGTTGTTTAATAGCATTTATAATATGCTCTGCACTTAACTTTTCATCCATTCAACTGAGTAATTTTTTAGCATTATATATTTTTGGGATATACACTTCATAATTTTCACTTATTTTTTTTTTTATATCTTTTTCACTGACTCATTATTAGAATAACATATTGAGCCATTTTTTCTTTCGTATATGTTATTTATGTTAATCAATAACATATTTAGCTGACTTAGTAATTTTACTATCTTGGTTTTCCATTTTTAGTTTAACTATTATTGATTGTTTAAGTTTATCTGCATACGATTGTTTATTTTTAACATCACTTAATTTGTTTATTTGATTTTTATTTATTCAACATACCATTCCCCACATTCGCACTCAATAATTCAATTTAATTTTTTTTGTTCTACTAATATATCTTTCACTTCACATATCTCAAACACACCAAACTTAAATATTATATTTTCATTTCTAATCATTAGTTCAATATCATATGCAGCTAAACCAGCACAGCTTCGATCAAAAAAACGTCCACACCCTGGATAACATAAAACATTTTCATCTTTTTTAGTGCGAGAGAATATATTACTACATTTTTTGCATTGATCTCCCATGATCATAAGATAATGAGAGGCAATAACAGTATACAAAACAAAAACGACTTATAAAATTCAAACTATATTAAGATTGAGTATAAATTTTTTTTTTTTTATTTAAAACTAGCAGATTTTCGCGGCGTTTCCCGGGAAATTTTTCGAAGTACTGCTTTGGTTAAAAAGAGGGCCTCAAAAAAATATTTGTGGAGTTCCGTTAACCCATTGCGTTCAACAGCTTTTTATATGTTTTTTCGTTACTTTGCTATAAATTATAAATGGTTTAATCAATTGACTTCAAATTTTGTATATGAGTTCCTCTTTGCCGACCAGACGATTGTTCAAAAAAAAATTTTAGAAAGATATTACGTCCAATTTTGTGAAATAATACTAGGTCAAAGTCTCAAAAAAAAGGTTTGTTGAGTTCCGTTAACCTATGCGGCACAGGAGCTTTCAGATTTTTTCGTTACTTCACCCTTAAGCACAAACGGTTTGACCAATTGACTTTAAATTTTGTATGCGTAGAGAACTACGTCCAATTTTTGAAAGTAGGTAAAACTTCTTTGAATTATGGGAATGTTTAAAAAAATATTTTGTCGAGTTCTTTTAACCGATTGCGAAGCAAAAACTTAAAAAAATAGTTTGCAAAACAGTTGAACGATTATCTCTAATTTTTCTATACGTCGTGCTTCTTGACAATTTGGTGCTCCTTGACTATAGAATTGAGGAGGGTTTCCGGCGAATAATGTTATCTGAATTAAAATTTTAATTTTAATTATTATTTAATAATTATGAAAAGTTTCAAGAGAAATTTGATAAATGTGTTGAAAAATTGCAAGATTAATTCTAAAAAAAGAGTTTTAAAAAAATTTCGTTTTTACATTTTAAAATTAACATGTACACAATGTGTAATTTTTGTGTTAACTGTTTTTTTTTTTTCGTTTTTTTTTCTTTATTAATCTATCTCAAAACTAAGCTATACATTCTTAAATGACCTAAACATTAGCTGTTTGGTCTAATGATTTAATATGATAAAATAATATGACAGTTCTTAACAAAAACTAGAAAAAAACGAGGAAGATTATAGTTGCCCTTGTCAACTTTTAGATACCCGTGCGTGTATTAAATAAATAAGAATTTCATATATTGCAATTGGACTGTTTGACATAAAATTCAAAATTTTTGTTTTTTTATATTTAATTACAAAAAAAATTAATAAAATAAAAAATGAATTAAAACAAAGATGAATTTAAAAAAAAAAATATGCTCTGAACGAGATTCGAACCCACACTTTTCAATTAAAAGGTCGACGTCCTAACCACTAAGCTATCGGCTCTTTGTTCATTTCAATTTTTTTTTTAAATTATTATAGTTGCTATCATTTGTTTGTTTTGAATAACTGTTTTGAATTTTTTTAAAAATGTATTAAAAAAAAATTAATAATTTATAAATGAGAATTTTAAGATGAATTTAAAAAAAAAACAAATTTTGCCCCAGCCAGGAATCGAACCGAAACTTTTTGACTGCTAGTCCCATGTCCTATCCACTACACCATAGAACAATTTAGTAATTTGCGTACAAAACGAGTTTTTATTTATCTCATTATTTTTTTTTTAAATAATTGTAGTTGCTATGCTATCAATTGTTTGTTTTAAATAACAGTTTTGAATTTTTTTTATAGAAATATTAAAAAAAATTAATAATTTTTAATATAAATGACAGTTTTCTGTCAAATTTTCTATAAAATAAAATTTTTTCATACATAAAATAAATACATATATTTTATTAAAAAGAAAATAGATAACAAAAAATGAATTTAAAAAAAAAAAAAATTTTTCCTTAGCCTGAATTCGAACCGAGACATTTTGGCTACAAGTAACATGTCCTAACCACTACACCATGAATCGATTAATAATTTAACTACATTTTGTTTGTTTTTACATTTGGTTTCTATTTAGTTATTAATTTTGAAAATATTCATATAATTTCGAAAAATTTGTATGGCAGCTACCCGAAGCCCTTCTCCGATTTTAACCGATAGGGAACCTACAAATTGTCTAAAAATTACTTTGTGAAAGTTTCAGAACTCTAGCTCTTATAGTTTTTGAGTTATCGTGCTGACGGACGGACGGGCACACACAGCTGGACGGACACACACAGCCCTTATAACCTCAGACTGAGAAACTTTAGAGTAATGTTTGATAGTACTTTAGAAAACTGCATTAATAAGCATTTAAATGCTATACTTACTTTTTTTTTTATCTTATTTGGTTCCAATTTTATCGAAATAAAACTAAATTATGGTTGAAAAATAGTTAAGGCCCCATAACTTCTAAACTAATGAAAATATACCCCCCCCCCCTTTCATACAATTTTTTGTTCTGCTCGATATGCCCGATCACCCATTTTAAGGAAGACTATCGAGTCGGGAACACCCTGTATAAACTAAATTTCATATGTTGTCCACCTTTTTGTTCAGATGCAATGTCAGCAAAATTAAATTAGTTAATAACCATTGGGAAACTCTAAATTATAATTTTCCCATTATTCAAATTTCTTTAATATAAAATATGTTTCGCTGACAGTGCATCTTTTTATTATAAACTAGCTAATACCCGGTGCGCGTTGCTGCGCCTTTCAATGGAGGTTTAATTGAATTTGATGTTACTGCAAAAAGTTAACACAAAAATTACCCACGGTTTACACACGTAAATTTAAAAATGTATAAAAGCAATCTTTTTAAAACGATTTTTCTAGGATTATTCTAGTAATTTTTGAAACTTTCTGTAATTCAAAGCAGTACAAACTATTTTCCAAAATTTGACGTAATTTACTTCCAAAAATTTTTTTTTGACCAAACGTAGAACCCACTGTTAACAGACTCAACTCCATTTTCAAGTTGCTTCACACATATAAAATTTGGACCCAAAATTTTTTTTGACCACCCGTCGGCCCGACATGGGTTAACAAATTCCAAACCCGTAATACTGTCAACTCAATTCTCAAGGAGCATCACTTATACCAAATTTGATGTCAATTGGCCAAACCATTTCGAATTTAGAGTAAAGTATTGAAAAAACCTATAAAAAGCTGTTGGGCCGCAATGGGTTAATGGAACTCAACAAAAATTTTTTTGGGGGTTTCTTTTTAGCCAAAGCAGAATTTCGTAAAATCGGACAAAATTTGGACCCAACATTTTTTTTGACCACTCGTCGGCCCGACATGGGTTAACAAATTCCAAAACTGTTAATAGTGTCAACTCAATTCTCATAGGGGAGCACGTATACAAAATATGAAGAAAATCGGTCAAACCGTTTCTAATTTAGAGTTAAGTATTGAAAAAACTTATAAAAAGCTGTTGGGCCCCAATGGGTTAATGCAACTCAATAACATTTTTTTTTGGGGTTTTCTTTTTAGCCAAAGCAGAATTTCATAAAATCGGACAAAATTTGGACCCAAAATTTTTTTTGACCACCCGTCGGCCCGACATGGGTTAACAAATTCCAAAACTGTTAATACTGTCAACTCAATTCTCAAGGAGCATCACGTATACAAAATATGAAGAAAATCGGTCAAACCGTTTCTAATTTAGAGTTAAGTATTGAAAAAACTTATAAAAAGCTGTTGGGCCGCAATGGGTTAATGCAACTCAATAAAATTTTTTTTTGGGGTTTTCTTTTTAGCCAAAGCAGAATTTCATAAAATCGGACAAAATTTGGACCCAAAATTTTTTTTGACCACCCGTCGGCCCGACATGGGTTAACAAATTCCAAAACTGTTAATACTGTCAACTCAATTCTCAAGGAGCATCACGTATACCAAATTTGAAGTCAATTGGTCAAACCGTTTTGAATTTAGAGTAAAGTATTGAAAAAACCTATAAAAAGCTGTTGGGCCGCAATGGGTTAATGGAACTCAACAAAATTTTTTTTGGGACTTTCTTTTTAGCCAAAGCAGAATTTTGTAAAATCGGACAAAATTTGGACCCAAAATTTTTTTTGACCACCCGTCGGCCCGACATGGGTTAACAAATTCCAAAACCGTTAATAGGGTCAACTCAATTCTCATAGAGCATCACGTATACAAAATTTGAAGTCAATCGGTCAAACCGTTTTTATTTTAGAACAAAGAAGTTTAAATACTTGCACCACAGCCCCAACTTGGCGGTCCGTTAGAGCAAAATTTTTGGGCCACGATTTCTTTCCGTACCCAAAAACCCCTATATACAAATTTTCATGAAAATCGGCTGGGCAGTTTAGGAGTCTATTCGCTACAAACAAACAAACATACAAACAAACAAACAAACAAACAAACAAATAAACAAACTTTCCCTTTTATATATATAGATACCTGTAATATTTTAATTTTAAATCAATTAACATTATACCTGTAAAAACAAAAGTACAAATTAAATTATAAATTAAAGAGTATTTAAAAATAAAATTGGTTTTTTGTATTAAATGTAAAAACGAAACTTATAAATGGCGCAGTCGGTTCTAATTAAAGTGTGTTTCGGTTAATATATTATCTATCGCATAAAATAAAATCTAATATATAAAGGAGAAAATTTGTTTGTTTGTTTGTTCGTCCAGGATTCACGTGAAAACCACTGGTCCGATTGTCACAAAATTTTAGAGGAATAATTTTGAGAGAGCGGGGATTGACATAGGCTATGTCACATTTTTATAAGTCAACAGGTTGCTGCTCCAGAGCTGTTTAAACCTTTTTCGTTTTTTTTATGTCGAGTCAAAACGGTTCGAACGATTGACTTGAAATTTTGCACAAATGTTCCTCTTAGCAACCCAAATTAGTTGTATAAATTTAGTTGGAACAAATTTACCTATTTCGGCGTGGCGGGCTTCCAAAAAATTTTGTATTTCCGATTTGTGTCCAAGTTTACAGGGTGGTTTCGCAGTCGAAAAATGAGGCTGACACAAATTTTTGTTGAGTTCGGTTAACCCGTTTGGGCACAAGGGCGCAAAGAAGGTTTTTCAGTGTTTTTGATGTCGAGTCAGAACGGTTTAACGGATTGACTTGAAATTTTGCACAAATGTTCCTCTTAGCAACCGGATATAGTTGTATAAATTTGGTTGGAATAAATTAACCAATTTCGGCATTTTAATTATAAAAACCCACAGGGTTAATTTGGTTTTGACCTGTTTATGCGTGTTGCACAAAGATTTAATGAAATTTTAAAGTTTTTGGTATTAACGCAAGTTAACATTTATTCCAAAAGCTTACTTAATTAATATGACTAATTTTTTTGCTCTCCTAAAGGAAGCGAGCTAGATATGGAAAAGTATATATATTTGTGATCAGCGTGACCTCCTGAGTCGATATAGTCATGTCCATCCGTCCGTCCGTCCATAGACACGATAACTCAAAAAATAAAGGAGCTATTTTTATGAAGTTTTAACTGTAGGTTACTAGGACTGAAAGTACGGCGGGGATTGCAAATGGGCGAAATCGGCACATGCGTTTGGATTCTGTCCCGAGGGCTAACGAACATATATAAAAAATCATGATAACTCAAGAACTAATTACTTTATCTTCATCAAATTTGTGCTGTATGTTACTAGTAATGACCCTATGGTGGGGATAGCGTACGTTCGAGGTTGGACCATGGGTTCGGAACCTAGAATTTTTGATCGAATTTAGGCCAAACGAGCATAATTCCGAAACCAATGAATATAGAACCTCCAAATTTGGTATCAGGGTGTCTCTTTCTATTTCTTTGGAGTCCCTGAAATTTGGGACCAATTGTAGTAGTGGGTTGAGGACCAGTTACACAGTTCGAAGACCTTAAAGTATATTTTCGAAATTAATAAAGGTAGTAACTTCAAACAAATTTAGAAGTTTCAAATTTGGCACATGGGTGCACTTTACTATTTCCTGCGCGTTCGCCCAACTTTGCATCAATTGGAGTGGTGGTTCAGTACCCCTCTTAGAGACCCCAAGTTTTAAAACTTATTATCGAAATTAATAAAAATAGGGACTTGAAATTAATATAGAACGTCCCAATTGTGTACAAGGGTTAGCTAGTATTGAAAGTATGACGGGGATTACATATAGGCGAATTCGTACAATGGTTTCGGGTTCTGGAATCCTTTAAAAGTTCAAGGGCTAACGAACATATATCTTAAAAGCAGTATAACTCAAAAAATAATGCCGCTATTTTGATGAAATTTAAACTCTAGGTTACTAGTAATGAAAGTACCATGGGAATTGGTTCTGGTCGAGTTCGGACAATGAGTTCGGTTTCTAGAAGCTTATGATTGATCTGAGGCCAAACTAGTATAATTTCGAAGTCTGAGAATATATTTCCTATTTCCTATGTGGCTCCAAAATTTAGACTTAATTGGAGTGGAGGTTCATATGGCTCCTAAGAAATCCCAAAATTAAAAAGCTTATCTTCGAAATCCATAACGATAAAAACTTTAAATTTGATACACGAGGGTTCTTTCCTAGTTCGGTTTTTATTTAACACTTTTATATTTTTAAAAGGCTAAGAATTTTACCATAAAATATATTTTGTATAATATTTTTTAAATATTACCATATTTGATATATAATTAAGACATTGTGTACAATAATTAAGCTATATTCAAAAGTACTTGCTGCATTTATGTAAAATTTATTGTTATATTTAATTGAATTATATGAAAAGTTCTAGATTTGTAAGTTTTTAATTATATATTAGAAATACATTTATTTCATATTTTGCGTTTATAGGCTTTTTTAATACGTACATAAACTAGCAATTAAAAATAATTGCAATTTTTAAAAATTTTAATTCTTAAATATATTATGCTATCAGCTTTTTATCACAGAATTTAATAATTCAAATTTTTTTTACTTTTGTAATTGAATTGAAATAAATATTTTTTCATTTAATTCAAGTTTTTTTTTTTTTAATATTTTTATATAGATAAATTAGTAAGAATTTGTAATATTTTTGAATAAATAAAGTAATTCGAAAATATTTTTAGTACTATAAAGTTAATTTGGTTAGCTATGTTTTACGACCAAACTAATAACAGCTTTTATGATTTTAAAATGACTTATGGACTTCCCATTAAATTTGAACCAAATATGTGTAGGGTATTTCTAAGTCGGTTCCACCGACTGACTGTTTCTTTACTTGCTATTGAAAAAAGTTAACACAAAAATTACACACGGTGTACATGTTAATTTTAAAATGTAATAAAGAAATTTTTTTAAAACGATTTTTTTAGAATTATTATTTATTATTTAAATAACGTAACATTTTCTTTCTCTTTATTTTTTCGTAAGACTTTGTTCATTATCTACTTTGCAGTTGTTGTTTTTTAAAAATAGATTTCAGTGTAAAATTGCAGTATTCTTAAAAAAAAAATCAAAAAATTTAATTTCGTATATATTATGCTTAAATACATAGTATTTTAAAATAGTTTTTCCAAAAAAGAAGCCTACATTTCTTTCATAAAATCATAAAAAAACGAGGAAGAGCGTTGTAGAACTTTCAGGTAACAACAAAACAAAAAGTTGGAAAACAGATTTTTAAACCTTTTCTAAACCATCGACTATATTTTATTCAAACCTTGGCAATTCAAGAAAACTACTATTGACATAGTATATTGATATAATGGCAAATTTAGTATAACCTTTTGAACTATTGTCAAACGTGAATTATAATACTTACTAGCAGATTTACCCGTCGTTGCCCGGGAGCGCGCAATTTGCAAAAATGCCAGGTGCGGCCAATTTTTCGAAGTACTTTAGCCTCAAAGAAAGAAAAAAAGTACTTCGAAAGAAAGCCTCAAAAAATATTTGTGGAGTTTCGTTAACCCGTTGCGGACCAACAGCTTTTAATAGGTTTTGTCGTTACTTTGCTAAAAATTAGAAATGGTTTAGCCGATTGACTTCAAATTTTGTATATTGTTCCTCTTTGAGAATGGAGTTCACCCTAGTAACAGACTTGGAATTTGATACCCCTTGCCGGCCGAAAATTTTTTCAAAAAAAATTTGGGAAGGATATTACGTCCAATTTTGCGAAATATTGCTTGGTCAAAGTTTCAAAATCAGGTTTGTTGAGTTCCGTTTTCCGGCACAACAGCATTTTACAGATTTTTTCATTACTTTAATCTTAAGCAGAAACGGTTTGACCACTATGTAAATTTTTTATGCGTAAATGTATATACTTATTATTCCCACGATTATTCAAAAAAAAAATTTTTGTAAGTAAATTACGTCCAATTTTTAAATGTAGGTAAAACTTCTTGGAATTAGGGGAATGTTTAAAAAATGTTTTGTCTAGTTCTTTTAACCAATTGCGAAACAAAAACTTTAAAAAACATTTTTTCAAAACAGTTTGAACGATTTTTTCTAATTTTTCTATACGTTTTTCTTCTGCTTCTTGACAATTTGGTGCTCCTTGAATTTTTATTGTTATTATTTAATAATTATGAAAAGTTTCAAATAAAATTTAATAAATTTGTTGAAAAATTGCTAGAATAATCCCTAAAAAACTCGTTTTAAAAGAATTGCTTTATTACATTTTAAAATTAACATGTACACTATTCTTGTGTTAACTTTTTTCAATAACATCAAGTTAAACTAAAACTCCATTGAGTGGCGGGGCAACGTGCGCCCGGTAATAGCTAGTTTACATATCTAATTTATAAAGGAGAAAATTTGTTTGTTTCTCTGTTTGTTTGTTTGTCCAGGATTCACGTGAAAACCACTGGTCCGATTGTCACAAAATTTTAAAGGAATAATTCTGAGAACCCGGGGGTCGACAGAGGCTATTTCACATTTTTATAAGTCAGCAGGTTGCGGCTCCAGAGCCGTTTTCAACTTTTTCGTTTTTTGGATGTAACCTTCACATTTAAATTATTTGCATTATGAATTAGAAAATAATACAAATGATTATATTAAAAAATTTGATGAGAAATTTAATGAAACTTTAAACAAATTTAGGATAAAAGTAAAAAAAAATACCTTTTGGTGTAAGTTGGTTTAACCAGAGGTTAAAACGATTAAAAAACATGAAAATAATAGCTTACAAAAGAGCGAAATTACGAAGTACAAAAGAAATTAAAGGCGATTTTATTAGAAATAAAGTTGAAAACGCTGGTAATCAAAAGGTCAAATGGAAAACAATAAAAGAGCTTGTTCTAAAAAAGAAAGAAAAGAAATAGATAAAGTTAAATTTGAAAATGATATTATAAACGATTTCAATGAAATTTTTCTTACGTTGAACGAATATTTTATAAAAAGTGTGGAAGATATACATAATTCTATAAAATTTGAACATTATAATAACAAAATGACAGAGGTAACAACAGAATTCAAATTTAAATTGATTAATATAACAGAATTTAAGAATATTGTTAAAAAGCTGAATAAAAAAAAAGAAATCATTTTAGGAAAATTGTATATAATTGGCCCATATTTGTACATATTATTAATCAAGTTTTAAAACTAGGTGAATTCCCTTTAGTCGTACCTATACAAAAAATGAATAATTCAAGTAAGTGTGAAGATTTACGACCAATAAATACTTTAAGTTTTTAGTAAAATTTTAGAAAAAGTTGATCAAATTCAATTAGAGAATTATTTTGAAACTAACTATTTATTGATTGAAGAACAATCTGGGTTTAGAAAGAAGCACTCGTGTGAAATGATATTGAATGGTTCAATTATTGATTGAAAAAATATAATCGTAAATAAGAACGCTGGGTATGCTGTATTTCTTGATTTTAACAAGGCATTCGAGACCATTGAAAGGAAAATATTACTTCTAAAGTTATATAAGTACGGTATAAAAGGAAATGAACTAAAATTCTTCGAATTATATTTGAGTGGCAGAAGTCAAGCGAACAAAGATCAAAAGCTGTTATTCGGATTTTAACGAGATTAGTTTAGGAGTACCACAAGGTTCAGTATTTGGAGTATTCTCATTGTTAACTTTTATAAATGACATTGGTAAGATGATTAAATTTTGCAAAATTAGATTATTTGCAGATTATGCTTTGATTTATCTTGAGGATACTGATATTAACGAATGCAGATTGAAAGTGGAATATGATATATTAACCTTAAATAAATGGATAAATGATAAATGCAAAGAAATTAAAATTGAATGTCAATAACACAAAATTTATGGTTATACAGCAAGGAGTCAGTTTCAACTTCAAAAATTGGAGATGATTTCATAGAAAGAGTCGATTAAATTAAATATTTTTTTTATTATTGATGAAAAAATTAATTTTAAAAGTCTTATCGACTTCATTTCCTGAAAAATTAATAAAAAAAATAAACAATTTTAGGATAATTAGAAGAAAAAAAATTAACATTATTGAATTCAATAAATATTTACAATGCTATTATTAAGCTACATTTCGAATATTGCTCAACAATATTGTATTTAACCAACAAAGATATATACAGACTGCAAAAATTACAATCAGGCGATGAGGATTATTCTAAAAATAAATAGATACACTTCGATTAACTTGATGTTGAAAACGTTAAAATGGCTGAGTATTAAGCATAAATTAGATCTGAATGAGCTGTTGTTCATTTTTAAATTAAAAAAATGGTAATTTACCAAGCTATTTGGAGAGTAGACTTGTTACAGTTGAAGAAGTGCAACCGTATTTGCTGAGAAATTCGAATCTCAATATTAGAATTGGGAATTTTAGAAGAACAAGTACGAATATTTCAGGGGTTTCAACAATTTAATAATTTCCGAATAGAATTGAAAGCAGAATAGAATTATAGTAGTTTTAGAAGAAGATTTATTGAACTTTTAAAGCAACAATTGAATTAAAAAAAAAAAAAAACAATAAAAAAAAATTTTTTTTTAAACATTTAATTAATTTATATTGCATCTATAATTTAGTACAATTTTTTGTTTTACTTATAATTTTAATTATTTTTTACAATTTTAAGTTTTGTTAATATGTTTGTTACATATTAAACGATCTTTAATAGTTTTGATTTTTAATTTGTTAATTTGATTTTGCAGTTGTTAATTAAATTTGCATTATTCAATAGTATAATTATGTTTAATCACAAAAAAAATATTTAATTTGTTATACTTATGTAATAAAAAAAACAAATTATTTTATACTAATTATTAATTAATAAATAAATAAATAAAACTAATAAACTTAAGTATCGTACACAATTTCTTAATTATATATAACCTATGGTAATAATTCAATAAAATAGAGATATGATTTAATAACAATGAAAAAAATTTCGTCGTTTTTAGCACATTTTCAAAAAATTTTATTCAGAGTGAAGCTATGTCCGTCCGTCCGTCTGTCCGTATGTTTACAAAAACTTTTACATCGTTTGAAAAAGAGAAAAGAAATTTTAACCACGAGTAGCTATTACAAAAAAAATAATTTCGTAGAAGAATTTTTTTCCTTAGCCCCACCCGTAACGGAGCTGCAGCCCCCCAAAGTTGGAAAAGCCCTATATTCAAATTGTTATAACAAGAGTTCTATTAAATGTATTTTCAATCTGAAAACGGCAAAAGTTAGCTGGTTTTATAGACTTTATAAATTTTTAAAAGAGAAATGTTTAGGGTTGCCATACGGTACTAAAATTTACCATTATGCAAAACTCAATTTTTGCAAAATTTTTGGCTAGACATATCTTCTAAACGGGTCAAGGTAGGGTCTTAAAATTTTGGTAGTAGTTAGATCCTCAGAAATAAGTAGATGTCGGTTAACAAATTTTATTTATCACGTCCCCTGTTTTGCAGCTATAAGGGCGCGAAAACTGAAATTTTGCAATTTTTAAACACCTGTAACTTGAATACCTGTTCAAATTTTTTTTTTGTGATTTACAAAATTGAAAGCTCTTTAATTATATTTCAACATGTGTCAAAGGTTTTTCTTAATTTTGAAGGGTGACGAACCTACAACCCCCACAAATTCCTAAAAAGCCCTATATTTAAATTGGTATAATAAGCGTTCTGTTAGCTATATTTTCAATCTTAATAAAGCAGAAGAGAATTGCTTTCTTAGGCTTTCCAAGAATAAATCACTAAAATGTACAGAGTTGCCATACGGTACTAAAATTTACAATTATGCAAAACTCAATTTTTGCAAAATTTTTGGCCCCACATATCTTATAAACGGTTTTAGCTAGGGTTTTGAAATTTTAGGAAAAGTTAGATCCTTAGAAATTAGTAGGAGTGGGTTAACAAAATTTTTTTATCACGTCCCCTGTTTAGCAGCTATAAGGGCTCGAAAATTGAAATTTAGCTATTTTTAAACACCTGTAACTTGGATACCTGTTCAATTTTTTTTTCGTTAATATACAGAATTTGAAGGTCCAACATTATACTTTAACATATGTTAAATGATTTTCTTAAATTTAAAAGCGGTTCTTTAAATTGAAGATAGTGTCTGTCAGTTTTAACCATTTTTGCTTATATAGTAAAATTCTAAATAAAATTCCAAATTTTTGGTAGAATTCACAATATAATTCTTTGAACCTAGTGAGGATTAGATCCTTGAGAAATTGGACAACCTTCCCCATAGAGGGGCTTTTAGGACTTAAAAATTAAGAAAATTACTGTTTCTATAAGTAAGTAGTAACTTAGTCACCAACGTATATATTTCTTAAATTAAACGTTAACATTGAAGCTTCAACATAATATTCCGATAAAATACTCAGTATGATACATTCTATTATTTTGAAAATGTGCTTTTATAAAAACCCTTGATTTTTTTCATCACTTGTTTAAAAAAATATTTTGTTTTTCTTTTATAAAATTTAATACATAATATGTTTTATAGTAAAATTCTTAGTCTTTTAAAAATATAAAAGTGTTAAATAGAACGGAAAAAAGAAATAGTGTATCAAATTTGAAGTTTCTATGTTTATTAATTTCGAATATATGCTTTAAGGTTTTGGTAATAGTGGGGATGGAACGAAATCCGCTATTCCAATTCATCCAAAATTTCACGTACACAAAACAAACAAGAAGAAACATCTGTGCCCCAAATATAAGGTTCTACTATTCTTTGGTTTCGAAATTATACTCGTTTGGCCTCAATTCGATTGAAAGCTTCTAGGATCCGAACTCATTGTCCAAACTCGACCAGAACCAATTCCCATGCTACTTTCATTACTAGTAACCTAGAATTTAAATTTCATCAAAATAGTTTCATTAGTTTTTGAGTTATGATGTTTTTAAGAGATATGTTTGATATCTCTTTAACTTATCAAAGATTCGAGAACCTGAAGCCATGATACGATTTCACCCATATGCAGTCCCCGCCATACTTTCAATACCAAGTAGCACTTGTACACAATTGGAACGTTCTATTTTAATTCTAGGTTACTATTATTATTAATTTCGATGATAAGCCTTTAAACCTTGGGAGCTCTAATAGAGTTACATAAAACTCCACTCCAATTGATCATAAAATAAGGGAACATGTAGAAAATAGTGAATAACACCCTCATGCCAAATTTGAAGCTTCTACATTTGTTTCAAGTTACTCTCTTTATTATTTTCGAAGATATGGTCTTTAAGGTCTTCGAAACTATATGGATGGTCCCCGATCAACTACTCCAATTAGTTCCAAATTTCGAGGACACTAAGGTAATAGGGAGGGACAGTCTGAGGCCAAATTTGGAGGTTCTATTTTCTCTGAATTCGGTAACATACTCGTTTGAACTAAATTCGATGAAAAAGTTCCATGATCCGAGCACATCGTTTGATTTCGTCTAAATGCAGTCCGCGCCGTTCTTTCAATACTAGTGAACCCTTATACACAATTGGAACATTCTGTCTTAATTTTAAGCTACTTTTTTATTAATTTCAATAATATTCTTTAAGGTCTTCAGAATTCTGTGGATGGTCCCCGATCTACTACTCCAATTGGCCCTAAATTTCAAGGACTCTAAGGATATGGGAAGAGGCACACTGACACAAAATTTGAAGGTTCTATCTTCATTGTTTTCGGAATTATGTTTGTTTGGCCTATATTCGATTAAAAACTTCTAGGATCCGAACCCATGGTCCGAACCCATATTAGTTTTTGAGATATCGTGCATACGGACGGAAATAGCTATATCCATTCAGGAGGTCACGCTAATGACAAATATATATACTTTTCCATATCAAGCTCGCTTCCTTTAGTTGGATAAAAACACCATACCAAAAGTTAATACACCCTTTTTCTATTTCATAGTTGTAGGGTATAGAAATAATATCCATGGGATGATTCCACCCATGTGCAATCCCCTCCGATCCCAGAATTTCCCGTCCCAACAAAGAAAAGTTAAAAATTTTTAAAAAATTTATTTTTATATCTCAACATATTAAGCTCGAGGCACTTTTCCAGCGATGTCCAATTATAGTAAGAACCATTGATCTCCGCAAAATATCCATCAACCGCAGAGTCTACCTCTTCATTAGTAGAAAATCTTTTAAAACCAAGCCATTTCTTCAAGTTTGGAAATAAAAAATAATCTGAGGGGGCTAAATCTGGTGCATGAGAAAGCAATTCAAACTTTAATTTATTTATTTTAGCCATGGCAATAACTGATGTGTGATTGTTTTGATGATGCAACACTTCTTCTTCGCGAAATGCCGACGTTACTCCTTGATTTGTTCACTCAAACGCTGCAATAAGTTTGCATAATACTCGCCGTTGATGGTTTTCCCTTCTTCAAGATGATCAATGAATATTATCCCACGCGAGTTATGTACAATCTACCTGTACATTCCAATATAAATATCGTAGACGCTAACGTAGCACTTTCCGTTATTCAAACTGATGGGAATATAAATTTTTTCAAAAAATTAAATAATTAACATAACAAAACATGTTTAATACGAATACTCCAATTACAAGCTTTAATAAAATAATGCTTAATTGACAAAATGCTACCTTAGCCTACCTTTTTGCCTAATTAATTATAAGAACATATTAAAAAGATCAGTCATGTTAAACTCGTTAAATATTTAAGTCATAAAATACTTACAACAGTTAAGTAATTAATTGTACTTTAATTAAAATAAGTGAATTCGTGAATTTAAATAAATTAAAGTGTTTTCTTATAAAATTAAATAACCGTTGTTTTTATTTATAATTTTGTTTTATAATTATCAAAGATCGATTATTAAAGTGGCGCAGTCAGTAGGATTGTACAAAAAAAAAAAACAAAAAAAATTCAATCCAGTGACTCGAATACTACATAAACATTTAATTAAAACTAAAAACAATTTTTAATACAATTAAATTAAAATAAAAACTTTAGTGCATTCATAATTTTACTTTCCTACGGTCAGTCCGGAAAGACAAAAAAAAAAAAAATTAAGAACACTAAAATAAAAATAAAATAAAATAAAAACTAAAAAAAATTAAAAAAAAAAAAAATTTTATGAGCACGTTCAAAAATTCACGACAATACAGAACAGAACAAATAACATGTCTCAACAAGCACAACAACAAGTGCAAATAGCATCACTACAAGAACAACATGTATAGCAAACGCAGCAAGTCGAAAGACTAACTTCCATTATAAAACAAAACCAACTTCAAGCAGAACAAAATCAACCAAATCAAAAACAACAAGATCAACAAAATAATAAAGAAAAAATTTTCAAAGAAATTCGCTATATTTCCGCATTTAACGGACGCAGCGAAGTAACCATCAATTCATTCATCAATAGTGTTGAAAACTATTTAACAAGTATTCAGGATTTAAACTTAAGGAGACAAGCTGTGAGATCAATTTACTATGAAAAAATTCAGGGCCAAGCTAAGGATTCTACCATCGGATTACCAGATCCAGATAATTGGGAATCAATTAAACAGCTAGCAGCTAAAACCCAGATTCAAACCAGATATGAAACCAGCCGAGCTGTATAGAAAAATTAGCAGTATAAAAGTTAATTCGGTAAGTGAGTTAGTTATTATTACTATTCAAAGTTTAAAAAATAAAGCTGAAGAATTAAAAATATATTTTAATGATAGCAATTTTATAGATTTAAGTAACATAGACACATTTTTATTAAATACGATAAAAGAAATGAGTCAAGGTACTCTGTTAGAAAAACTTTATGAAAAAAATGATTTAAATGAAGCAATAGAAATTATGCATATGAGATTTTACGAAGACTCTTGCATTAGGCCAGAGTTCAAAAAACAATTTAATAATAATATTAGTAATAAAAATAAAAATTTTAATATTAACAATAAAAATAGAGAAAACAAAAATCAAACGTTTCAACTAAAAAAATCCTATGAAAATCAATTTAATAATTATGAAAGGTACAATAACAATAATAATAATAATTATTATCATAACGATAGGTATAACAACAATACAAATTGGAATAATAATAGTTCACATTACCAAAGGAGTAATCAATATACCTAGTACGTATAATTATAACCCTAATACATCTTATAATAATAACAATTATAACCGTAATTCAGGTCAATTTCGAAATCCATATCAAACATCAGGAAACTCTTGACAAAACTCGAGCAAATCGCTTAGAACAGGGTGACTCTAAACAAGGACGGTTTGAACCTATGGAGGTAGAAAATATTCTAAACACTAAAAACGAAAAATTACCTGAATCTAATAGTTTAGATATTTTTACAAATTAGCCTCGGAACTACCAATTATTAAATTAACTTAAGATACTATAAATGAATTCGAAAAAGTTGAAATAAAACCAATCGCTTTTTCTACAATAAACGGTAAAGACTCAATTATGTTCGAAGTTCACACTCGAGCTCCAAGTGAATTTAATCTTCCACCAAATGCTCTAGTAAGATGGAAAGTTAAAAACCTTCAAAATCGGAAATATGTATTTATTATTGGTATAGATTTATTAAGAAATTTAAATAGTGTTATTAATTTAGAAGAAAAAACAATTTATTTTAGATAATAATCCGTATAAAATAAAAGAAATATGTGCTTTAGAAACTATCGATCAAAATATAAATTACCTAAACTTAAATCATTTAAATGTTGAATGAAGAGTATAAAGAAATTGAAAAAATTGTGAAAAGATTTAATAAATTATTTTTTAAAGACGGTGACATATTGACAAGTACAACTGAAGTACAACATGAAATAGTGACTACAAAAGAACAAGCAATTAATTCTAAAATTTATAGATACCCCCCTCAACATGAAGAATAAGTGAGGAACAAATTAGAGAAATGGAGGATCAGGGTATAATTCGCAAAAGTAACTCTAAATATTCCAGTCCTCTTATTATAGTGCCAAAGAAAAGTGATAATTCTAAGAAAAAAAGTTGCGCTTAGTAGTCGATTACAGAAAATTGAACGAAGTTGCTGTGGAGGATGAATTTCCACTTCCTAATATAGATTCTATATTAGATAAGTTAGGAAAAGCCTAGTACTTCACAACAATTGATTTAGCTAAGGGTTACCATCAGATTCTTATAAAAGAAAAAGATAAAAAAAAAACCGCTTTTGTCACTCCACATGGTTTATATGAATTCAATAGAATGCCGTTTGGGCTGAAAAACGCCCCTGCGACATTTCAACGTTTAGTAGAATTGAAAATGATAACGTTAATTTAAATGAGGTAGAGAGTGATGAGGAAAAAACTCAAAGTTTTGAAAATTTTAATGTTGAAGATGAAAATAGTCATTGTCATGCAACTGTTAACTCTGCAGAAGAGGAACAACTTAACCACATTCCAATTAAAGAGGAGATAGTAAACAAGTACAAAACACAGATAATTTTGACAAATAACAAACTAATGAAATTGAAACAATTCTAGGTAAAAGAATTATTTACATAGCCGAATACGATTTCAATAGGTTAGGTGAAATATTTAAGAAATTTATTAATAAAGGAAAAATCGGAATATTCTCAGAACTGTCAGATTCTAAATATAATATAGTTCAATTAAAACTAATCAATATGTAATTTAATGACAGTCAAATTAAATTTATAAAGTGTTCATTTAGAGCTCAAGATTTAACAACCGAAACCGAAGCGGTAAAACAAATTCCCTTACACCATGTTAGAGAAAGTTGTCATTCGGGAATTCAAGAAACTTACAACCAAATGAAATTAAAAATATATTTTCCAAAATTGCTCGAATTAATTCAAATTATAAAAAATCAGTGTGAAATCGGTCAACAAGTTAAATATGACAGAAACCCAATAAAAACAAAATATCATATAACTGAAACTCCAAATGATATTAATCAAAATATTCACGTAGACACATTATGTTATAATGAAAAATTCTTTTCTGACAATAATCGATAAATTTTCAAAATTCGGTTCTGCTTATCATTTAACAAATAGAAACCATATAACCATTATAAAAAAACTTGAAGAACATATTACAAAATTCGGTATACCAAATAAAATAGTAGCCAATAATGAATTTAAAGCTTTTCAAATTTCTGAATTCTTACAAGAACAAAATATTTCGCTTCATTTAACCAAACCCAACAGTCATACAGATAACGGTGATATTGAACGACTTCATAACACAATCGCTGAAAAATTCAGAATAATAAAACAAACTAATAAAAACTTGTCAGTTCAAAGAATGTTACAACAATCTGTCAGAATTTATAATGATAGATACCATTCTAGTATTAGAAATACCCCGTCAAACGTACATAATTATAAAATAGAACCCATAAAAGTAAAAGAAATTTTAGATAATAAAACATATAAAATACAAAAATTAAATGCTAAAATAAAAGACTATATTGAGATCCGATCAACCGGTTTCGTTAAAAGTTATAAAGCGGTTCGACATAAAGAACAACCAAAATTTAAACAACTAAAACTTACTAACATACATACAACTAATATTAAAATACCCTTGAAATTTACAGATATTACAGATGTTAATGATGATAATGATAATAACAACGGCAATTCCTCAGGTTAAGCCAAACCTTCTAGAAATTAACAACATAGAATCAAATACAGGATTTATTAAAATTAACTTAGACAAAAGCGAAATAATAACTCAAACTGACATTGTAATACATATTATTCACCCAATGGAAATATTAACTTTACTACATAATATATCAATTGAAACTGAAAAACTAGACGACCATCAAAAAGCTATTTTGCAAACTGAAATTGCCGACTTAACAAACAAATTAAAAACAATAAGACCAATTAAGAGAAATAAACATGGACTAATTAATGCTTTGAGCACAACATCCAAATGGTTATTCGGTACTATGGACGACCTAGATCGTCAAAACATTGAAAAATATTTACAAACTATTAATTCCAATAACGACCAAATTATATCACAACATAATGAGCAAGTTAAAATTAACAATCAATTTTATAATACAATAAAACAACTCAAATTAATAATAGAAAAAGATAGGGAAAGTATTGAAAAATTGTATTACCATAAAAACATATCATATTGTTTAACTATTGTAATAAGCTTAGTAATTTTTACTATTGTAATAATTGAAGTATTTGCAATAAAAACAAAATTTAAAGAAAAATTTTTAGTTAGAAGAATTCAGGATTTTTTTCCCTGAGAATTCTAAATCCAAAGGGAGAGAAGTTATGTACAATCTACCTGTATATTCCAATATAAATATCGTAGACGCTAACGCAGCACTTTCCGTTATTCCAACTGATGGGAATATAAATTTTTTCAAAAAATTAAATAATTAACATAACAAAACAAGTTTAATACGAATACTCCAATTACAAGCTTTAATAAAATAATGCTTAATTGACAAAATGCTACCTTAGCCTACCTTTTTGCCTAATTAATTATAAGAACATATTAAAAAGATCAGTCATGTTAAACTCGTTAAATATTTAAGTCATAAAATACTTACAACAGTTAAGTAATTAATTGTACTTTAATTAAAATAAGTGAATTCGTGAATTTAAATAAATTAAAGTGTTTTCTTATAAAATTAAATAACAGGTGTTTTTATTTATAATTTTTTTTTTATAATAATCAAACATCGATTATTAAAGTCGCGCATCCCAAAAAACGGACGCCATAATTTTCCCAGTCGGTAAAGTTGTTTTTGCCTTTTTCGGATCCAATTCTGCTCTTTCGGTCCATTTTCTCGACTGCTCTTTTGTTTCAGGAGTGAAATGATGTGAAATATGTTTCATCCATAGTTATAAATCGACGAAAAAACGCGGCCTTATTTTTGCGAAACATCGCCAAACAATTCATTGATACATCGTCACGACGTTGTGTTTGGTCAATTATGAGTAAACGCGGCACACATCGTATGCACAGCTTTTTCATGCCCAAATTTTCACTCAATATGCGATGTAAAGCACTTTTTGATATACCTACCATATCAGCTAACTCGTCCAATATCATTTTGTGGACTTTCTTAATCATTTCTGGCGTGGTGACTTCATTTGTTCGATCACTGTGGGGTTCATCATGATACCCCGTACGGCCTCGTTTAAACTCTGCAACCCTATATTTGACAGTTGCAAATGAGGGAGCAGACTCCCCTAGAGTAGAATCAAATTCACTTTTGATATCGGTTGGTCTGAGATCTTTTAAATGAAAATATAGGATCACATAACAATTACCAATTATTTCCATTTTAAAAATTTACTGAAAACGTTCACTATTATTGGTCGCCAATCTAATAAAAAAAAAAAAAAAATTTTATTTCACAGTTACGCTTTATAAGGTTAAGGCTTTCAGTTTCGGTTATTTTTTTTTTTAATTTTTGCGTTTTCTTTGATAGGCCGGGTAATTCTCGTATTTCAATTTTAAATTAATAATTGTTTGCAAGATATAATTTTAGACAAAATAAATAAAAAATCTTTCATTATTATTTTAGCGAATAAAAAACATATGTTTTTAAAATTATAATATTTTTTGAAAAATCTTTAGTATATAAAGTTTTAATTCTAATATAAAAAAATAAAAAAATTAATTATAAAATAATAACACAAATAATTTTACCAAATTATTTTCCTAAAAAGGAAAAGAATATTTTAATGCAATATTTAAATAAACGTTAAGAATATAAATGAGCAATAAAATTTGTAATTTAATAAATAAATTTTAAGAAAACTCGAAGGAATATTTTTTGAATTCGAATGCATAAATTTTATTACAACTGAAGAATTTTAAATTTTAGCATATAAATTTTTGATTAAATAAATTTTATTATTTTTCATATAAATTTTTGAAAAAATATACCTGAATAAAACTGAAGGAATAGAACAGGATATCATTGAAGGATAAAACAAATAAACGATTCCTTAAGCAAGCATAAAAATTATAAAACCTATTTACGTTTTGTCAATTCCGTAATTTTGAGAAATTTCAATTTTTGATATTACTCACATTACCTTCATAGGCATCCTAAACCTAAATAATAAGACTCGAACTACATATCTTCTATCATTTCTGTTTTTGTATATTCTTAAATTTTGTTTTAGTTAATACTAACAATATATTAGGAAATATTAGAGTTTTAGTTTTAAATAATATTAAGTTTTAGTTTTAACAACCAGTCTTCATTTAAAACTTCTTAAAGAAAAAATAATTAATATTAGTTAAGTAATCCATTGGACAAAAGTAGGTATAGTTAATTCAATACTTTAAACAAAATCAGAAATAGAAAGGGTGAATCCATACGTTAATGCCGAACAGACTAAAGATTTTTCAAATTTAAAAATTATTTCAAGTGGCACTTCTTTGTTCTACGTTATTGATATTACACTTTCGGATAATTTTGTTTATGAAAATTTAATAATTGAACCAGCAATTAAAAACAAAATTGTAATAAAAACTAAATTCAATAATCTAATATATAAAGGAGAAAATATGTTTGTTTGTTTGTCCAGGATTCATGTGAAAACCACTGGTCCGATTGTCACAAAATTTCGAATAATTTTGAGAGCCCGGGGGGTGGCATAGGCTATGTCACAATTTTAAAAGTCAACAGGTTGCAGCTCCAGAGCCGTTTTAAGCTTTTTAATTTGTTGGATGTCGAGTAAAAACGGTTTGACCGATTGACTTGAAATTTTCACAAAAGTTCCTCTTAGCAATAAAATTTTTTAATCGTTTAGGCACCCATTTCGGCCTCGCGGGCTTCACAAAATTTTTGTGTTTCCGATTTGTGTCCAATATTACAGGGTGGTTTCGCAGTCGAAAAGAGAATCTGGCACAAATGTTTGTGGAGTTCGGTTAACCCGTTTGGGCACGAGGGTGCAATGAAGGTTTTTCAATGTTTTTGAAGTCGAATCAAAACGGTTTGACCGATTGACTTGAAATTGTGCACAAATGCTCCTCTTAGCAACCGGAATTTGTTGTATAAATTTGGTTGGAATGAATTAACCAATTTCGTCCTGGCGGGCTTCAAAAAAAAATTGTGTCCAATTTTACAGGTTGATTTTGCAGTCTAAAGGAGAAGCTGCAAAAAGTTTTAGCTAAGTTCGATTAACCCCTTTTCCACGACGACGCCATGAAGTTTTCTATAAATTTTATTTGCCTAAACGATTAAAAGAATTTTATTGAAATCTTTGTACCAGCGTTTTAATTAAAACCCACAGGGTTAATTTGGTTTTGACCTGTTTGCGCGTTTTGAACAAAGATTCAATGAAATTTTCAAATTTTTGTTATGAAAACGTAAGGTAACTTTTATTCCAAAAGCTCACTTAATTAATAAGACCAATTTTTTTCCTTAAGTAGTCTCAAATAGTTAAAAGCTAAATGAGATAATATTAATAACAATAAAAATAAAGCTAATGAAGAATCCGAATAAAAATATCTTTAAAGCTAAATAACATAACATTTTCCTTCTCCATATTTTTTCGTAAGTCGTTATTTTTATCTACTTTGCAGTTTTTGTTTTTTAAAAATAGATTTTAGTATGAAATTGCAGTTTTCTTCAAATGAAATCTAAAAATCAAAAAATTTAATTTCGTATATATAATGCTTAAATACAAAGTACTTTAAAACAGTTGTTCCAAAAAAGAAGCCTACATTTCTGTCATTAAATCTTCAAAAAAACGAGGAAGAGTGTAGTACAACTTTCAGGTAAGTACTAAACAAAATATAAGTTGAAAAGCTGATTTTTAAACCTTTTCTTAACCATCGACTATATTTTATTCAAACGTTGGCAATTCAAGAAAACTACTATTGACATAGTATAATAACATAATGGCAAATTTAGTATACCCTTTTGACCTATAGTCATTTTAATTCAGTTTAACATTATTCGCCGGAAACCTACCATCCTCAACTCTATCGTGAAGGAGCACTAAATTGTCAAGAAGCACTATGTATAGAAAAATTAGAGATAATCGTTGAAACTGTTTTGCAAACTATTTTTTAAAGTTTTTGTTTCGTAATCAGTTAGAAGAACTCGAAAAAAAATTTTTTTAATTCAAAGAAGTTGTACCTACTTTCAAAAATTGGATGTAATTTACTTACAAATTTTTTTTTGAACAAAAGTCGGGTTGGTAGGGTTTAACAAATTCCATGTCTGTTAGTAAAGTGAACTTCATTTTCAAAGAGGAACACATTTACAAAATTTGAAGTTAATTAGTTAAATCATTTCTAATATATAGCAAAGCAACGAAAACCTAAAAAAAGCTGTTGGGCCACAATGGGTTAACGGAACTC
Organism: Dolichopus griseipennis; assembly: GCA_963082915.1. NCBI lineage: Eukaryota > Metazoa > Arthropoda > Insecta > Diptera > Dolichopodidae > Dolichopus > Dolichopus griseipennis. Next base: position 216,550,532 of record OY720441.1, on the reverse strand, counting down.
CACAAATATTTTTTTGAAACTTGCTTTTTTACAATTTGCAAGCTTCCGGGTAACGCCGGGTAAATCTGCTAGTCTAATATATAAAGAAGAAAATTTGTTTGTTTGTTTATTTGTATGTCCAGCTTTCACGTGAAAACCTTTGGGCCGATTGTTGCAAAATTTTAAAGGAATAATTCTGAGAGCCCGGTGATGACATAGGCTATGTCACGTTTTTAAAAGTCACCAGGTTGCGGCTCCAGGGCCGTTTTAAACTTTTTCGTTTTTTTTATGTCGAGTCAAAACGGTTTGACCAATTGACTTGAAATTTGGTACAAATGTTCCTCTAAGCAACCGGAATTAGTTGTATAAATTTAGTTCCAATAAATTAACCAATTTTGGCCTGGCGGACTTCCAAAAAATTTGTGTTTCCGATTTGTGTCCAATTTTATAGGGAGGTTTCGCAGACGAAGAGAGAGGCTAACGCAAATTTTTGTTGAGTTCGGTTAACCCGTTTAGGCACGAGGGTGCAATGAAGCTTTTTCAATGTTTTTGATGTTGAGTAAAAACAGTTTGACCGATTAACTTGAAATTTTGCAGAAATGCCCCTCTTAGCAACCGGAATTAGTTGTATAAATTAAATTTTAGTTGTGGATGGAATGAATTAACCCATTTTGGCCTGGCGGGCTTCCAAAAATTTTCTGTTTCCGGTTTGTGTCGAATTTTACTGGTTGATTTTGCAGTCTAAAAAAATGGCTGCAAAAAGTTTTAGTTAAGTTAGATTAACCCGTTTTCCACGACGACGCCATGAAGGTTTCTATAAATTTTATTTAGTTAAACGATTAAAAGAATTTTATTGAAAATGTTGTAACAGCATTTTAAGCATAAAAACCCACAGGGTTAATTTGGTTTTGACCTGTTTACGCGTTTTGAACAAAGATTCAATGAAATTTTCAAATTTTTTGGTTTTAACGCAAGTTAATCTTTAGTCAAAAAGCTCACTTACCTAATAAAAATATTCTGAAATTTGAAAAACATACCATTTTCTATCTCTATATTTTTTCGTAAGTCTTTATTTTTTATCTACTTTACAATTGGTGTTTTTTAAAAATAGATTTCATTTACAAATTGCAATTTTCTTTTTTTTCTAATAAAATCTAAAAATCAAAAAGTTCGAGATCTTATATTTTAACCTTAAATTTTAAAACCTTTTTCCAAAAAAAAGGCTACATTTCCTTCAAAAATTCATAAAAAACGAGGTAGTAGAACTTTCAGTTAAATACAAAACAAAATATAAGTTGAAAAGCAGCTCTTTAAACCTTTTGCAGAACATCGATTATATTCTATTCAGCCGTTGGCCATTCAAGTGAACTACTATTAACATAAAATACTGCTCATATAAAAGGAAAAGTTGTATGACAGCAAACCGAACGCACTGCACTACCCCAATTAATTTTTGCAAAAACTTTGGCAATAAAGCTAAAATATTTTCAGGGAAATTTCAGACACCCTGCTTCATTAGGTATAGAGTAATGCTCTTAAAAATAAAGAAGTTTTGTGGCAACTTCTCGAACCTACTGCAGAAGACCTACCAAATGTTACCCGTGGAGCTAACTGATTGGATTCCAATAACGATGTCCGGGTCTTTCATTAAAACGGATTTGAGAATGCTAACTCTATATTTTTTTGAGTTATCGTGCGGATGAATTAACATACATAGCTAGATTGATTCACTTTTTGATTCTGATCTGATCCATACCTTTAAGTCTACATCTACTCCCCTTTTTCTCTGCGCCACAAACGTAATGCCAAATTTAGTATAACGCTTAAAATAATAGTTACATGTGAATTAGATAATACCCGGTTGAGCGTTTCTGCGCCTCTCAAAGGGCTTTTAATTGAAAGCAAAAGTACAATTTGTAGATTGTGTCGGAATAAATGAATGGAAATAGATAAAACTGTTTAAAAAATTTAGGTGGATTTCCTAATTTTTTTTAGATTCATCATCATTCCAATATCTTTTTATATGATTATAAAATATAAATTTAAATTTTGAAAATTTCCGGGCAACGCCTGGTAAATCTGCTAGTTATATATATATAAATTTCCTAATATTTAATAGACTAATAATGAGTTTATTGGTCTTTCTAAAAAAATAAAAATTTCCTAATAATTATTAGTGTAGCAACAAATAATTATTAGTCTAATAGTTTTATGAAACAGAAATGCGCTTTGCAGTAAAATAAAAATATTAGTCTTTATGAAACAGAATTTTACTAATAACTAATATAATATTAGTAAATTCACTAATAATATTAGACTAATAGTTTTATGAAATGGGGCCCAGGTTTTCTATTGATTTCACTATTATTTGTAATTAATAAATTGATAAAATAATTAAATTATAATATTTTATTTATTTTTATATATATTTTTATAAAAATACATGATAAAATACTCAGTAAGAAACCCTATATAATTTTAAAAATGTGCTTTTTAAGAACCCTTGGTTTTTTTAATTCACTTGTTTTAATTTCACTTGTTTAAATTAATGTAACGACTTCTACTATTGAAAGAATAATGGTAGAGATGAGGGTTCTAAGTTAATAATGATTCTAATTGTATTATTATCTTCTTTTAATGGTTTTTCGTCATCTGTGTTGTTAAGATGTATGTCCTTAAATAATTCCAAAGAGGGATGTTCTTGCAATTCTTCCTTTTTAAAATTGAGGTGAAACGCTTATAATACCTTTACTGAAAAGATTTCACTTGACACGTAAATCCTTCTGCTGATGCTTATTGTTGAATTGTGCAATTATATTATGTAAGTTCCTGAAATATTACGTTGTTTGTTATCAATTGTGATCGCTGGTTATCAATTGTGAACTGATTTAGGTGTAATATAACCTCGGTTATCTCTTCAGCAGTTGGAATATGTTTGCTGCTGGTAATATTGTAGATAGAAATTTCTCCTTTTAGTGGATTGAAGATGCAGATAGAACTTTTAAGATACTAAGTAGGTTTTTACATATAATTATTTCGTTAAGTTTTTTACAATTTCTTTTAAAGCCATATAATTTTGTTATTATATATAATTTCATAGTTTTATAAAATACTAGCAGATTAATCCGGCGTAACGTAACAAAAACTTTAAAAAACAGTTTGCAAAACAGTTTGAACGATTATCTTTAATTTTTCTATACGTGATGTTTCTTGAAAATTTAGTTCTCCTTGACGATAGAGTTGAGGATGGTAGGTTGCCGGCGAATAATGTTAACTGAATTAGAATGACTAAAGGTCAAAAGGTATACTACATTTGCCATTATGTTATTATACTATGTTAAAAGTCGTTTTCTTTAATTGCCAACGTTTGAATATAATTTAGTCGATGGTTTAGAAAAGGTTTAAAAATCAACTTTTCAACTTATATATTGTTTTGTACTTACTTGAAAGTTGTACTACGCTCTTCCTCGTTTTATTATGATTTTGTGAGAGAAATGTAGGCTTCTTTTTTGGAACAACAGTTTTAAAATACTATGTATTTAAACTTCATGGCGTCCTCGTGGCAAACGCGTTAAACGAACTTAACTAAAATTTTTTCCAAAGCTTCTCTTTGGACTGAAAAATCAACCTGTAAAATTGGACACAAATCGAAATAACAAAATTTTTTTGAAGCTCGCCGGGTAGGAATGGGTTAATTCATTCCAACCAAATTTATACAACTAATTCCAACAACACTGAAAAACATTGAAAAAGCTTCACTGCGCCCTCGTGCCCAAACGGGTTTACCGGACTCAACAAAAATTTAAGTCAGCCTCTCTTTTCGACTGCAAAATTCCCTTTAAAATTGGACACAAATCAGAAACACAAAATTTTTTGGAACACCACCAGGCCGAAATGGGCTAATTTATTCTAACCAAATGTATACAATTAATTCCGGTTGCTAAGAAGAACATTTGTGCTACTGAACTCAACAAAAATTTGTGACAAACTCTCTTTTCAACTGCGAAACCACCTTGCAAAATTGGACAAAAATCGGAAAAACAAAATTTTTTCTCAAACAAACTTATTTTCTGCTTTATATATTAGATTATTGAATTTAGTTTTTATTACAATTTTGTTTTTAATTGCTGGTTCAATTATTAAATTTTTATAAACAAAATTATCTGATAGTGTAATATCAATAACGAAGAACAAACAAGTGCCACTTGAAATAATTTTATAAATTGGAAAAATCTTTAGTCTGTTCGGCATTAACGTATGGATTCACCCTTTCTATTTCTGATTTTGTTTAAAGTATTGAATTAACTATACCTACTTTTGTCCAATGGACTACGTAACTAATATTAATTATTTTTTCTTTAAGAAGTTTTAAATGAAGACTGGTTGTTAAAACTAAAACTTAATATTATTTAAAACTAAAACTCTAATATTTCCTAATATATTGTTAGTATTAACTAAAACAAAATTTAAGAATATACAAAAACAGAAATGATAGAAGATATGTAGTTCGAGTCTAATTATTTAGGTTTAGGATGCCTATGAAGGTAATGTGAGTAATATCAAAAATTGAAATTTCTCAAAATTACGGAATTGACAAAACGGTTATTATAATTTTTATGCTTGCTTAAGGAATCGTTTATTTGTTTTATTCTTCAATGATATCCTGTTCTATTCCTTCAGTTTTATTCAGGTATATTTTTTCAAAAATTTATATGAAAAATAATAAAATTTATTTAATCAAAAATTTATATGCTAAAATTTAAAATTCTTCAGTTGTAATAAAATTTATGCATTCGAATTCAAAAAATATTCCTTCGAGTTTTCTTAAAATTTATTTATTAAATTACAAATTTTATTGCTTATTTATATTCTTAACGTTTATTTAAATATTGCATTAAAATATTCTTTTCCTTTTTAGGAAAATAATTTGGTAAAATTATTTGTGTTATTATTTTATAATTAATTTTGTTATTTTTTTATATTAGAATTAAAACTTTATATAAAAAATACTAAAGATTTTTCAAAAAATATTATAATTTTTTTTTTATTTGCTAAAATAATAATGAAAGATTTTTTATTTATTTTGTCTAAAATTATATCTTGCAAACAATTATTAATTTAAAATTGAAATACGAGAATTACCCGGCCTATCAAAGAAAACGCAAAAATTAAAAAAAAAAATAACCGAAACTGAAAGCCTTAACCTTATAAAGCGTAACTGTGAAATAAAATTTTTTTTTTTTTTTTTATTAGATTGGCGACCAATAATAGTGAACGTTTTCAGTAAATTTTTAAAATGGAAATAATTGGTAATTGTTATGTGATCCTATATTTTCATTTAAAAGATCTCAGACCAACCGATATCAAAAGTGAATTTGATTCTACTCTAGGGGAGTCTGCTCCCTCATTTGCAACTGTCAAATATAGGGTTGCAGAGTTTAAACGAGGCCGTACGGGGTATCATGATGAACCCCACAGTGATCGAACAAATGAAGTCACCACGCCAGAAATGATTAAGAAAGTCCACAAAATGATATTGGACGAGTTAGCTGATATGGTAGGTATATCAAAAAGTGCTTTACATCGCATATTGAGTGAAAATTTGGGCATGAAAAAGCTGTGCATACGATGTGTGCCGCGTTTACTCATAATTGACCAAACACAACGTCGTGACGATGTATCAATGAATTGTTTGGCGATGTTTCGCAAAAATAAGGCCGCGTTTTTTCGTCGATTTATAACTATGGATGAAACATATTTCACATCATTTCACTCCTGAAACAAAAGAGCAGTCGATAAAATGGACCGAAAGAGCAGAATTGGATCCGAAAAAGGCAAAAACAACTTTACCGACTGGGAAAATTATGGCGTCCGTTTTTTGGGATGCGCGACTTTAATAATCGATGTTTGATTATTATAAAAAAAAAATTATAAATAAAAACACCTGTTATTTAATTTTATAAGAAAACACTTTAATTTATTTAAATTCACGAATTCACTTATTTTAATTAAAGTACAATTAATTACTTAACTGTTGTAAGTATTTTATGACTTAAATATTTAACGAGTTTAACATGACTGATCTTTTTAATATGTTCTTATAATTAATTAGGCAAAAAGGTAGGCTAAGGTAGCATTTTGTCAATTAAGCATTATTTTATTAAAGCTTGTAATTGGAGTATTCGTATTAAACTTGTTTTGTTATGTTAATTATTTAATTTTTTGAAAAAATTTATATTCCCATCAGTTGGAATAACGGAAAGTGCTGCGTTAGCGTCTACGATATTTATATTGGAATATACAGGTAGATTGTACATAACTTCTCTCCCTTTGGATTTAGAATTCTCAGGGAAAAAAATCCTGAATTCTTCTAACTAAAAATTTTTCTTTAAATTTTGTTTTTATTGCAAATACTTCAATTATTACAATAGTAAAAATTACTAAGCTTATTACAATAGTTAAACAATATGATATGTTTTTATGGTAATACAATTTTTCAATACTTTCTATATTATTTAAGTTTTCTATTACAATTTCATCAAATGTTAACTTATTTTTGAAATTATGAAAATTTTGATTTGAAGGATAATAAAATCTTTGATTTAAATTATCTTTTATATTTGAAAAATAGTGATCTAAAATTTTAATACTACAATTATTGAAATGAATGAATACATTTGTTAGAGTTAAATTTCTTTTATCGCAAGTTTGATTTAAATATATTTTACTAGCGTTTTTAATTAAAATAGTTTCTTCATCTATTTCATATATTTAAGTTAATTTGTTTGTTATTAAATTACAATTATTTTTATACATACAATGTTTACTTATACTTAGTTCGTTTAGAGTTTTTAACTTTTCATATTTATGTCTGATTATTATATTCAAAAACAATTTCCTTTTGATAATCAATTTCATTTTTATTTTTATTAGGAACTGGAACAATTGCTATTAGTTGAATGGTTTTAATTTTCTTTGGAATTTTAATAGCTATTAATAGTGAGTTTTCTAGAAAATGAGCTACTCCTAATTTTATATATCGTAATTTTTAAAAGTCTATATCGTATTTTTGTATTTCGTCCACTGTTAAAATATTAGGATGAACTATACCGTTATTAATGGAAGCTAAATTATCCTGAATAACTTTTATCTTTTCTTTTATAAGTTGAATTTTAAATAATAAATCTAAATATATATTTTGTTGAACGATCGGCGTATTGATTTTATTAATTTGGTTTGAAATTACTCCCCTATATTTTTCTATTATTAATTTGAGTTGTTTTATTGTATTATAAAATTGATTGTTAATTTTAACTTGCTCATTATGTTGTGATATAATTTGGTCGTTATTGGAATTAATAGTTTGTAAATATTTTTCAATGTTTTGACGATCTAGGTCGTCCATAGTACCGAATAACCATTTGGATGTTGTGCTCAAAGCATTAATTAGTCCATGTTTATTTCTCTTAATTGGTCTTATTGTTTTTAATTTGTTTGTTAAGTCGGCAGTTTCAGTTTGCAAAATAGCTTTTTGATGGTCGTCTAGTTTTTCAGTTTTAATTGATATATTATGTAGTAAAGTTAATATTTCCATTGGATGAATAATATGTATTACAATGTCAGTTTGAATTATTATTTCGGTTTTGTCTAAGTTAATTTTAATAAATCCTGTATTTGATTCTATGTTGTTAATTTCTAGAAGCTTTGGCTTAACCTGAGGAATTGCCGTTGTTATTATCATTATCATCATTAACATCTGTAAAATCTGTAAATTTCAAGGGTATTTTAATATTAGTTGTATGTATGTTAGTAAGTTTTAGTTGTTTAAATTTTGGTTGTTCTTTATGTCGAACCGCTTTATCGCTTTATAACTTTTAACGAAACCAGTTGATCGGATCTCAATATAGTCTTCTATTTTAGCATTTAATTTTTGTATTTTATATGTTTTATTTTTTTCTAAAATTTCTTTTACTTTTATAGGTTCTATTTTATGATTATGTACGTTTGACGGGGTATTTCTAATACTAGAATGGTATCTATCATTATAAATTCTGACAGATTGTTGTAACATTCTTTGAACTGACAAGTTTTTATTAGTTTGTTTTATTATTCTGAATTTTTCAGCGATTGTGTTATGAAGTCGTTCAATATCACCGTTATCTGTATGACTGTTGGGTTTGGTTAAATGAAGCGAAATATTTTGTTCTTGTAAGAATTCACGAATTTGAAAAGCTTTAAATTCATCATTGGCTACTATTTTATTTGGTATACCGAATTTTGTAATATGTTCTTCAAGTTTTTCTATAATGGTTAAATGGTTTCTATTTGTTAAATGATAAGCAGAACCGAATTTTGAAAATTTATCGATTATTGTCAGAAAAGAATTTTTCATTATAACATATGTGTCTACGTGAATATTTTGATTAATATCATTTGGAGTTTCAGTTACATGATATTTTGTTTTTATTGGGTTTCTGTCATATTTAACTTGTTGACCGATTTCACACTGATTTTTTATAATTTGAATTAATTCGAGCAATTTTGGAAAATATATTTTTAATTTCATTTGGTTGTATGTTTCTTGAATTCCCGAATGACAACTTTCTCTAACATGGTGTAAGGGAATTTGTTTTACCGCTTCGGTTTCGGTTGTTAAATCTTGAGCTCTAAATGAACACTTTATAAATTTAATTTGACTGTCATTAGATTACATATTGATTAGTTTTAATTGAACTATATTATATTTAGAATCTGACAGTTCTGAGAATATTCCTATTTTTCCTTAATTAATAAATTTCTTAAATATTTCACCTAACCTATTGAAATTGTATTCGGCTATGTAAATAATTCTTTTAATTAGAATTGTTTCAATTTCATTAGTTTGTTTTTTGTCAAAATTATCTGTGTTTTGTACTTGTTTACTATCTCCTCTTTAATTGGAATGTGGTTAAGTTGTTCCTCTTCTGCAGAGTTAACAGTTGCATGACAATGACTATTTTCATCTTCAACATTAAAATTTTCAAAACTTTGAGTTTTTTCCTCATCACTCTCTACCTCATTTAAATTAACGTTATCATTTTCAATTCTACTAAGAAAATTTGCTACGCGATTTTCTTTTCCCTTTAAGTATTCTATTTCAAATTGGTATTCTCCTAATTTAAGAAGGTACCTCTGGTGTCTAGGTGAAAGGTCTTTGCCTCTATACTTTTTATGAAGATATTTAATTGGTTGGTGGTCAGTTAAAATTTTGAATTTTTTACCATATAAATAAGGCCTAAAGTAATCAACACATTATTGCAAGAAATTCCTTGTCGGTTGCTGAGTAATTTTTCTCGTGGTTGTTCAATGTCCTGGAAGCAAAACATACAGGGTGTCCCTCCTGTGATAGGACAACACACATAATTCGATGCGTCTGTAGTTAATGTGAACATTTTTTCAAAATTAGGATATTTTATAATCGGGTGTGTTGTAATCAAGGTTTTTAATTTTTCAACTGCGTCTATGTAATTAGGGTCATTGATATTAATTTTTGCGTCTTTCTTTAAATACTTTGTAATAGGTTGCGCAATTTTAGCGAAATCCTTCACAAATTTTCTGTAATAACCCGTGAGTCTTAAAAAACTTTTAATCTGTTTAGTCGTTTTTGGTAAATCTAGATTTTTTATAATTTTAATATTTTCTGGATTTGGCTTTAATCCGTCACGGCAAGGATATGTCCCAAAAACTCTGTCCCTTTCTTAAAAAGTTACACCTGTCTATTTGTATTTTTAGATTTTTATCTTCTAAAATTTTAAATATCTGTGAAATAACGTCAATATGTTCTTTAAGGCTAGTACTGAATATCAATATATCATCAAAATATACGACACAGTTCTTATTTATAAAATCTCTTAAAATTTCATTCATTAAATGTTGAAATGTCGCAGGGGCGTTTTTAAGCCCAAACGGTATTCTATTGAATTCATATAAGCCATGTGGAGTGACAAAAGCGGTTTTTTTTCTATCTTCTTCTTTTATAAGAATCTGATGGTAACCCTTAGCTAAATTAATTGTTGTGAAGTACTGGGCTTTTCCTAACTTATCTAATATAGAATCTATATTAGGAAGTGGAAATTCATCCTCCACAGTAACTTCGTTCAATTTTCTGTAATCGACTACTAAGCGCAACTTTTTTTTCTTAGAATTATCACTTTTCTTTGGCACTATAATAAGAGGACTGGAATATTTAGAGTTACTTTTGCGAATTATACCCTGATCCTCCATTTCTCTAATTTGTCTCCTCACTTATTCTTCATGTTGATGGGGGTATCTATAAATTTTAGAATTAATTGCTTGTTCTTTTGTAGTCACTATTTCATGTTGTACTTCAGTTGTACTTGTCAATATGTCACCGTCTTTAAAAAATAATTTATTAAATCTTTTCACAATTTTTTCAATTTCTTTATACTCTTCATTCAACATTTAAATGATTTAAGTTTAGGTAATTTACATTTTGATCGATAGTTTCTAAAGCACATATTTCTTTTATTTTATACGGATTATTATCTAAAATAAATTGTTTTTTCTTCTAAATTAATAACACTATTTAAATTTCTTAATAAATCTATACTAATAATAAATTCATATTTCCGATTTTGAAGGTTTTTAACTTTCCATCTTACTAGAGCATTTGGTGGAAGATTAAATTCACTTGGAGCTCGAGTGTGAACTTCGAACTTAATTGAGTCTTTACCGTTTATTGTAGAAAAAGCGATTGGTTTTATTTCAACTTTTTCGAATTCATTTATAGTATCATTGATTATACTAAAGCTTGATCCTTCATCAATAAAAGCTTTATATACCTTATTTTTAAAAGTTAATTTAATAATTGGTAGTTCCGAGGCTAATTTGTAAAAATATCTAAACTATTAGATTCAGGTAATTTTTCGTTTTTAGTTTTTTGAATATGTTCTCCCTCCATAGGTTCAAACCGTCCTTGTCTAGAGTCACCCTGTTCTAAGCGATTTGCTCGAGTTTTGTCAAGAGTTTCCTGATGTTTGATATGGATTTCGAAATTGACCTGAATTACGGTTATAATTGTTATTATTATAAGATGTATTAGGGTTATAATTATACGTACTATATTGATTACTCCTTTGGTAATGTGAACTATTATTATTCCAATTTGTATTGTTGTTATACCTATCGTTATGATAATTATTATTATTATTATTATTATTATTGTACCTTTCATAATTATTAAATTGATTTTCATAGGATTTTTTTAGTTGAAACGTTTGATTTTTGTTTTCTCTATTTTTATTGTTATTATTAAAATTTTTATTTTTATTACTAATATTATTATTAAATTGTTTTTTGAACTCTGGCCTAATGCAAGAGTCTTCGTAAAATCTCATATGCATAATTTCTATTGCTTCATTTAAATCATTTTTTTCATAAAGTTTTTCTAACAGAGTACCTTGACTCATTTCTTTTATCGTATTTAATAAAAATGTGTCTATGTTACTTAAATCTATAAAATTGCTATCATTAAAATATATTTTTAATTCTTCAGCTTTATTTTTTAAACTTTGAATAGTAATAACTAACTCACTTACCGAATTAACTTTTATACTGCTAATTTTTCTATACAGCTCGGCTGGTTCCATATTTTGATTCCCAATTATCTGGATCTGGTAATCCGATGGTAGAATCCTTAGCCTGGCCCTGAATTTTTTCATAGTAAATTGATCTCACAGCTTGTCTCCTTAAGTTTAAATCCTGAATACTTGTTAAATAGTTTTCAACACTATTGATGAATGAATTGATGGTTACTTCGCTGCGTCCGTTAAATGCGGAAATATAGCGAATTTCTTTAAGAATTTTTTTTTTATTATTTTGTTGATCTTGTTGTTTTTGATTTGGTTGATTTTGTTCTGCTTGAAGTTGGTTTTGTTTTATGATGGAAGTTAGTCTTTCGAATTGTTGCATTTGCTATACAAGTTGTTCTTGTAGTGATGCTATTTGCACTTGTTGTTGTTTTCGTTGAGACATGTTATTTGTTCTGTTCTGTATTGTCGTGAATTTTTGAACGTTCTCATAAAATTTTTTTTTTTTTTAATTTTTTTTAGTTTTTATTTTATTTTATTTTTATTTTAGTGTTCTTAATTTTTTTTTTTTTTGTCTTTCCGGACTGACCGTAAGAAAGTAAAATTATGAATGCACTAAAGTTTTTATTTTAATTTAATTGTATTAAAAATTGTTTTTAGTTTTAATTAAATGTTTATGTAGTATTCGAGTCACTGGATTGAATTTTTTTTGTTTTTTTTTTTGTACAATCCTACCGACTGCGCCACTTTAATAATCGATCTTTGATAATTATAAAACAAAATTATAAATAAAAACAACGGTTATTTAATTTTATAAGAAAACACTTTAATTTATTTAAATTCACGAATTCACTTATTTTAATTAAAGTACAATTAATTACTTAACTGTTGTAAGTATTTTATGACTTAATTATTTAACGAGTTTAACATGACTGATCTTTTTAATATGTTCTTATAATTAATTAGGCAAAAAGGTAGGCTAAGGTAGCATTTTGTCAATTAAGCATTATTTTATTAAAGCTTGTAATTGGAGTATTCGTATTAAACATGTTTTGTTATGTTAATTATTTAATTTTTTGAAAAAATTTATATCCCCATCAGTTTGAATAACGGAAAGTGCTACGTTAGCGTCTACGATATTTATATTGGAATGTACAGGTAGATTGTACATAACTCGCGTGGGATAATATTCATTGATCATCTTGAAGAAGGGAAAACCATCAACGGCGAGTATTATGCAAACTTATTGCAGCGTTTGAGTGAACAAATCAAGGAGTAACGTCGGCATTTCGCGAAGAAGAAGTTTTGCATCATCAAAACAATCACACATCAGTTATTGCCATGGCTAAAATAAATAAATTAAAGTTTGAATTGCTTTCTCATGCACCAGATTTAGCCCCCTCAGATTATTTTTTATTTCCAAACTTGAAGAAATGACTTGGTTTTAAAAGATTTTCTACTAATGATATAAAAATAAATTTTTTAAAAATTTTTAACTTTTCTTTGTTGGGACGGGAAATTCTGGGATCGGAGGGGATTGCACATGGGCGGAATGATCCCATGGATGTTATTTCTATACCCTACACCTATGAAATAGAAAAAGGTTGTATTAACTTTTGGTATGGTGTTTTTATCCAACTAAAGGAAGCGAGCTTGATATGGAAAAGTATATATATTTGTCATTAGCGTGACCTCCTGAATCGATATAGCTATTTCCGTCCGTATGCACGATATCTCAAAAACTAATATGGGTTCGGACCATGGGTTCGGATCCTAGAAGTTTTTAATCGAATATAGGCCAAACAAACATAATTCCGAAAACAATGAAGATAGAACCTTCAAATTTTGTGTCAGTGTGCCTCTTCCCATATCCTTAGAGTCCTTGAAATTTAGGGCCAATTGGAGTAGTAGATCGGGGACCATCCACAGAATTCTGAAGACCTTAAAGAATATTATTGAAATTAATAAAAAAGTAGCTTAAAATTAAGACAGAATGTTCCAATTGTGTATAAGGGTTCATTAGTATTGAAAGAACGGCGCGGACTGCATTTAGACGAAATCAAACGATGTGCTCGGATCATGGAACTTTTTCATCGAATTTAGTTCAAACGAGTATGTTACCGAATTCAGAGAAAATAGAACCTCCAAATTTGGCCTCAGACTGTCCCTCCCTATTACCTTAGTGTCCTCGAAATTTGGAACTAATTGGAGTAGTTGATCGGGGACCATCCATATAGTTTCGAAGACCTTAAAGACCATATCTTCGAAAATAATAAAGAGAGTAACTTGAAACAAATGTAGAAGCTTCAAATTTGGCATGAGGGTGTTATTCACTATTTTCTACATGTTCCCTTATTTTATGATCAATTGGAGTGGAGTTTTATGTAACTCTATTAGAGCTCCCAAGGTTTAAAGGCTTATCATCGAAATTAATAATAATAGTAACCTAGAATTAAAATAGAACGTTCCAATTGTGTACAAGTGCTACTTGGTATTGAAAGTATGGCGGGGACTGCATATGGGTGAAATCGTATCATGGCTTCAGGTTCTCGAATCTTTGATAAGTTAAAGAGATATCAAACATATCTCTTAAAAACATCATAACTCAAAAACTAATGAAACTATTTTGATGAAATTTAAATTCTAGGTTACTAGTAATGAAAGTAGCATGGGAATTGGTTCTGGTCGAGTTTGGACAATGAGTTCGGATCCTAGAAGCTTTCAATCGAATTGAGGCCAAACGAGTATAATTTCGAAACCAAAGAATAGTAGAACCTTATATTTGGGGCACAGATGTTTCTTCTTGTTTGTTTTGTGTACGTGAAATTTTGGATGAATTGGAATAGCGGATTTCGTTCCATCCCCACTATTACCAAAACCTTAAAGCATATATTCGAAATTAATAAACATAGAAACTTCAAATTTGATACACTATTTCTTTTTTCCGTTCTATTTAACACTTTTATATTTTTAAAAGACTAAGAATTTTACTATAAAACATATTATGTATTAAATTTTATAAAAGAAAAACAAAATATTTTTTTAAACAAGTGATGAAAAAAATCAAGGGTTTTTATAAAAGCACATTTTCAAAATAATAGAATGTATCATACTGAGTATTTTATCGGAATATTATGTTGAAGCTTCAATGTTAACGTTTAATTTAAGAAATATATACGTTGGTGACTAAGTTACTACTTACTTATAGAAACAGTAATTTTCTTAATTTTTAAGTCCTAAAAGCCCCTCTATGGGGAAGGTTGTCCAATTTCTCAAGGATCTAATCCTCACTAGGTTCAAAGAATTATATTGTGAATTCTACCAAAAATTTGGAATTTTATTTAGAATTTTACTATATAAGCAAAAATGGTTAAAACTGACAGACACTATCTTCAATTTAAAGAACCGCTTTTAAATTTAAGAAAATCATTTAACATATGTTAAAGTATAATGTTGGACCTTCAAATTCTGTATATTAACGAAAAAAAAATTGAACAGGTATCCAAGTTACAGGTGTTTAAAAATAGCTAAATTTCAATTTTCGAGCCCTTATAGCTGCTAAACAGGGGACGTGATAAAAAAATTTTGTTAACCCACTCCTACTAATTTCTAAGGATCTAACTTTTCCTAAAATTTCAAAACCCTAGCTAAAACCGTTTATAAGATATGTGGGGCCAAAAATTTTGCAAAAATTGAGTTTTGCATAATTGTAAATTTTAGTACCGTATGGCAACTCTGTACATTTTAGTGATTTATTCTTGGAAAGCCTAAGAAAGCAATTCTCTTCTGCTTTATTAAGATTGAAAATATAGCTAACAGAACGCTTATTATACCAATTTAAATATAGGGCTTTTTAGGAATTTGTGGGGGTTGTAGGTTCGTCACCCTTCAAAATTAAGAAAAACCTTTGACACATGTTGAAATATAATTAAAGAGCTTTCAATTTTGTAAATCACAAAAAAAAAATTTGAACAGGTATTCAAGTTACAGGTGTTTAAAAATTGCAAAATTTCAGTTTTCGCGCCCTTATAGCTGCAAAACAGGGGACGTGATAAATAAAATTTGTTAACCGACATCTACTTATTTCTGAGGATCTAACTACTACCAAAATTTTAAGACCCTACCTTGACCCGTTTAGAAGATATGTCTAGCCAAAAATTTTGCAAAAATTGAGTTTTGCATAATGGTAAATTTTAGTACCGTATGGCAACCCTAAACATTTCTCTTTTAAAAATTTATAAAGTCTATAAAACCAGCTAACTTTTGCCGTTTTCAGATTGAAAATACATTTAATAGAACTCTTGTTATAACAATTTGAATATAGGGCTTTTCCAACTTTGGGGGGCTGCAGCGCCGTTACGGGTGGGGCTAAGGAAAAAAATTCTTCTACGAAATTATTTTTTTTGTAATAGCTACTCGTGGTTAAAATTTCTTTTCTCTTTTTCAAACGATGTAAAAGTTTTTGTAAACATACGGACAGACGGACGGACGGACATAGCTTCACTCTGAATAAAATTTTTTGAAAATGTGCTAAAAACGACGAAATTTTTTTCATTGTTATTAAATCATATCTCTATTTTATTGAATTATTACCATAGGTTATATATAATTAAGAAAAGTTTATTAGTTTTATTTATTTATTTATTAATTAATAATTAGTATAAAATAATTTGTTTTTTTTATTACATAAGTATAACAAATTAAATATTTTTTTTGTGATTAAACATAATTATACTATTGAATAATGCAAATTTAATTAACAACTGCAAAATCAAATTAACAAATTAAAAATCAAAACTATTAAAGATCGTTAAATATGTAACAAACATATTAACAAAACTTAAAATTGTAAAAAATAATTAAAATTATAAGTAAAACAAAAAATTGTACTAAATTATAGATGCAATATAAATTAATTAAATGTTTAAAAAAAAATTTTTTTTTATTGTTTTTTTTTTTTTTTAATTCAATTGTTGCTTTAAAAGTTCAATAAATCTTCTTCTAAAACTACTATAATTCTATTCTGCTTTCAATTCTATTCGGAAATTATTAAATTGTTGAAACCCCTGAAATATTCGTACTTGTTCTTCTAAAATTCCCAATTCTAATATTGAGATTCGAATTTCTCAGCAAATACGGTTGCACTTCTTCAACTGTAACAAGTCTACTCTCCAAATAGCTTGGTAAATTACCATTTTTTTAATTTAAAAATGAACAACAGCTCATTCAGATCTAATTTATGCTTAATACTCAGCCATTTTAACGTTTTCAACATCAAGTTAATCGAAGTGTATCTATTTATTTTTAGAATAATCCTCATCGCCTGATTGTAATTTTTGCAGTCTGTATATATCTTTGTTGGTTAAATACAATATTGTTGAGCAATATTCGAAATGTAGCTTAATAATAGCATTGTAAATATTTATTGAATTCAATAATGTTAATTTTTTTTCTTCTAATTATCCTAAAATTGTTTATTTTTTTTATTAATTTTTCAGGAAATGAAGTCGATAAGACTTTTAAAATTAATTTTTTCATCAATAATAAAAAAAATATTTAATTTAATCGACTCTTTCTATGAAATCATCTCCAATTTTTGAAGTTGAAACTGACTCCTTGCTGTATAACCATAAATTTTGTGTTATTGACAATCAATTTTAATTTCTTTGCATTTATCATTTATCCATTTATTTAAGGTTAATATATCATATTCCACTTTCAATCTGCATTCGTTAATATCAGTATCCTCAAGATAAATCAAAGCATAATCTGCAAATAATCTAATTTTGCAAAATTCATTCATCTTACTAATGTCATTTATAAAAGTTAACAGTATGAATACTCCAAGTACTGAACCTTGTGGTACTTCTAAACTAATCTCCTTAAAATCAGAAATTCAGATTTTGATCTTTGTTCGCTTGACTTCTGCTACTCAAATATGATTCGAAGAATTTTAGTTCATTTCCTTTTATACCGTACTTATATAACTTTAGAAGTAATATTTTCCTGTCAATGGTCTCGAATGCCTTGTTAAAATCAAGAAATACAGCATACCCAGCGTTCTTATTTTCGATTATATTTTTCCAATCAATAATTGCCCAATTCAATGTCGTTTCACACGATTGTTTCTTTCTAAACCCAAATTGTTCTTTAACCAATAAATAGTTAGTTTCAAAATAATTCTCTAATTGAATTTGAACAAGTTATTCTAAAATTTTACTAAAAACTTAACGTATTTATTGGTGGTAAATCTTCACACTAACTTGAATTATTCATTTTTTGTATCGGTACGGCTAAAGGGAATTCACCTATTTTTAAAACTGGATTAATAATATGTACAAATATGGGCCAATTATATACAATTTTCCTAAAATGATTTCTTTTTTTTTATTCAGCTTTTTAACAATATTCTTAAATTCTGTTATATTAATCAACTTTAATTTGAATTCTGTTGTTACCTCTGTTATTTTGTTATTATAATGTTCAAATTTTATAGAATTATGTATATCTTCCACACTTTTTATAAAATATTCGTTCAACGTAAGAAAAATTTCATTGAAATCGTTTATATATAGTATCATTTTCAAAAATTTTACTTTATCTATTTCTTTTCTTTCTTTTTTTAGAACAAGCTCTTTTATTGTTTTCCATTTGTCCTTTTGATTACCAGCGTTTTCAACTTTATTTCTAATAAAATCGCCTTTATATTTTTCGATTTCAGTTCTATAATAATTTCTTTTGTACTTAGTAATTTTCGCCCTTTTGTAAGCTACATCTTTTTTAATCTCTGGTTAAACCAACTTAATCTCTGGTTAAACCAACTTACACCAAAAGGTAATTTTTTTACTTTTATCCTAAATTTGTTTAAAGTTTCATTAAATTTCACATCAATTTTTTTAATATAATCGTTTGTATTATTTTCTTATTCATAATGCAAATAACTAAGATTAATTTCATTTGTTATATCATTTTTATTATATTGCAAAAGTTCAATTATTTCAAAATTTTGTTTATACTATAGATTAATTTTTTTATTCGTTTTTACATTTATATACATATTGCTTCGTGATCACTTATCTTTAAATCATTATTTAATGTTGTAGTTAAACCTATTATATTCGTATTGACTCTGGTAAACTCATTAATTTTTTGCTCTAAGCCATTATTGCATATTATGTTTTAATTATTTTTTTTTTTTTTTTTTTAAGGTGTTACGATTTCGGTTGAATAAATCGTATAATAAGCTTTTTTTTTTCTTTTTTTCTCTAATTTTGTTTTTTCTAATTTTTATCAAAATTATCAACTTTAACGTTAATTTTTGTAATATTCGCGGTTTACAAACGAATTTCCATGCCGTTGAGGGCCATCTTAATTCAATTAAACCGGCAATCCTTGCTCTATGTGAAACGCAAGTCAGTAGCCAAAATGTTAACTTCGATATAAACGGCTACTTACTAATTTCACACTTGGTTCCCAAAACAGGCATCGCCATCTGCATAAAAAAAGACATCAACACAAAGCTTTCAACACTCTTGTCAAATATAAATCTTGTAGCTCAACTTTCAACTACGTTTGGGTCAAAATCCATGTTGAAACGTAATGAAACGTAAAGTAATACACATGCCCAAGAATAGCAAATCCTTTTGGACTTTTGCAAAAAATTTAAAAGAAGACAATAGCGGGTCTTCTTTTCCTCCACTTGTTGATATAAACAACCACATCGTGTCAGATTCAAAAGAAAAAGCGAATTTGTTTGGCAAACAGTTCGCTTCTAACTTGTTCCTGCCTCAGTCAACTCAAAGACCCCCATCTATTCCAGAAGTTGGCTGCTCCTTTGGTAGAATATACTTTAGGACACGAGCAGTGATGAAAATCTTGAAAAATCTTGACACAAAAAAATCAGCCGGTCCGGACGGTATTACAACTACCGTACTCAAAAACACATATACCTCCATTTCAAAACCTCTGCGCAACCTTTTTCATCTTTCCTTTACTTCGAGTATTCATCCTACCCAATGGAAGGTTGCACATGTTTTTCCAATTCCTAAAAAAGGCGATAAAAGCGATCCCTCTAACTACCGACCTATTGCTATTACATCGGTCCTCTCCAAAGTAATGGAAAAAGTTATTAACTATAAGCTTTTGAAATATCTAGATCGTAAAGGTTTGCTCCATGATCGACAATACGGGTTCAGAGCCCATCTTTCAACTGGTGATCTTATGACCTACCTGTGCGAAAAGCTTAATATCAGTCTTCACCATTCTGGCGAGTCTGATGTTGTGGCTTTGGATATTTCTAAAGCTTTCGATCGAGTTTGGCATGATGCTTTATTGGCAAAATGCAGGACTTTAGGTCTAGGTAGGGTTTTCGTTAAATGCATTGGAAATTTCCTTTCGAATCGCACGATTCGTGTTCTTGTCGATGGATATACATCCAAAGATTTCAAAATAAATGCTGTGGTCCCTCAGGGATCTGTTTTATCCCCTAGTCTTTTTCTAATATTTATAAATGGCCTACTATCAATAACCTCCAATCCAATCCATAGCTTCGCAGGCGACAGTACCCTTGTTGCTTCCTATGAATTTCATAGCCGCTGTAACATTAATCACCAGATTAATTCAACAGCAAAAAATTTCTCTATAAGTGAATTAAACAAAGATTTTATTAAAGTCCAAAAATGGGGTGAAATCAACAGAGTTTTGATTTTGAACAGAGTTGATTTCAACATCAAAAAAAACCCAATGCTGTCTAGTCTCGCGGAAAATAGCTACAACTATTCCGAACCTTTCTTTTCAAGGAGAAGCCTTGCACCATTCGGAAGACTTGAACATTTTGGGGATTAAGCTAAACCAAAAATTGACTTGGTCAAATCATATTTTTGTAGTATTTAAGGACGCTGCTAAATGTTTGGGTTTCTTGTATCGCTGCAAAACTTACTTCTCATCCTCTGATCTCCTTAACATCTATAAAACTTATATAAGGCCGAAAATGGAGTATAATGCACATATTTGGGCTGGTGCTCCCATTACGGCGCTGGGATATCTTGATAAAGTGCAAAATAGAGCTATTCGTCTTATAAATGATCCCAGTGTTACCTCAACGCTCACTTCACTCAGCCATCGTCGCACTGTTGGGTCACTGACCTTGTTTTATAGATATCTTGTAGGGACTAACACCTGTTCTAAAGAAATCAAACAACTTATGCCTCCATTCAAGATTTTCCAAAGGGAAACAAGGAGGGCAACAGATGCTCATCCCTACACAGTTGAGCTAGCCTGATGGCGTAAGACGGCTTATGGAAATTCGTTTCTCATACGCTCATCTCGTTTATGGATGAGAAACCAAATGTGTTCCCCAAAGTTGATAATGTATATATGGACGATTTAACCAAATTTAAGAAGAACATTAACATCTTTCTTCTAAATATCCCATTCAATTTTCCCCATCCCCCATAATCCAAATAATCCAAATAATTAAAGTAATTGAAATTACTTTAATACAAATATAAGCATTTAACTCTGATGTTGTACTGGTAGCTGGAATTTTTTCTATTATCAGAAAAGATATTGGTATATCTCTTTATAAAATTCTTCGATCGTGAATTTCCTTTGAGTTTTCTAAGACATCTTGTATTCTAAAGTCCCAATTTCACATTTATTGGCATGAAGCCTGTCAAGTCATTTTATAATTTTACTCCAATTAAGTGGTGTTTTGTATGCTTTAGTATTGTTTTTGCATCCGTAATGATTTTATTTTTTATTGTATGGAGAATATCAAAATACTTAGGTGTCCCTCGCAAAGGATTTTGCTTATTTATATTCTTAACGCTTACTAAAATAATATATTAAAATATTTTTTTGTTTTTTAGGAAATTTATTTGGTACTAGTGTATATTATTTGGTATTAGTATTATTATTTAATACTAGCTGTTGGTCCGTCACGGAATGACGGAAGGTTAATTGAAAGAAGAACTTTTTCTAATTAAGAACTATTTGTAATTTCATTATGTACATTATGTTAATAGTATGTTAAATAAAATTGCAACCGTTATATTTTGTACAACGCATATTATGCTTCGATTCTAGTAATAGATACACAAGAAATAAATAAATGAGTCATATAATTTCTTTTTTTTTTTTTTTTTTTTTTTTCTTTATTTAATTTAATTCCTACTTAAATATTTAACTGAAATCTAGACAATTTTTTGAAATAATATTAGTAACATAAATAAAATTCATAAATATATATAGGTAATTTTGGGACCTTAGCTTTTAGCCATCTGGCCCTATAGAATTCATAATTAATTTTGATTTATTTAAATGTTATTTTTTTTTTCTTTTTTTTTATATAGGATTTATAATTACAATTTTAAGTTATTTATATATTTCCTTTTTTTTTTTTTTTTTGATTTGATTGTTTTGATTTTGTTTGGTTTTCATTTGTTTTATTTTATTTTTTACTATTACTATTTTCGCTTTCACTTACACAAATAATATTTGGTCTAAATAATTTTCTCTTTATTGGCGCTTTTGAAGATCACTTTAAAATGTTGGTTTCTCTTGAGTGTTACTGATATTTAGAAGACTTATAGTTAGTGGGACTACAATTGTATAAGCTCCTTGATTTTCTTTTTAAAAAAACAGATATTGTTGATTTGTTTTAACTCAGTGGGTAAATCATTAAATAGTTTTAGACAGTTATACAGGCAATTTTTTTTTTTGTTGTCTGTTCTGAATAAAGTTAAGTAAAAATTTGATCTATTTCTCGTATTATGGTTGTGAATATCGAATAATCTATTGAGGATGAAGTTATGTTTAATAAGATTGTTGATTATTTTAAAGGCAAGAATATATAGTTCGCGTTTGCAAATATTATCAAAACTAAAATAAAGCGATGTATAAATTAGACTTGTTGGATACATGATTGGATAGTAGTTTATTATTTTGATGCTTTTTTTATTTAAAATATCTAGTTTATTTAAATAACACTTTGACGAATTACTCCATAATGGATTCAAATATGTTATATTTGAAAGAATGTATGATGAATATAATATATACAGTATGTTACTATTGAGCACCTTTCGTATTCTGTATATAATGAATATATACGGTGAAATTTTTTTTATGACATGTTCAATATGATTATGCCAATTTAATTTGCTGTCAATTACTAAACTAGATAGTTAAAAGATTTTATTACTTCAATGGAATTGTTATTGTAATAAAAGTTTATTGCTGAAATTTTCTTGTTTTCAAACAACAAAATTTTTGTTTTTTTTACATTTAACAAGAGGCGATGTTTTACAAGCCACTCTTCTATAATGCTTAGGTCAGTTTCATTTTTCAAACTCGATTCGGATGTCTCACCATATATAATTACGGCGTCATCGGCATACAGTTGAATGTTTCCATTTAGATCCAGTTTAACTATATCGTCAATATATAGTTTGAAAAGGTCTGGTCCTAAAATAGATCCTTGTGGAACACCGTTTACAATTGTTCTTTCATCGCTTAAAAATTCTGTTATTCTGACTTGTTGTTTTCTGTTCGATAGGTAAGATTGAAAATATAAAATTTGATTATTTGTAAAGTTTAGTTTTTTTAGTTTAAAAAGTAAAATTTCATGATCAACACAATCAAAAGCCTTTTGAAGATCAAGAAAAAGACAAGCCACATATTTTTTTTCATCTATTCTTTTTGTAATGAAATCATTAAGGGAAAGACCGGCCGCAGTTGTGTTCGGCCTTTTTTCGAATCCAAATTGATTGTCACTTAATATTTTATTTTGTAATATGAAGGAATGTAGTCGATTTTTGATAACTAGTTCGAAAATCTTCGAGAAAGCATTTTAAATTGATATTGGTCTATAGTTTGTTTTACAAGCTGAGCTACCATTCTTAAATATGGGTGTTACAATGGCTTTTTTCAATGAATCAGGGAAACTGTTAGTTTCAAAAGATAGGTTTATAAATTTGACTAGTATTAGAATTAACTGCTCAGAAAATTTTTTTATAAATTTTGTGGATATATTATCATGTCCAGTGGCTGCACCAGTTTTTAACTGTTTTATAACATTGTCAACTTCCCTATAATTAGTTGGATAGAGTTCAAAACAAGTAAAAATATTTCTGGAAAATTGATTTAAATAGGATTCGTCAATAGAATTGTTACCAGTATTAAGTTCCTTCGTAATATTCACAAAATACTCATTCATAATTTGTGCAATATGTGCTTTTGAAGTTATTGTGTTGTTGTTATACTCTAATATTTTTATACCGTCTTCAGAATCATTTGAGTTTTTATTAAACATTACTTTCTTGTAAACATTCCATACTCTTTTACTATTACCGGGGTCTATTGATATTTGATGAGAATAAAAATGAGTTTTAGCTTCAGCAACTAGTTTTTTTACTTTTTTTTTGTATTCATCATAAAGTTTTTTTACCTTGGAGTCTTCAGGATATTTTTTTTTTAAATTAAAAAATGAATCCCGGATTTTAATTGTTTTTAATATATTGTCATTCATCCACTCTTGTTTTTTTTTTTATAGTTTTTAATGGTAGTTTGACTGTATTAGTTTTGATTAAAGAAGTTAAATCTTCAGTTAGCCTATTAAAAGAATTGTATGAGTTTATGTTAGACCATATTCCATTACTTGTTATATTATCATAATTTAATACAGTTTTAAATTGTTTCAGACTATCTATTACTGGTTTTCTATCTAGGCTGAGTAATAACATTTGGTGGTCCGAAAGAGAATTGTCAAGAGTAAAAAATAAATACTTGATTTTAATTAAATCAGTAATGAAATGATCTATAATTGATTTTTTATCCATTCCAATTCTTGTTGCAAATGTATTCGATATTTTATTATATATAACATATCTATTTGTTAAAAGCATGCTTGTATAATTTCTAACTTCAGTATTGTTAACCAACAAATCTAAATTAAAATCACCGATTATAATAGTGTTTTTATATTTGGTAGTTAATAAGTCTAGTTTGTTTAAAAATTCATTCATACTGGTATAATGAGACCTGTAAATTGATAGTATACTAAAATCTTGCTTTAATAGTTTTACCATTAGAAAATGCGAATTTTGAAACTCTTCCTCGAAAACTAGACAACTCGAAATTTTTTTATCTACATAAATTGCACACCCTCCATAAGGTTCTTTCCTATTAAGCATTAAAATTTGGCAAATTGTAGAAATTATTTTCTGATTCTCTTAACCAAATTTCAGTTAAAATAATTATATGAATATTAAATTTGTAATTGTTGATTTGGTATTCTAAATTTTTTTCTTAGACTTCTAATATTTAAATTTATAATGTTCAAATTATTTACCATTTGAAATTTAATTGCACTGTCTGGCAATTCTGTGTAAAAGTCTACTTTCAAATTATTTTTTATATTACAATCAACTGATTCCATTTTTTTTTTTTTTATTAAATACCAGCAACAAAAAATAAGATAACAACATCATATTCATAACTTGAAAAAATATGAAAAAATAAAAAATATAAAAACAAGAGAACAATATCAAAATTTGAGAGCATGTGGTCAAAAAGAAGATTCTTGATAATATTGCATTTACATATGATTTAAGAATTGATACCGATTTTTTTGTTTGTTTTTTATTAACATTTTTGCATCTCAATGCATCGGAATATAAAAATGAAAAAATTTGTTTGTTAGTTGTCTTAACGTCGTGATTTGAAAGCGTCATAAATGTCAATATTCGAGACAATAATAAAGCAAATAAAAAAGTGAAAAGTGAAATCGAAAATACTAGCATCAAAAAAAAAAAAAAATATTAAAGTAATTATAGTGTAAATAATTCAATTTATAATATGTTTGAAAAAATGTATAAAATAATTTTAAAAATGTTTTAATTAAAAATTTAATAAACAAGTGATGAAAAAAAAACACGGGTTTTTAAAAAAGCACATTTTCAAAATTATATTGTATTACATACTGAGTTTAACTTTGGAAATATTTACTTGGAAATAGTTACTACTGACTTATAAAATTTACTGCTAACAGTAAATTTTTTATTTAAAAGTTGTTATAGCCCTTCAATGGGGAAGGTTGCCAAATTTCTCAAGTCTCTAACTTCAACTCCCCCCCCCCCCTCATCCTCTAGTTTTTTAGGTTCTAGGAATTAAATTTTGAATTACACAAAAATTTGGAATTTTACTCAGAATTTTATTATCTAAGCAAAAATGGGTAAAACTAAGAGACACTTTCTTCAATTTAAGGAACCCCTTTTAAATTTAAAAAAAACCTTTAACATATGTTAAAATATAATGTTGAACCTTTAAATTTTGTATATTAATAAAAAAAAAATTGGACAGGTATTCAAGTTACAGGTGTTTAAAAATAGCATAATTTCAATTTTCGGGCTCTTATAGCTCTCCTAAACAGGGGGCTTGACAAAAAAATTTTGTTAACCGACTCCTACTAATTTCTGAGTATCTAACTCCTCCCAAAATTTCAAGATCCTAGCTTAAACCGTTTAGAAGATATGTGGGGCCAAAAATTTTGCAAAAATTGAGTTTTATATAATGGTAAATTTTAGTACCGTATGGCAACCCTATACATTTAAGCGACATATTTTTGTAAAGCCTATAAAAGCAGCTCTCTAACATTGTTTTTCGATTGAAAATAAACGTAACAAAACTTTTGTTATATCAATTTAAATATAGGGCTTTTTTGGAATTTTCAGGGGCTGTAACTTCGTCACCCTTCAAAATTAAGAAAAACCTTTGACACATGTTGAAATATAATCATAGAGCTTTGAATTTTGTCTATCACTAAAAAAAAATTTGAACAGGTATTCAAGTTACAGGTGTTTAAAAATAGCAAAATTTCAATTTTCGAGCCCTTATAGCTCCTAAATAGAGGGCTTGACAAAAAAATTTTGTTAACCGACTCCTACTAATTTCTGAGTATCTAACTCCTTCTAAAATTTCAAGACCCTAGCTTGAACCATTCAGAAGATATGTGTGACCAAAAATTTTTCGAAATTGAGTTTTGCGTAATGTTAAATTTTAGTACCGTATGGCAACCCTAAACATTTGCCTTGTAAAAATTTATAAAGTTTATGAAACCAGCTATCATTTGCCGTTTTCAGATTGAAAATATATGTAACAGAACTCTTGTTATAACAATTTAAATATAGGGCTTTTTTCAATTTTATGGGGCTGTAGCCCCGTAGCAGGTGGGGCTACAGAAAAAAATTCTTCTACGAAATTATTTTTTTTGCAAAAACTACCCATGGTTAGAATTTCTTTACTCTATTTCAAACGGTGTAAAAGTTTTTGTAAACATACGGACGGACGGACGGACGGACGGACAGAGTGAAGCTATATAGGCACATTTTTACAAAAATTTTTGAAAATGTGCTAAAAATGTAATAAAAAATGTAAAAAATAAAAAAATGTTCAATTTTAAAATATTCAGAAAAAATAAAAAAGTTAAAAAGAAGAAACATAAAAAACTTGTTCAGCTCAAGCTTCAAAATACAATTTTTTTTCCATTTTTGAAAAATGATTTTGAAAAAATATTTCACTGTTACCTTCATCTTCCAGATCAAATTGAGTTGTAAATAGGTGAACATTTTTCTTAGCATTGAAAAAATTATTTCTTTTATCTTCATCTTGAAATTGTATGATATATTGCTTGTGTTTATTACTTGTATGAGACGAATTTTCAAGTGGAGAAATTTTGGCAATATCATTTTGATTGAATTCAATTTCAATTTCTTTGCAAATTTTTTCCAATAGAACCATGACATTGATCTCTTTATTTGGTAAACCATTGATAATTATATTTTTCATATATGCATTTCGTTCCTTTCCATCCACCATGGATTCTAAGTAGTTAACTTTTTTTTCCAATACAGAGGTATCTTCTGCCTTTTTCTGCTTTAGTTTAGCAATGTCATTTGCATTTTGTTTTACTTTTTTTTGGAGTTGCTCATTCTCTATTTTCAGAGCTGAATTTTATAACTTCGGTCTTGTTGTATCTTAAAAACTTGATGACGAATAAGTTAGGTAGTCTACTTTTTGTATGTTTCGTATTTTATAAAATGTTGGGGTCGTTACTTCAAATCCCTTCTTTGTATAATTTTTTTTTTTATTTCAATTAATATTTTTTTTTAAATTAAATAAATTAACTTAACTAAGTTTAAATAAAATTTTTTTTTTTTATTAAACATAAATAAAATATTTTTTGGCCTGCTTATGATAATTTATGATATTTTATTTTCTAAAATAAAACATATCCAACAAAACATTAATATTTTATTTTTTTATAATTGAACACATCCAACAAAACACATTTAATTGAATGCGTTTGTTACACCTCATTCTAGACAAATATATTAATAATAATAATAATAATTGAAATTAATATATTATATAAAAAATTCTAAAGATTTTTTAAAAAATATTTTATTTTCAAAAACATTTGTTTTAATTTATTTTGCCTTAAATTATTGTTGTAAACAATTATTAATTTAAAATTGAAATAATTTACATAAAGTTACTATTAGAGCAAATAATTTAAATATTTTTGCATTTGTTTTATTTATTAAAAATTGTAATACAATGCCTTAGAAAACGACGAAATGGGTTGAATGAGTATAATTAATTGTACAATATAAAATTTTTACTCATAAATTTAAAAATTTTGAACTTTGATTGAACTTATTAATTTAAAATTTATTAATTTCAATTTCGGACCTAATAGCATTTATGATATTTAATTCATTTTAAATCAAATATTCTATAAAAACATTTCAATTTCTTATTTGGTGTTTGGATAAAGTGTTAATTGTTAGTTATTAGTAAAGATATTAGATATTATTTAAAAATATATTAGTAAATTTTTGTTATAATTTTTCTTTTTATACTCACTCTGCCCAAGGCAAACTCACCTTAAGATCGATGTTTAGGCTTAAATCACAGTAAGTATTTAACACTTTTTTTTTTTTTTTTTTTTTTTTATTCCTTTTCCACTCCTTTAAGGAGTATAGGACATTCACCAAGTTTTTATTTTAAACTAGGCTTCAGTTTCTTTAATCATAATATTCACTAAGCCGTTGATTACTCGGCTGTAGCTATTGTATAAGGTTATGAAATATGACTGCACAAATATTAACTTTGTGCGCCATCTATAATCTTACACAAGCATTATTTTTATATTTTTATTAAATCTTATTTTATATTACGATATAAACTATTACGATATAATTAAACAATTTAACGATATTTTTTTATTGGATATGATCTGACCGGGGATTGAACCCGAGACCTTCCACATGAAAGGCGGCGTCTTTACCACTACGCCATTGGTCAGATGTTTTTAACACTAATAAAAGTTATTTTAAAAAAATTCTTTTGTAAAATTTTAAATACTGCAGTTATTTTCCTTATAATATTTGTGCTCAATTTTTTATTTTTTATTTTTCTTTTCTATAAATACAATTAAGAAAATCTGAATTTTCTCTTTGCTTATGAAGATACAATTTTTTCAGATTTAATTTTCTTTTCTTTAAATAAATTTTAGAAAATCTTAATTTTTTCTCTGCTTATGATGATATTTTGTGTTTCAGATTTCTTACTAATGTGGCGCCAAAAAGATTCTTAGTCTTCCAAATTTTTTTTAAAAAAAATGAAAATAATAAATTTTTAGAAATAAAACAACGTTTTTAATTATGATAATCTATTCTTTCATGTGTTTCATATTTACTCTTTAGGAGTTAGAATATAACTAACTGTAAAATTAATTATTTTAACAAAGCTCTGCCTGTGGCACATGTTGCTTAGGCGTGATTTTCTGGTTGTGGGAAACTGCGTTGAATTTATTTCGCAGACCTTTGCTGATTACTGCATTTATTAAATTAAGTTTTAACTAGATGAAAAAAAAAAATATGAAATTGTAATTAGATATTTATTTTAATATTGAAGTGTTGCGTAATAAAAATGGAAATTTAACGGGGGTTAACTTATATATCGAGCTTAAAATCAAATAAAACAAATAATTACTACTAATTAGATACCACTACAATACCCCTAATGGGATGGTGTCATAATTCCAAAAAAAAAATTCCAAGGTGGCAAAATTCTAAAAAATAAAAAAAATTAATTCCAAAAAAAATCAAAATTCGACTTGAAATTTTGAATTGGCAAGGATTTTAGAGTTAGATTCAAAACCAAGATTGCCGTCTGTATTTTTTTTTTAGTTTGAAATTTTTTTTGAAATTATGTAAATAATATTTCGGAAATGCAATATTTTTTTTGGAATTTCGTACGAAATTTCTGCTAATACTAATTTTGTAAAATATTAAACTATGTATATCAAATTCAAAGTATTTCAATGTACAACAAAAATCACCACACCACTGACTACAAAAACAAAAAACACTTCAGTGGTGTGGTGATATTTGTCGTACGTATTTTTTTTGTTTGAAATTTTCCTTTTTTGAAATTATGTAAATGGTATTTCGGAAATACAATTTTTTTTTTGGAATTTCGTACGAAATTTCTGCTAATACTAATTTTGTTAAATATTAAACTATGTATATCAAATTCAAAGTATTTCAATGTACAACAAAAATCACCACACCACTGACTACAAAAACAAAAAACACTTCAGTGGTGTGGTGATTTTTGTCGTACGTATGTTTTTTGTTTGAAATTTCCGTTTTTTGAAATTATGTAAATGGTATTTCGGTAATGCAATTTTTTTTTTTTTTGAATTTCGTACGAAATTTCTGCTAATATTAATATTTTTAAAATGTTAAACTATGTATAACAAATTGAAATGCACCATAAAATTTACCACACCACTGGCTCGAAAAAAAATCCAAGGTCAACCAAGGTCCAAACAAAAGTGTACCCTGTTTTTTAATGTAAAAAATATTCGAAAAAATTTTAGTCTTTAATTTTCGAATTTCGAATTTTTATTTGTTAATATACAAAATACAATTTTTTATTCTCCTTCTACTCGTATTCGCTAAATTTCTCCTCTGTTTTGAAAATTTTGTGTTAAAAAAAATAAAAAACAAGTAAAGAAACAGTCAGTCGGTGCAACCGACTTAGAAATACCCTACACCTATTTGGTTCAAATTTAATGACATAGCCATAAGTCATTTTAACACCATAAAAGCTGTTATTAATTTGATCGTAAGACATAGCTAACCAAATTAACTTTATAATACTAAAAATATTTTCTAATTACAATATCTATTAAAAAATATTACAAATTATTACTAATTTATCTATTTAAAATTATTATAAAACAAAAAAACTTAAAATAAATGAAAATATATTTATTCTAATTCAATTACAAAATGAAAAAATTCTAATTATTAAATTTTGTGATAAAAAGATAATCAAAGCATAATATATTTAATAATCCAAATTTTTAAAAATTGCAATTATTTTAAATGGTTAGTTTATATACCTAATAGAAAAGCTTATAAACGCAAAATATACAATAAATGTATTTCTAAAATACAATTACAAATTTACACCTTTTCATATAATTCATTTAAATATAAAAATTAATCTAATATATAAAGAAGAAAATTTGTTTGTTTATTTGTTTGTTTGTTTATTTGTTTGTTTGTTTGTTTGTTTGTCCAGGATTCACGTGAAAACCACTGGTCCGATTGACACCAAATTTTAGAGGAATAATTTTGGGAGTCCGGGGGGTGACATAGGCTATGTCGCATTTTTATAAGTCAGCAGGTTGCGGCTCCAGAGCCGTTTTAAGCTTTTTCGTTTTTTTGATGTCGAGTCGAAACGGTTTGACCGATTCACTTGAAATTTTGCACGAATGTTCTTCTTATTAAACGGAATTAATGGTATAAAGTTGGTTGGAATAAATTAACCCCTTTCGGCCCGGCGGGCTTCCAAAAAATTTTGTGTTTCCGATTTGTGTCCAATTTTACAGGGTGGTTTTGCAGTCAAAAAGAGAGGCTGGCACAAATTTTTGTTGGGTTCAGTTAACCCGTTTGGGCACGAGGGCGCAATGAAGCTTTTTCAATGTTTTTGATGTCGAGCCGAAACAGTTTGACCGATTGACTTGAAATTTTGTACAAATCTTCCTCTTAGCAAACGGAATTAGTTGTATAAAGATGGTTCGAAAATATTAACCCATTTCGGTCCGGCGGGCTTCCAAAAAATTATTTGTTTCCGATTTGTGTCCAATTTTACAGGGTGGTTTTGCAGTCGAAAAGAAAGGCTGGCACAAATTTTTGTTGGGTTCGGTTAACCCGTTTGGGCACGATAGCCCAATGAAGCTTTTTCAATGTTTTTGATGTCGAGTCAAAACGGTTTGACTGATTGACTTGAAATTTTGTACAAATGTTCCTCTTAGCAACCGCAATTAGTTGTATAAATTTGGTTGGAATAATTTAACCCATTTCGACGTGGCGGGCTTCCAAAAAATTTTGTATTTCCGATTTGTGTCCAATTTTACAAGGTGGTTTCGCAGTCGACAATAGAGTCTGGCACAAATTTTTGTTGAGTTCGGTTAACCCATTTGGGCACGAGGGCGCAAAAAGCTTTTTCAATGTTTTTGATGTCGAGTCAAAACCGTTTGATAAATTGACTTGTAATTTTGCACAAATGTTCCTCTTAGCAACCGCAATTAGTTGTATAAATTTGGTTGGAATAATTTAACCCATTTCGGCCTGGCGGACTTTCAAAAAATTTTGTGTTTTCGATTTGTGTCCAATTTTACAGGTTGATTTTGCAGTCTAAAGAGAGGCTGCAAAAAGTTTTAGTTAATTCGATTAACCCGTTTTCCACGACGACGCCATGAAGTTTTCTATAAATTTTATTTTCTTATACGATTAAAAGTATTTTATTGAAAATTTTGTACCAACATTTTAATTAAAACCCACATGGTTAATTTGGTTTTGACCTGTTTGTGCGTTTTGAACAAAGATTCAATGAAATTTTCAGTTTTCTTCAAATGAAATCTAAAAATCAAAAAATTCAATTTCTTATGAATAATGCTTAAAAACATAGTATTTTAAAACAGTTTTTCCAAAAAATAAGCCTACATTTCTCTCATCAAATCATAAAAAAACGAGGAAGAGCGTATTACAACTTTCAGGTGAGTACTAAACAAAATACAGGTTGAAAAGCAAATTTTTAAATCTTTTCTAAGCCATCGACTATATTTTATTCAAACGTTGGCAATTCAAGATAACTACTATTGACATAGTATAATGACATAATGGCAAACTTAGTATCCCCATTAGACCAATAGTCATTTTAATTCAGTTAACATTATTCGCCGGGAACCTAACATCCTCAACTCTATCGTCAAGGAGCACCAAATTCTCAAGAAGCACCATGTATAGAAAAATTAGAGATAATCGTTCAAACTGTTTTTTAAAGTTTTTGTTTCGCAATCGGTTAAAAGAACTCGACAAAACATTTTTTTAAGCATTCCCCTAATTCAAAGAAGTTGTACCTACTTTCAGAAATTGGACGTAATTTACTTACAAATTTTTTTTTGAACAATCGTCGGGTCGACAGGGGTTAACAACTTCCAAGTCTCTTAGTAAATTGAACTTCATTTTCAAAGAAGCACAAATATACAAAATTTGAAGTTAATCGGTTAAATCATTTCTAATATATATAACAAAGCAACGAAAAAACCTATAAAAAGCTGTTGGGCCACGATGGGTTAACGGAACTCCACAAATATTTTTTGTGGCTTCATTTATAAGCAAAGTAGTATTTCAAAAAATTGGCTGAAGCTTGCGTTTTTACAATTTGCAAGCTTCCGGGCAACGACGGGTAAATCTGCTAGTTTTACATAAATGCAACAAGTACCTTTTAACATAGCTGAACCACTACAATTAAGTCTAAATTTCGGGGACACATTCGGTCTTAAATCGATCAAAAGCTTCTAGAATCCGAACTCATTGACCACACTCGACCAGAACCAATTCCCATGGTACTTTCATTACTAGTAACCTAGACATCATTTAAATTTCATCAAAATAGCGGCATTATTTTTTGAGTTATGGTGTTTTTAAGATATATGTTTGTTAGAGAACCCGAAACCATGGTACGATTTCGTCCATATGCAGTCCCCGTCATACTTTCAATACTAGTTAACCCTTGTACACAATTGGAACGTTCTATCTTAATTTTAAGTTACTAGTTTTATTAATTTCGATGATAAACTTTTACACATTGGGGGTCTAAGAGAGGTACTGAACCACCACTCCAATTGATCCAAAATTAGAGGGACACGCAGGAAATAGTAAAGAACACCCATGTACCAAATTTGAAGCTTCTACATTTGTTTCAAGTTACTATCTTCATTAATTTCGAAAATATGCTTTAAGGTCCTCGACACTGAGCGGCTGGTCCCCACCCACTACTCCAATTGGGCTCAAGGACACTAAGGAAATCGAAAGCGACACCCTGAAACCAAGTTTGGAGGTTCCATCTTCATTGGTTTCGGAATTATGCTAGTTTGGCCTAAATTCGATCAAAAAGTTCTAAGTTCCGAATCCATTGCCCAATCCTCACCGTACGCAAACGCCGTCGTAGTTTTATTACCAATAACCTACCGCACAAATTTCATGAATACAGCGTCTTTAGTTGTTGAGTTATCGTGAATTTTTATATATGTTCGTTAGCCCTTAGTCCGATTAAAAGGTCCAGAATCCGAACCCATGCGAGTTACATAATCATTCAACCTTGATTAATAAAAGCTAAAATTAATTCATTCCACTTTTATGAATGAATTAATCAATAAAGGAAATGCAATTTAGCATTTCCGTTAATTTACTATGGTTAATTAAGTTTGAACAAAATTAATAAAAAAAAACACTGGATTAGCATTTCACAATTAGTAATAATAAGTAATAACAATAATGTTTTTTATAATATTAAGAAATGCTTATCTTAACAATAAAAAAAGTAGTCTTAAGACAACACTAAAAAAAACAATATCGTTTTCATTTATGTTCTAAAGAACATATACGTATAAAAAACGTAACTGGCGCAGTTGGAAAAATCAATTTTATCTAAAGATAAAATTAAAAATAAAAATAAAAAAAAAATAAAAAAAAGAAAAATTTTTAAAATAAACCTAAAATTTAAAATTTTAAAATAAAAAAAAAAAGGCTAGTTCTTTAAGAGAACTTTTTAGTAACGTAAGAGAAATAAATTATAAACTTAATGAGTTGTATAAATTTGATGATATGAAACCTGAAACATATCATCCTAAAAATAGTGATAAATATTTAGTAGATATTGTAAGTAGTAAAATTCATGATTTTTTAAGAGGTAATATACCTGAAAATACTAGCTTAATTGAAATATATAATAAATTTGAAAAACTTAAACTTTTAGGTAACGAAAATGCGGTAGAAAAACAAAGTAAGAAATTTAATTCCTTTAAAGTAAAAAATCAAGCGTTTAACAGTAAGAGTTCTAGAAATTATAATAACAGCTTAAATTTAAATAAACCTTCTCATAGTTTTAATAGTTTCTTCCAAGTAAATAAACCTTCTTATAATAACAACAGTTTTTCAAATAACAAAAACTCCACGAATAACTTTAACAGCAGGTTCAATAATTATAATAAAACTAATGATAATAATAGATATTATAATAATAATCAAAATTTTAACAGTAGGTCAAATAATTACCAA
Source organism: Dolichopus griseipennis (assembly GCA_963082915.1). Taxonomy (NCBI): domain Eukaryota; kingdom Metazoa; phylum Arthropoda; class Insecta; order Diptera; family Dolichopodidae; genus Dolichopus; species Dolichopus griseipennis. Next base: position 216,515,260 of record OY720441.1, on the reverse strand, counting down.
AACAATAATCAAAATTTTAAAAATAATTTTAACACTAATCAACACAATGTTTCTGGTCAATATCATTCTCAAAATAAAACTCCTAATTCATATCAGACAAACTAGAAGAAGTTTCAAACCAAACTAGAAGAAGTTCAGATCAAAATGACGCAATGGAAATTGGTAATTTAAATAAAGACCAAGACGTAAATTTTCAGTAAATGCCTCGGAACCAAAAATACCTATTATAATAATTAATTTAGGTAACCAACAAATCAAATGTCTTATTGATACTGGATCAGCTACCAGTGTCATTAAACCAAATATTCTTAACGAATATAAAGAAAAAAAATTAAATAAAATAGTTTATTATTCAACCATTAATGGCACGAATAAAATTACCAGAAAAATAGTAACACCCATGCCAAAAGAATTTAAATTCTTTGGTAATATAACCTGGAAAATTATAGATTTAAAAAACAAAAATTATGATGCAATAATGAGTCAAAACTTTTTAGTACCTTTTAAGGCTAAAATAAATTTAGAAAGTAAATTCATAGAAGTAAATAATATTAAAATTTTGTTTGAAGAATATAATTATCCGTATATCCTTAACGAAATATGTTCTTTAAACACCGTCTCAAAAAATCTTTTCGATAAAATTAATTTTGATCATTTAAATATAGAAGAAAAAGAGAACTTAACTAATTTATTAAAAGGGAATGAAAATTTATTCTTCAAAGAAGGAGAAAAACTAACATTTAAGAACCAGATAAGACACGAAATAACAATTACAACAGAAAGACCAATTTACTCGAAAATTTACAGATACCCACAAATACATGAAAAAGAGATTGCAAGACAAATTCAAGAAATGCTCGAAGAGGGAATTATTAAAGAAAGTAACTCCCCTTACAATAGTCCGTTATGGATTGTCCCAAAAAAGGCAGACAACTCCGGTGAAAAAAAATGGAGAGTTGTCATTGATTATAGGAAGCTAAATGAAGTTACTGTGGATGATAAGTTTCCCATACCCAATATCGACAGTATATTGGATAAACTTGGAAGAGCTCAGTATTTTACTACTCTCGATCTTGCTAAAGGCTTTCACCAAATTTTAATGAAAGAATCCGACAGCAAGAAAACAGCTTTCTCAACACCATTTGGCCACTACGAATACTTAAGAATACCATTTGGCCTTAAAAATGCGCCAGCAACCTTCCAAAGGTTAATTAATACGGTTTTACGAGAATATATCAATAGAATATGTGTAGTCTATTTGGATGATATTCTAATATTTAGCACTTCGTTAGAAGAACATTTAACCAACTTAAAAATAATTTTTAATAAATTAAGACAACCTGGGCTAAAGATCCAGGTAGATAAGTGCAATTTTCTAAAAAAAGAAACAGAATTTTTAGGTCACATTCTGACTTCTAAAGGAATTAAGCCTAATCCAAAAAAAATAGAAACCATACAAAATTTAAAACTGCCAACCACCCAAAAACAAATTAAGTCGTTTCTAGGCATAACTGGATATTATAGGAAATTTATAAAAGATTATGCCAAAATATCCTGTCCTATAGTTAAATATCTTAAAAAAGAAAGTAAAATTAACATAAATGATCCGAGCTATAACACAGCGTTTGAAAAACTCAAAGAAGTTATTACAAATTATCCTATTTTAGAATATCCTGATTTCAGTAAGAAATTCAAACTTGTTACTGATGCAAGTAATTTAGCAATTGGAGCCGTTCTTACACAAGAAGGCCACCCAGTTGCATATGCATCCAGAACACTTAATGATCACGAAAAAAGGTACTCAACTATCGAAAAAGAACTTTTAGCGATAGTATGGAGAACCAAATATTTTCGGCCATATTTGTTTGGCAATGGGTTCGATCTGCAAACAGATCATCAACCAATTAAGTGGCTTCACATTCAAAATACCAGTAAAGATATTAATCCTCGCCTACAACGATGGTTACTTCAATTAGGCGAATACAACATTAAAATTGATTAGATAAAAGGAAGAGAAAATAAGGTAGCAGACTTCCTTAGTCGAATTAACTCGGAAACAAATGAAATTAACTTGTTCGAGACGAACAATGCTAATAAGGAAGGGTATGTAAATGAAGAATCTCAAATTAACATAGAAAACCTTAGTACTTCACCACATGATTCGTTGGATGTAATAATGCATTCACAAAGAGAAGATCTTAATGATCATATTCCTATACTTGACACAGTAGTGAACCGCTTTAAAATTCAAATTATTTTTACGGAACAAAAAGAAAAAGAATGTGACGAAATTTTCAATAATAAGAGAATATATGTTGATAAAAATGATCTAGAACAACAAACAGACATTTTTACAAAGTATATTACTCAAAAACATAAAATAGGTATATACTCCGAATTGAATGATCGAGAATATAATAAATTACAGAAAGAATTGATTAAATTATTTCCAAATAGAAATCTTATAAAGTTATATAAATGCAGTTATTTTGCTAAGGACTTCGACAACGAAGACGAGTTAAGAAAACAAATTTCAATTTTTCATAAGGAAGAATCAGGACATTGCGGAATAATAGCAACCTATAAAGATTTAAGAACTAAGATATATAACCCGAAATTGAAATTTAGAATTCATGAAATTATAAACAACTGTGATATTTGTACAGGAGCAAAATATGATGGAAAACCGATAAAAAAAAGATTAAAATCACAGAAACTCCTAAAACGATAAATACAATTGTACATATAGATATTTATACAAATAGTAAAAATAATTTTATTAACGTTCAAAATATGCTATCAGTCCGTATTTAGAAGATAGAAACCATATAACTATTTCAGAAAAATTAAGATAAATAATAACAATTAGGGGTAAAATGAAAAAGTTAGTTTTCGATAACGAATTCGCGTCAAAATACATAAAAGACTTTTGCGAAAAAGAAAACATAGAGTATCATACAACAAAACCAAATAGCCATACAGCCAATGATGATGTTGAAAGACTTAACGGGACTCTAACAGAAAAAATCAGAGCCTTAAATTTAGAAGAGAAATTGCATATTAGAATTCAAATTCTTAAAGCAGTAGAAATGTACAATAAGTCTTATCATTCTACTATTAAAACAACACCTCTTCATGTTCATAATAGAGAAGTAGATTTTTAAACAATTTATGACAGATTAATTAAAGCAAAAGAATATTTTATTCATAAAAGAAACAAAAATAGGGAACAATACGACGAACAAAGAAAAGTAGGTTTTATAAAAAATTATAAATCTTTAAGGCACAAAGAGCAGCCAAAATTTAGAAAACACAATTTAACTAATGTACATGAAATCAACATAAAACGTCCATTTAAATATACAGATCAAAACCATCAGCCTCAAGAAAATATTCCTGATAATACTCCTGCTACTAATACCAACTTGAACACACCAGAAAATGACCATTGAAAAAATAGAAGCTGAATTAGGATATACTGAAATTAAAGTAGATACAGTTGAAATAACAGATAAATTCGAAATTATAATACATCAAATATATCCCAAGGATATTTTAAATTTAGTGAGTAATTTAGAATCAACTTTAAGTACTTTAAAATTTGAAAATCATAAAGATTTTATTAAACATAAAATTAATAGAATTAAAAATAAAATAAATACACTCTTACCAATTAGACATAAGAGAGGATTAATAGATTTAGGTGGTTCATTTTTGAAGTGGATCTTTGGAACAATGGACCACGAAGACCAAATAAATATCGAAGAGTATTTTAATATTGTAGATCAAAACAATCATAATTTAATAAAAAATCTTAATCAACAAATATCAATTAATGACAATTTCAATCAAACTTTTTCGCAGTTAAAAAGTTTAATTGAAACAGATAGGAATAAAATATTAAATATGTTAAATGCGGTTAACGTTACTGAAAGAAAACTTCTTCTCGAAAATCTCTTCTTAGAACAAATGTTTAAACTTGACTATATAGAAAGAGAAGTTGAACATATTCAAGATAATATAGCCTCTGCAAGGTTAGGTATCTTACATTCAAATATTTTAAACGATGAAGAAATAACCGCTTATAATATTGATTTCCATAAACTTTCTAACATTCGTCTAGCTGTTGCAAAGCACATAGATAACTCAATAATTTTCGCTATAAAAATCCCAATTCACAGCATTATAGTTAGTAAAAATATCCTCATACCTATAACAAATTCACAGAATTTACAAGTAGATTCTGATATGGAATATATTATAAGGCACTAAAATCAGGTGTTTACCTATTCTGAAGGAAAATCATTAAAGAAATTAAATAAAAGTAAAAATTGTATTATTCTAAAAAATTGTGAATTTATTAATAAACATAATGAAGAAATTCTATTTATAGAAAATAATATAATTATAATTAATAACATTAAGTTTGCAAAATTGAAAAGTACTTGTGATGAAAGAACTATGCAACTTAAAGGTAACTATTTTATAAATTTCAATAACTGTATCGTTGAAATTAATGATAGAGAATTTAACAATAAACTTAGAATGTTTACAGAAAAATTTATAATACCTAAATATGAAAATGTAACATTAAATAATACTAAACTTTCATTTGACAAAATTCAAATTAATTATGAAAATAATATTAAAGAAATCGAAGAACTTAAATACCACAATACTTTAAATTACACTTTTAATATAACAGTAATAATAGTACTAGTATTGCTCATAATAATTTTAATTTTTTATGTATTGTACAAAAATAAACAGTCAAAAATCAATATTGTAAATAAAACTTCAGAAGATACAAATTTTCAAGATATATTAAAAAAGTATACTAATTAACTTTAAGTCATTTTATATTATTAAATTTATTCATAATAATAAAAAAAAAATAAACCAAATTGTTTTTTCTCCTCCCTTAATAATTTGTTAATGTAGGTTAGTTATTATTTTAAGGTTAACTGTCTAATGTTACACTATTTTTACTTTAAGTTATAAAAAAAAAAGAAAAAATAAATATTTTTTTTGTTAAACTGTTTATGCAAAAAAAAAAGGAAAAAAAAATGCAATTTATATGTACAGATGGATGTTCAAATATTACGAATTATGTACATAATAAAGTCTAAAGATTGTAAACTGATATAAAAAAAAAAGAAAAAAAAAACAACAAATATAATAAAATTTTTTTTTATTTTTGAATATAATATATAGTTAGTTATATGTACTTTAACAATTAAAATTTTCAATCTATGTATACTTTTCATAATTATTTCAAAACAAAGATTTTTTATACATTATAACAAGTAATTGTAAATTTATGTATGTAATTCAAACTCAGGAGAGTTTTAAAACTTAGGGAAGGAGGAGTTACACAATCATTCAACCTTGATTAATAAAAGCTAAAATTAATTCATTCAACTTTTATGAATGAATTAATCAATAAAGGAAATGAAATTCAGCATTTCCGTTAATTTACTATGGTTAATTAAGTTTGAACAAAACTAATAAAAAAAAACACTGGATTAGGATTTCGCAATTAGTAATAATAAGTAATAACAATAATGTTTTTTATAATATTAAGAAATGCTTATCTTAACAATAATTTATTTGTAATTTTTAATATAAGTTAAAATTAGGAAAAATAAAAAGTAGTCTTAAAACAACACTAAAAAAAACAATATCGTTTTCCTTTATGTTCTAAAGAGCATATACATATAAAAAAAAGTAACTTGCGCTGATTTCGCTCAAATGCAGTCCGCACTGTATTTTAAGTACTAGAGTACTTTAGAGTACTTTAGTACTTAACAACTAATGACGCTATCTTCATAAAATTTGTGTTGTAGGGTACTGGTAATGACACTACGGCGGTGATTGCGTACGATGGGTAATGTACAATGGGTTCGGAGCTTAGAATTTTTTGATCGAATTTAGGCCAAACGAGCATAATTTCGAAACCAATGAGATAGAACCTCCAAATTTGGTATCAGGGTGTCTCTTTCTCTTTCCTTACTGTCCTTGAAATTTGGGCCTCATTGGAGTAGTGGGTCCTTGAATCATATCTTTAAAATTAATAAAGATAGTAGCTTGAAAAATTGTAGAAGCTTCAAATTTGGCACAAGGGTGTTCTTTACTATTTTTTGTGTGTCCCCCTAATTTGGGATCAATTGGAGTGGTGGTGCAGTACCCCTCTTAGACCTCCGAAGGTTTAAAAGCTTATAAATGAAATTACTAAAAAGAGTAACTAAAAATAAGATAGAACGTTCCAAATATGTACAAGTGTACCCCTCTTAGACCTCCGAAGGTTTAAAAGCTTATAAATGAAATTACGAAAAATATTAACTTAAAATTAATATATAACGTTCCACTTGTGTACAAGGGTTAACTGGTATTTAAAGTACAGCGCGGACTGCATATGATCGAAATCAGCCCAACGGTTCAGATTCTGGACCTTTTAATCGGTCTAAGGGCTAACGAACATATATAAAAAATCACGATAACTCAACAACTAATGACGCTTTCATAAAATTTGTGTTGTAGGGAACTGGCAATGGAATAACGGCGGTGATTGCGTACGGTGAGTAATGTACAATGGATTCGGAAGTTAGAACTTTTTGATCGAATTTAGGCCAAACTAGCATAATTCCGAAATCAATGAAGATAGAACCTCCAAATTTGGTATCAGGGTTTCTCTTTCTATTTCCTTAGTGTTCTTAAAATTTGGGACCAATTGGAGTAGTGGGTTGAGGACCAGCCACACAGTTCCAAAGACCTTAAAGCATATTTTCAAAATTAAAAAAGATAGTAACTTCAAACTAATTTAGAAGTTTCAAATTTGGTGCATGGGTGCTCTTTACTATTTCTGCGCGTTCCCCTAATTTTGGCTCAATCAGAATGGTGGTTCAGTACCCCTCTTAGACCCCCCAAGGTTTAAAAGCTTATCATCGAAATTAATAAAAATAGTAACTTAAAATTAAGATAGAACGTTGCAATTGTGTTCAAGGGTTAACTAGTATTAAAAGTATGACGGGGACTGCATATGGGCGAAATCGTACCATGGTTTCTCAAAAAATATATAACGTATAACTCAAAAAATAATTTAAACTCTAGATTACTAGTAATGAAAGTACCATGGGAATTGGTTCTGGTCGAGTTCGGACAATGAGTTTTTGTTCGCTCTGAGGCCAAACGAGTATAATTTCGAAGCCAAAGAATATATTTCCTTTGTGTCCCTGAAAATTAGACTTAATTGTAGTGTTGGTTCAGGTGGCTCCTAAGAAATCCCAAAATTAAATGGCTTATCTTCGAAATTCATGAAGATAAAAACTTTAAATTTGATACACGAGGGTTCTTTTCTGTTTTCGTTTTTATTTAACAGGCTAAGCTAAGAATCTTCAGCTAATTAGGCTAAGAATTTTACCATAAAAGATATTTTGTATAATATTTTATTAATTAAAAACAAAATATTTTTTAATAAACGATTAAATTCCTTTTTTAATTTTTATTATATCATATATTTTATTGAATTATTACCATAGGTGATATATAATTAAAACATTGTGTACAATACTTAAAGTATATTAAAAGGTACTTCTGCATTTATGTAAAATTTATTGTTATATTTAAATGAATTATATGAAAAGTTCTAAATTTGTAGTTATATTTTAGAAATACATTTATTGCATATTTTGCGTTTATAAGGTTTTCTAATAGGCACATAAACTAGCCATTTAAAATAATTGCAATTTTGAAAAATTTTAATTATTAAATATATTAGCTTTTTATAATAAAATTTAATAATCCAAATTTTTTCACTTTTGTAATTGAATTGAAATAAATATATTTTCATTTAATTCAAGTTTTTTTGTTTTTTAATATTTTTAAATCGATAAATCAGTAAGAATTTATAATATTTTTTTATAGATGGTCTAATTCGAAAATGTTTTTAGTATTATAAAGTTAATTTGGTTAGCTATGTTTTACGACCAAACTAATAACAGCTTTTATTGTTTTAAAATGACTTAAGGACTTCCCATTAAATTTAAACCAAATAGGTGTAGGGTATTTCTAAGTCGGTTGCACCGACTGACTGTTTCTTTACTTGTTTTATTATTCGCGTAATTTCTTTCCCCTCATTTTTGAATTTCGATTTTGTTTGATTATTCTTTTATATTCTATTCTTTTATACTATTCTTAAATTATGAAAATGTTGAAAATGTCTCACCAACATCTTTGCACATTTATATAAAACTTCATTTTCCGGTAATTATAAAGTTTAGCCTTAGTTTTTAAGGTTTTGAAGAACTAGTTTTAATAGTTTTATTTAAGTTTTTTATTTCCATGACTTATTTTTAACTCTATTGTTTTTAAGTTTCAATCATAAGCAGGATGATATTCCGTACATTCCATATCCCAAAACGCGACCTAATTTCCACGAATTTTAATAACAGACCAAATTTGTTTAAAAATTACAGTTTTTTTTTTACTTTTTAAGTTTTTTTAGAAAAAATTGAAAGTTGAACTAAAACTACATATAATATATAGAATGTAACTAAATATAAATACATTAATCGATTAATTTTCCTATATAGAAAACCTTTTTGCTAAATATTCCCTAAAAAGAAAATAAATTACTTCATTAAATTTTTATAAAAAACACTTTTATATATTATATTTAACATGTTTTTTGTTCTAAATTTTTTTTCTTTATATAGGTGGCGATATAACACAAAAAGAAGGAGAAGTGCTTAATAAAATAACACCTATGGCCCAATGGTTAGGATCATCTAATTCATGTATTAATCCCATTTTATATGCGTTTTTTAATAAAAAGTATCGTCGCGCTTTTGCTGCAATTGTTCAATCTCGTACATGCTGTGGCAGATTAAGGTATGAAATCAGAAAAAAAAAAAATAGTGGTGGTTGAACCAAAGGGCCCGAAATAAAGAGCATTACTAAAACCAGTAGAAATAGAGCTGAATTAACCATTTTATTTTATTTAAAGTCAGTTAGCAAAAATAAAGTGTAATGCAAAATAACATAATAGACATAAGACTCCTGATCAAATTGCTAGTTTCTATGTTTATTAAATTCGATCTAAAGAAGAGATTTGAGATTTTTTTTAAATCAGAATCTTTGGGGAATATTTTCATACTTTTATTTTACTTGTGAGTTCATAATCAAATTAAATAAAAATATGTAAACTCTTTTTTATTTCCATTTTTGTATTTGATTCTATTTTTTTATGGTAATAAAAACCAATTTTCATTATTCCGTTTATACCATTTTTGAGCAATTTTTTGGAAATAAGACAGAATTGCTAATTTGATTTTATTTTTATTGTTTGTTGTAATATATTTGAATTTGCCATTTTTTTTCGCATTTGACTACATTTTTTGCCAACTGAAAATAAAGTACAATTAGTCTTTAGTTCCACTGGTTATTATTAAAAAGTCCAATCAACTTTATTTTACCTCCCCGATTTTTTTATTTGCATACACAAAACATTCACATATATTTTTATATTTGTAATTGTTTCATCATCAACTAAAATTTAAGTTAAAGTATATGGAATAGTGCGAAGATCGGTTTAACTAAAGAACGTTAGTCGATGCAACAGACTTTGTAATACCCCAAACCTAAAATATTTATTATAAATTTAAAATCTGTAAGTTTTTTTTTACTTATTACAATTGACAGTAGGTAGAACGAAAGTCACATATTGGATTGTAGATGTGAAAATTCCATTACAACCACGGCTGTTTAAAACTAAACATTATGGTGGGACCTGTAAAACAGATTAAGATATTGGAGAAAATACCGAAGATATTACTATTATGGGGGACTCTAACATAAATTGGCTAATAAACTGTAATACAAAAAAAAATTTTGAAATAAGCATGATCATGAGTTAACCAACACGTATCAATATGCATTCTAAAACCCTAATTGACTTGGTAACGGTAAACGAAAAGTATTATGTTAAGGCAATGGTATAGAGAACCAGTTAAAAATATGTAGTCTATGTATGAAACAATAGTATTCTGTATACAAAATGAAAATACTAAGGATGTAAAAAAACCATTATATATATTAAATATAACAAAAATTTTGAAATAAATTATTAATAACCAAATTGAAAGCGCAAGAGATCAAAAATCTAAATCTATTTGGCTTAATATTTAATATATTTTAAGAAAACCAAAGAATGAAATTAAAAAAGTTTGTTTTGGGAGTATAATATACTCAAAGAGGCTGAGATTGCTACAAAACTTATCTAGTTATAATCTAGTTCAAAAAGTATCGTTATCGAATGTAGACGTGCTAAAAGTTAACGGAAAAGTTGTAATTAATAATTTATATTTTTAATAAAATAAATTACGTTTTTTTTATTATGGCTTCAAATGGAAATCACTTCATTCTTTAGAGTTATCGAGCAGCAGATGTTCTTACAACCATAAGCTTAATAGCAATGGATTGTACTAAATGCTGGTTAAAAATAAAAGGGTAAACAGGTGTTAAGGTGTGGTGGAGTATGTAGCCAGATATACCATAGTAAAAATAAATGCTAGGGAGTAGACCAATCATCAATTGGAGTTTTAAATGTGAATCCTAATAATAAATTTATATGTGATGAGTATGCTTTTTACATCCAAAATGTAGATATGGTCGTTCAAAATTCTAAGTTAAAACAAATAATATTTATATAAATGAATACAAGGCTATATTTGAATTTGCACTAAAGAAAAATGAACAAGAGGATATCCGATTACTAAAATTTGTCGAAGGAAGATATTTAGAGAGGTTAAAGCAAATAAAAAAAGAACGAAAAAGTGAAATTGAGAAAATTTGTCAACTTACGGAAACTTTAAAATCGGAGAGTGAAAATATGAATACAAATCTTAAAAATACTATATACAAATGAAAGGGGTTTAATCACAAGCTGTAAATTGTACCAAAGAGGAAACAACAAAAGTAAAGATTGTGATAAAGATGAGGTTAACAAATGTATTAATTGTTTAAAATTTAATGAAACACGAAAGCTTGGCTTAAACTTTGATTATAAAACTTTCAGTGTATCGTGTCCAGTTTACCAGATAAAGTTAGGTAATCTTAAACAAAAAATTGGGAAATCAATGATAGCTGATAAGGAAAAGAAAATCTCAATTGTTTTGGATATTATTAGTGAAAGCAACAAAAAGGAAAATAACAATACTAATAATAATAATACAAATAATTCTAACAATAACAATATTTATCATAATAATAATAAAAATAATAACAATAATAATAAGGAAAATAATGTGGATATTGTAGAAAAAGTTGTATTGACAACACATCTATTAAGAAATCTGCCAACGGTAAAAAACAACAGTGTTATACTCAAATTATTAACCTTCAAAAGAAGAAAAGTACCAACAATAAATCTTGCACAATTGAAGTTTATAATAATAGCCAAAATAATACATGTAGCTCTAAGAATGCCTTATAGTAACAGATTTCGATAAAAAATGTTATCAGATTCAAAATAATAATAATAGTCAAAATAATAATACAATCAATAAAAATAATATTGTTAATAGAAATGCTAATGCAAATAATACGAAGGTTATTAAAGATGTAGCTAAAGGTGGAAGCCAACTTGAAATGCCAACAGCTAACTGTGCTAATAAAATGAAAGGTGAAACGATAAACTTAGGCAGTAGTGACATTGTAAAGTCTCACAACAAAAACTTTGTTAATCCACTAGCTCTATCGATTGTCAGATTAACAAGAAATGCTATTACATCTGGTAACAATATTTTTGCTACATCTCGATTTAGAGAACACAGAATATACAACAATGTTAGATTGTTTCTGGCATATTTTCCTAACAATGATGATACATGTTATGAAGGAATGACGCAAACTAGTCTAAAAGTTCTAATACACCAGGAAGGACTGACAAATAACTATCAGAAACTTTCAAACTTATACTTTAGTTATCATGAAACCACAGGAATATCAAAAAAGGAAATGCTACAGGATCAACCTTATTTCAGGAGACATGTGCAAAATAAATATCTGCAGAGAATTAGAGAATCATGGCAAAACCATTTGATTGGAAAATCATAACGCTGGACAAACTATTGAATATGAAAATAGTGCAGTTTAATGTTAGAAGCTGAGAAATATCGAAAAATGTAAATGAAAAGATGCATTTAAAAAAATTAAAACTGATTTTGATATAATCATGGTCGGAGAAACGTGGTTATACTCAGAAAAGATAAATACTTTAATATTAAAACATCTTAATCTATCAATACTATTGTGATTACCTCCGAAGATACCAAGCCTGCAATATGGCAATGTGTTACAAAATTCCGTCTGAAAACAATAAGACATTTATAGAACACCTAGATCAGCTGTTTAATAAGTATAAAAACATAATTGTTGTTGGTAAAATTGATTTACTCTGTGAAACGGATGTAAGCAGGAATGTATGTAGATATGCTGGATGTTAACTCGCTTAATATTAAAAATACAAATGATGCTAGTAGATTTACATTAAACTCAGCGACACCGATAGATCATGTTCTTTCAGACCTTATAACTGATCGATTTGAATTTGATATCACTATACATGATATTCCAACCTTAGATCATAAATTAATCTCTGTTGAAATTAAAGTATTACTTAGAAAACTTGAAGCGATGGTGTATAAACAAATAATGAGTACAAATTATGTTAAATATTCATATGCACTGGAAAATTATTTGCGTGGACATATTGTGTAACTATTGAGTAATTGGATGAAGCAACAAATTATTTATAATTAATACAACATAAAAATAATTTGTACAAGAAACATAAGCAATACCCTAATAGTGTGCAGTGTAAGAGAAATTATAATGTGTTAAAAAACATGGTGGATACAAATATAAAGAAGCAAAACAAAGCTATTTTACTTAGTACATTTACTAGACAGATTTGGAATGTTTTTAACTTTCAATAATTAAGGAAATACGATAGTTAAATAATAGCAAGGCCATAGCCAAATATTAGCCATAGCTAATTCACTAAATTATGTACTGTGTCCAATAGTCCAATATACAAAGTGGCTCTCCTTTGGATACATCTAATTTTCGACCTATAACACTTACCAGCTGTATGAGTAAAATATTCGAAAAAATAAATAATAAAAGAATATGGGACTTCATAAATGTTCATGCGGATTTGACAACAACCAATTTGGCTGTCAAAAATCGCATGGCCCTGATGTAGCAATCAATGATACAATAAGAGTTATTATTGGACATCTTGATAAAGGAAACTAAGCTGCTAAGCTGTAGAGAAATTATAAGATAACAGGATTATAAATATCTCGGTGTAATAATAGATGATAAATTATGCTGGAATGATCATGTTAATTAAATTTTTCAAAAGACAAATCCATTACTAAGTTCTATTAGGAGAAGCGAGAAGAAAATTACATATTTAAAACTTTTTATCAAATTCAATAAAATTTTACACACATGCAGTAATTACTTCTTTTCAGGATTTTTTGCTGTAGTTCATTTACTGTGGAATGATGTAGTACCCTTGATTATTTATTTCATTTTTAAATAATTTTTAAATTTATTCTCTTAATTTACTTATATTTTAATGTTTTATATAATTAAACTCAAAGTTATTCGAAAGAAATATTCATTTGTAATAATATAAATATAAAATTTTATATAATTTCACAGTTTTTAATGTTAGTTAAAGCCGTTAATGCTTTAATTAGCTTTTTATTACGAAAATTAATAATCAAAATATGCAATAAACGTATTTCTAAAATACAATGACAAATTCAGAACTTTACATACAATTCATTTAAATATAAAAATTAATTTTACAACTTAAGTATCGTACACAATTTCTCAAATATATATTACCTATGGTAATAATTCAATAAAATATAGATATGATATAATAAAAATTAAAACAAAAAAAAATTTCGTCGTTTATTAAAAAAATACTTTGTTAAAATAAAATACATGATGTGTTTTATAGCTAAATTTTTAGCCTTCTAAAAATATAAAAGTGTTAAATAAGAACTAAAATAGGAAATAGTGTATCAAATTTGACGTTTCTATCTTTATTAATATCTAATATATGCTTTAAGGTCTTGGGAGTAGTGGGGATGGAACGCAAATCGCTATTCCAATTCATCCTATATTTCACGTACACAAAACAAATAAAAAGAAACACCTGTTCCCCAAATATAAGGTTCTATTTTTTTTTGGTTTTGAAATTATACTCGTTTGGCCTCAAATTGATCAAAAGCTTCTAAAATCCGAACTAATTGTCCGAACTCGACCAGAACCAGTTCCCATGGTACTTTCATTACTAGTAACCTAGAATTTAAATTTCATCAAAATAGCGTCATTAGTTTTTGAGTTATGGTGTTTTTAAGATATATGTTTGTTAGCACTTGAACTTTCCAAAGGCTCTAGAACCCGAAACCATTGTACGATTTCGCCCATATGCAGTTCCCGTCATACTTTCAATTCTAGTTAAACCTTATACACGATTGCAACATTCTATATTAATTTTAAATTACTATATTTATTATGTTCGATGATAAGCCTTTAAACCTTTAGAGGTCTAAGGGAGTTACCTGAACGACCACTTCAATTGATCATAAATTAAGGGAACGTGTAGGAAATAGTAAATTATGCCAAATTAGAAGCTTCTATATTTGTTTGAAGTTACTTTCTTTATTATTTTCGAAAATATGCTTTAAGGTCTTCGAAACTAAGTGCATGGGCCCCGACCCACTATTTCAATTGGTTCCAATTTTCGAGGACACTAAGGGAATAGAAAGGGACACCCTGTTACTGAATTTGGAGGTTCTAACTTTTTGGATTCGGAATTATGCTCGTTTGGCCTTAACTCGATGAAAAAGTTCCATGATCCGATTCCATGTTCGCCTATATGCAGTCCGCGCCGTTCTTTCAATACTAGTGAACCCTTGTATATAATTGGAACGTTCTATCTTAATTTTAAGGTACTTTTTTATTAATTTCAATGACATGATTAAGGTCTTCAGAACTGTGTGGATTGTCCCCGACCATCTCCTCCAATTGTCGCATTGTCCCCGCCATAGTCTCATTACTAGTATTCTACACCACAAAATTCATGATTGTAGCGCCATTAGTTGTTGAGTTAATTTTTTTTTATTTCCCTTTTTCTATTTCATAGGTGTAGGGTATAAAAATATTACAAAACAAAAAAACTTTAAATAAAAGTTGAATACATTTATTTCAATTCAGTTATAGAATTGAAAAATGTGATTAGCTTTTTATCACAAAATTTAATAATTTAAATTTTCAAAATTGAAAAAATAAATTCTTAGAAAACTTTATAAATGCAAAATATGTAATAAATGTATTTCTAAAATACAATGACAATTTTATAACTTAACATATAATTCTTTTAAATATAAAAATAAATTTTACATATATACCTTTAAACACAACTTAAGTGTCGTACACAATTTCTTAATTAAATATTACCTATGGTAATAATTCAAAAAAATATTTTAATACATAATATGTTTTATAGTAAAATTCTTAGCCTTTTAAAAATATAAAAATGTTAAATAAGAACGGAAATAGTAAATACTGTATCAAATTTGAGGTTTCTATCTTCACTAATTTCGAAGTTAAATTTTTAAGTTATAAAGTTATATTTTATGAATAAATTTTTTTTGGTTTTTAAAGCCTATAGACTTTCTCAGTCAATTATCATGAAAATTTACATACAAAGGTTTTCGCGTAGGAGGAGTGTTCTAGACTTAAAGTTGGAACAGTTTCAAACTTCTTGGAAAATACAATAGGTGTGACCGATTGCCTGCATATTTTATACACGTGTTGCTGTAAGACAATGCACTTCACTCTTTTAATAGACTTGAAATTTTTTAACCGATATTGGAATGATATCCAAAAAATTTAGAAAATTCACAAAAAATTTTTAAAACACTTTTTCGATTTCCGTTAATTAATTCCGGCACAATTTATAAATTATACTTCTGTTTTCAATTGTAAACCTTTTGAGAGGCGCAGAAACGCTCAACCGAGTATTATCTAATTTACTTGTAAGTACTATTATACCCGTCAAAATGTTATGCTAATAAGGTAATTAACTCAAAAAATAAAGAGCTAGGATTCTGATATTTTTACAAATTCGTTTAAATTAAAGAGCTATCATAGGTATTGCAATCCAGTCAGTTAGCTCCACTGGTAAACATTTGATTGGTCTGCTGCAGTAATTTCGAGTAGTTGCCCTACAACTTCTTTATTTATAAGAGAATTAACTTATACCTTATTAAGCAGGGTGTCTGACATTTTCCCAAAAATGGTTTACCTGTATAGCTAAAATTTGTGCAAAATTTAAATGGGGTAGTGCAGTGCGTTCGATTTGTTACATTACAACTTCTTGTTTTATATGAGCAGTATTTTATGTCAATAATGGTTAACTCGAATGGCCAATGTCTGAATAAAATATAGTCGATGTACTGGAAGAGGTTTAAAGAGCTGCTTTTCAACTTATAATTTGTTTGGTACTCAACTGAATGTTATTCTACACTCTTCCACGTTTTTTTATGACTGTATGAAGAAAATGCAGGCTATATTTGGAAAAATGATTTTAAAATACTATTTATTTAAGCATAATATATACGAAATTGATCTTTTTCATTTTTAGATTTTATAAGACAAAAAAAAAGAAAACTGCAATTTGACATTGAATTTTTTTTTTTTAAACAACAAAGGTAAAGTAGATAAAAAACAAGTAAAGAAACAGTCAGTCGGTGCAACCGACTTAGAAATACCCTACACCTATTTGGTTCAAATTTAAGGACATATCCATAAGTCATTTTAACACCATAGAAGCTGTTATTAATTTGATCGTAAGACATAGCTAACCAAATTAACTGTATAATACTAAAAACATTTTCTAATTACCCTATCTATTAAAAAATACTACAAATTCTTACTAATTTATCTATTTAAAAATATTAAAAAACAAACAAACTTGAAATAAATGAAAATATATTTATTCCAATTCAATTACAAAATGAAAAAATTCTAATTATTAAATTTTGTGATAAAAAGATAATCAAAGCATAATATATTTAATAATCCAAATTTTTAAAAATTGCAATTATTTTAAATGGTTAGTTTATATACCTAGTAGAAAAGCTTATATACGCAAAATATGCAATAAATGTATTTCTAAAATACAATTAAAAATTTACACCTTTTCATATAATTCATTTAAATATAAAAATAAATTTTACATAAATGCAGCAAGTACCTTTGAACATAGCTGAAACACTACAATTAAGTCTAGATTTCGGAGACACATAGGACATAGGAAATATATTCTTTGGCTTCGAAATTAAACTCGACCACAACCAATTCCCATGGTACTTTCATTACTAGTAACCTACTGTTAAATTTCATCAAAATACCGGCATTATTTTTTGAGTTATGGTGTTTGTAAGATATATGTTTGTTAGTCCTTGAACTTTTCAAGGGTTCCAGGAACCGAAATTATGGTACGATTTCGCCCATATGCAGTCCCGTCATACTTTCAATACTAGTTAACCCTTGTACACAATTGGAACGCTCTATCTTAATTTTAAGTTACTAGTTTTATTATTTGGGGTAGTGCAGTGCGTTCGATTTGTTATATTACAACTTCTTGTTTTATATGAGCAGTATTTTATGTCAATAATGGTTAACTCGAATGGCCAATGTCTGAATAAAATATAGTCGATGTACTGGAAGAGGTTTAAAGAGCTGCTTTTCAACTTATAATTTGTTTGGTACTCAACTGAATGTTATTCTACACTCTTCCACGTTTTTTTATGACTGTATGAAGAAAATGCAGGCTATATTTGGAAAAATGATTTTAAAATACTATTTATTTAAGCATAATATATACGAAATTGATCTTTTTCATTTTTAGATTTTATAAGACAAAAAAAAAGAAAACTGCAATTTGACATTGAATTTTTTTTTTTAAACAACAAAGGTAAAGTAGATAAAAAACAAGTAAAGAAACAGTCAGTCGGTGCAACCGACTTAGAAATACCCTACACCTATTTGGTTCAAATTTAAGGACATATCCATAAGTCATTTTAACACCATAGAAGCTGTTATTAATTTGATCGTAAGACATAGCTAACCAAATTAACTGTATAATACTAAAAACATTTTCTAATTACCCTATCTATTAAAAAATACTACAAATTCTTACTAATTTATCTATTTAAAAATATTAAAAAACAAACAAACTTGAAATAAATGAAAATATATTTATTCTAATTCAATTACAAAATGAAAAAATTCTAATTATTAAATTTTGTGATAAAAAGATAATCAAAGCATAATATATTTAATAATCCAAATTTTTAAAAATTGCAATTATTTTAAATGGTTAGTTTATATACCTAATAGAAAAGCTTATATACGCAAAATATGCAATAAATGTATTTCTAAAATACAATTAAAAATTTACACCTTTTCATATAATTCATTTAAATATAAAAATAAATTTTACATAAATGCAGCAAGTACCTTTGAACATAGCTGAAACACTACAATTAAGTCTAGATTTCGGAGACACATAGGACATAGGAAATATATTCTTTGGCTTCGAAATTAAACTCGACCACAACCAATTCCCATGGTACTTTCATTACTAGTAACCTACTGTTAAATTTCATCAAAATACCGGCATTATTTTTTGAGTTATGGTGTTTGTAAGATATATGTTTGTTAGTCCTTGAACTTTTCAAGGGTTCCAGGAACCGAAATTATGGTACGATTTCGCCCATATGCAGTCCCGTCATACTTTCAATACTAGTTAACCCTTGTACACAATTGGAACGCTCTATCTTAATTTTAAGTTACTAGTTTTATTAATTTCGATGATAAGCTTTTACACATTGGGGAGTCTAAGAGAGGTTCTGAACCACCACTCCAATTGATCCCAAATTAGGGGGGCACGCAAGAAATAGTAAAGAACACCCTTGTGGCAAATTGGAAGCTTCTACATTTGTTTCAAGTTACTATCTTTATTAATTTCGAAAATATGCTTTAAGGGCCTAAGAACTGAGTGGCTGGTTCCCGATCCACTAATCCAATGGGGCCCAAATTTCAAAGACACTTACGAAATAGGAAGGGACACCCTGATACCCAATTGGGGGGTTCTATCTTCATTGGTTTCGGAATTTTGCTCGTTTGGCCTAAATTCGATCAAAAAGTTCTAAGTTCCGAACCCATTGTCCAATCCTCACCGTACGTAGTCACCGCCGTAGTTTCGCTGCCAATAACCTACAGCACAAATTTCATGAAGATAGCCTCATTAGTTGTTGAGTTATCGTGATTTTTTATATATGTTCCTTAGCCCTGACATCGATTAAAAGGTCCGGAATCCGAACCGTTGGGCTGATTTCGCCCTTATATAGTCCGCGCTGTACTTATAGTACTAGTTAACCCTTGTACACAATTTGAACGGTCTATCCTAATTTTAAGAAACTATTTTTAGTAATTTCGATTATAAGCCTTTAAAACTTGGGAGGTCTGAGAGGGGTACAGAACCACCACTCCAATTGATCCCAAATTAGGGGAACATGCAAGAGATAGTAAAGAACACCCTTGTGGCAAATTGGAAGCTTCTACATTTTTTCAAGTTGTTATCTTTATTAATTTTAGAGATATGCTTTAAGGTCTTCGGAAATGTGTGGCTGGTCCCCGACCCACTACTCCACTGGGACCCAAATTCACAAGACACTTAGGAAATAGGAAGGGACACCCTGATACTAAATTTGGAGGTTCTATCTTCATTGGTTTCGGAATTATGCTCGTTTGGCCTATATTCGATCAAAAAGTTCTAGGTTCCGAACCCATGGTCCAATCCCGACCTTACGCACTTTCAGTCCTAGTAACCTACAGTCAAAATTTCATCAAGATAGCTCCATTATTTTTTGAGTTATCATGCCTACGGACGGACGGACGGACATGGCTATATCGACTAAGACGATCACGCTGATCACAAATATATATACTTTTCCATATCTAGCTCGCTTCCTTTAGGTGGTTACAAACACCATACCAAAGTTAATATACCCCTTTACCTATTCTATAGGTGTAGGGTATAACAAAGACTTCCGAAAAAATGTAAAGATGGAAAATCATATGTTACTTAAATTTAAGGATATTACTATTCGGATTCTTTATTAGCTTTATTTTTATTATTTTTAATATTATCTATCTCGTTTAGCTTTTGTACTATCTGAGGAGAGCAAAAAAATAGTCTTATTAAACAGGTGAGCTTTTGGAATAAAGGTCAACTTGCGTTAGTAACAAAAATTCGGAAACAACAAATTTTTTGCAAGCCCACCGGCCAATTCCAAAACAACTTTATACAACTAATTCCGTTAGCCAAAACCGTTTCGGCTCGAAATCTAAAATATGGAAAAAGCTCCATTGCACCCTCGTTCCAAAACGGTTTAACCGAAATCAACACAAATCGGAAACACAACATTTTTTAGAAGGCCATTGGGCCGATATGAGTTAAAATATTCCAACTTACTTTATACAACTTATTCCGCTAGCTAAGAGGAACATTCGTGCAAAATTTCAAGTCAATCGGTCGAACTGTATCGATTCGACAAAAAACAAAGCTTGAAATGGCTCTGGCAACCGTTAAATTATAAAATTGCGACATAGTCTATGTCACCTCCTGGGCCCCCAGCATTATTTCTTTAAAATTTAGTGGCAATCTAACCAGTGGTTTTCACATGAAAACAAACAAACAAATATTCATCTTTATATATTTGACTAGCAGTTTTACCCGGCGTTGCCCGGGAGCGTGCAAATTGTATAAAAGCAATTTTTCGAAGTACTGCTTTGATTAAAAAATAAGCCTCAAAAAAATATTTGTGAAGATCCATTAACCCATTGGGAGCTTTATAAGTTTTTTCGTTTCTTTAATATAAATTAGAAATGGTTTAACCGATTGACTTCAAATTTTGTATATGGGTTCCTCTTTGAAAATGAGTTCACTCTAACATACTTGGAATTTGTTAACCCATGTCGACCCGAAGATTGTCCAAAAAAAAATTTTGGAAGGATATTACGTCCAATTTTTCGAAATATTGCTTGGTTAAATTCTCAAAAAATGGTTTGTTGAGTTTCGTTTGTATTATATATTATACTTACGATGTTACTATGTTGAGTTCAATTTATTAAGTGCTTAAAACTAGTGATGTGCGAATAGTAACTACTCGTTACTTTAGTACTAGTTACTTGAGATACTATTATTAGTACTATGGGTAGGGAAACATACCATAGAGTGTAGAATATAGTAATATCATAAAGAAGTTAAATGATAATAATTTTATATTTGTATGCAATTTCTAATCAGAAATTATATGATGAATTTTTTTTTATGTGGTATAGTTTTATTTAGTTAGAAAAGTGAAAAATGCAATCTGGAAAAAATGTTTTAATACGTTAAATGTGAATAAAAGAAAAATTTAAAAAAGAAAAAATTTAATTTTAAAAAAGAAAAGAATAAAACGGAAAATCAAGATTTAATTTATATTTGATTAGCAGATTAAGTTTAGGGTTTTGGATTTAGTTAAAAATTTCATATTAGATACATTAATTTTTCTTAAAGCAAAAAATTTAAAAAGTAACGGGTATTGGCAAAAGAAGTAACGAATACTCACGATTACTTCAAAGTAACTAGAATGCACATCCCTACTTAAAACTATATCTTAAAACAAACAGCATTATATTATTTTATATTATCAATGCAGGGTTCTCAACCTAATGCATCTTGCCCTTTTAATTTATTATCTATATTAATAGTTACTAACTGAAATATATTTAATATTTTATAACATTACTATAACTTCCTCTTTAAAGTTATTATTAAATTTTCTTAATATTTCATCTTTTAATAATTAAAATTATATAAATATTAACAAAGTTCAAATTAAAAAAAAAAAATTTATTAGTTCGATATAATTTTCAATCATAAATAATATTTTTATGTATGCATTCTCATACATTTACCATATTGTTATCCAAAATTCTTATTTTCTTATTGCAACAAATAATTAAAAATTTTGATACCAAAATATATACCATGTATTCGTACTTGATGTTTAACAAAAAAAAATTTAAAATTCTATCTCTAATGTTATTATTCCAATTTCTTTTATTATGTAAACATAGTTGTCATATGCTGTGTTTAAAAAACAGAACGTTATTTTGTCGTTTAAATTGGAGTGGAGTATTTTTTTAGAATTATCCCTGGAACCGATTGTTTGGCTTTTTTTGGTGCATATATATTTCGCAAAAAAATTTTTTCTTTAGCGTATCTGTTATATTTTTTTTTGTTTCTTTCATTATTTTTTGATATAACATTTCTTATATTGATACAGAGTTTTTTGTTCTTATATAAATTATCTTTAACTGGAACTAACGATCTAGTTTGCCTACACATTATTAATTCAACTGGAGAAATATTTGTATTTTTGATATTCATGTTCCTATATTTCAATAAAGCTAACCATAGACTAATTTTATTTTCTTTAGATATATATATTAATGTTTAAGCAATGTTAATAAATTTTTCTTCTAGGCCATTTAATTTAGGGTAATAAATCATATTTTTGTGAAAACTGTTTCATCTCAATTGAAAATTAAATCTAAAGTTTACTCGTAATTTCCTTAGCAGATTTTCGATTTAGTGGAATGATCTCTAAATATTTTGAAAAATAATCTGCTATAATCATAATATCTATTCCTAATTTTTTATATGGTCCATCTGGTACTTCCTGATTTATTAATGGTTCATTAATGTTTGCGGATCTATATTTTTGACAACTACCACATTTTATTACAAATTTCTCAATATTGTCATTTAAGCCAATACATTGGCCAATACACTAAACTCTTAGCTCTTTGTTTTGTTTTTTCTATCCTCATATCCGCCTAATGTAGTGCATAAGGCACGGAATCTATAAGATTTTGAAGTACAAAAATTCTATCATTGAAATAAACTAATTCTTCATCTACAAATAAATCATTTTTAAATTTCCAAAAATATTTTAAAATTTCAGGTAATTTGGTTTTATTTTTTGGCCATCCATTTTTAATCAACACGTTTAATTTAATAAAATATCAGATACATAAAATCTGATCTCTTTCTGTTTCTACTTGATAAACTTTTATTAATACTGTGTACTAGTTCATTTAACCCTCTAATTTCATGTTTTCCATAGTTTCTTAAATATTATTTCTTGACAGCTGCGTACATATATTTACCTGGTAAATATTTTAAAACAAATTATTTTTTATATTATATACAAATTTTTTTATTATATTTTTCCAATCTCAGTTTCATTCCTGGAAGTCTAGGAGAAGGAACTTTATTGTATTCTTTCAAAATTATGCCTAACAGTTGTTTATGATCTGTGATTATTTCAACTTTTCTTCCATAAATCCACGAATAATTTTTTGAACAAGCACTATTGCTAAAAATTCTTCTTCAATTTGAGAATAATTTTTCTGCGTATCTGTAAGACCACAAGAAGCTAAACATACCGGTTTATTATTTTGCATAAGATAGCATCCTAAACCATTTTGCGAGCATCTGTTTGGATAGATATTCGTTCTGTGACATTAAACAGTTGTAAAGCTTTTGCACTTGTTATATTTTTTTACATTTTTCCAATGTTTCTTGATGTATTTTTAACCACTTTGTTTGAACCACAAAAAATAAATAAACAAAAACGCTTTTTTAAGTTTAGAATTCAAATTTATTAATGATTATATTTTAATTAAAATTACGTATCAATAATTATACATTATGCAACGAAATTAGCCGACACAACAAATATTTAATTTACTTTAAAATAAAAATAACTTTAAAAGTATTTTATTAAGTTAAGTTCAATTAAATTATATTACAAAGAAATGTGCATCATAAGCAAAAATGTACGTTAAACAATTATGAAATAAATAAGATAAAAATTAGTTCTAAAGTTGTTACATATATTAATAATTAAATGGATGATTACAAGCGGTTGAAGACATATTGCTTTCTGTTGGTGATACTGCAGGTTTCGAATTGGTTTTTGCATCAATTGGGATGATGTGGTGTAGATAATACAATTCGTTTATAGCGTCTAAAGAATCAATAAAAAGCGATTCCACTAATTAATAGAAGAGTTATGTATGCCATTGCATAATGATGAACAATGATTATATCAGTGATTAATTCTTATTTTATGTTTAATATTATTCATCATGTGTATTTATATTTCTTGTTGCTGTCATTTCATCTCTTTGTGCCTCTATTTTAGCATGTAATGATTGAATATCAGCTGAAGTTATTTCTTCCTCCAGAATTGTTAAATTGTTCGAACTTCCATTCTTGTTGTTGGTACTATTGAAATAATTTACTTAAACATTTTGAGGGATTTCTGTTGCTATCAAAAATTATGAAGTTATGTTTCCTGTAAATATTTGAGTAGATGCTATGAACATAATTGTTCAAACCCATTCAAACCCGTTTTTAACCAAAGAATTCCATTCCCATTTAAAGCAATTTTTTCTGAATGACTACCACATGTTAAATCAAATATATTTTTCTTATCTAACGTGTAAATCCAATGATTACTTGTATGCATTTTTATCCATTTTATGTCTATTGAAGAACCCTTTATCTTGCTGAACGGAGATAATTATATTTAAATATATTGGCTAGCAATAGTAATATTAGTAATATAAATAATAATGATAACAATAATAATTCAACTATCTCTAAAAATAGCATAATAAATGATAATAATTTTAACAACACTAATATTTCTGTGAGTGATGATACTAATTTAATAGCAAGCTCTCAAATTTGGGAAAAAATGCAATTTCTGTGTAATGAATTCATTAAATTACAAGATAAACTCTCATTAATATTAGAAAATAATATGGTACTTGAAAATACAAATAAATTACTTAATAAAAAAATAGATCAATTGGAATTCCGTTTAAATAAATTTGAGCAAAAAGAATTAAAAAATGCTGTGAATATTGTTGGAATTCCAAACGTAAATAACACAAATGTAAAAGACAAAGAAATTAAATTCTTCTCTTTTATCGGTGAAACGGTAACTGAAGAAGATACTGAGAATTGTTTTATAAAAAAACCAATAAAAAATACTTATGCTAACGTTCTCTCTGATAGTGATAATAAAAACTCTCAGAGAAATGATGCTAGCTCAGTTATACATACATGTAAATTTTAAATCATATTCTATTAAGCAAAAAATAGACAAAGCTAAAAAAATACACAAAAAAAATTTAAATGCACAAATCTTTGATGATAAATACACTAACAACATCTATGCGATCATTGTTTAATAAAGCTATGGAGGCAAAAAAAGAAAAAAATATAAAGTTTTTATGGATTAAGAATTCTACTATTTATTTGCGGAAAAAAGAAGGCGATAGTGTTATTAAAATTCAATCTCTTGAAGATTTAAATAAAAAAATCTAATTGTCGTATTTGTAATTATATTATATATTATAAATACTACAAATATATAAAATTTTTATTTTTTGTTTCTTTTTGTTCTTTTTATAATAATATCAATGATTAATTCTTATTTTATGTTTAATATTATTCACCAAAATATAAGAAGTATTTGGAAGAATTTTAACTCACTTTATTGTCATTTAGTTTCTATTGATAATATTCCTGACATAATTTTCTTATCTGAAATTTGGATTTTTGATGATGAGATTGTTGATTATAGTATTCCCGGCTTTGAGTTTTATGCTACTTGTAATAATTCATATAACTCTGGTGGTATTGGTGAATTTGTTAACAATGAAATTCCATGTGAAATAACTCATTATAATCTATCAAGTGCTGATATTATAAAGGTGGTATGTGCTATTGATAAAATTAAACATTGCATTCTTGGAATTTATTGACTACGTGTATGCAGTATTAATTTTTTCACTAGCGAATTTTCAAATTTTATATCTAAAATAAAGGATAGGAATTGTATCATTTTAGGTGATTTTAATGCAGACATAATAAAATGTACAAAAGATATACACGATTTCATGTTTCTAATGTCTTCGTTAGGTTTCGCTTCACTCATCAATACGCCTACTCGCTTTACGTGTATTGAAAATAGTGCTACGTGTATTGACCATATATTTGTTAGAACACAAATCAATTCTACACAACTATTAGAACCTTTTGTACTTGATTTAAAGTTATCAGATCATTGTATGACTGGATTAATGTTCAAAAATGTGTTATCGTTAGCAAAAACTAAATGTATTAGCAACAACTTTGATAGGATTAATTTTAATATTTTAAATGAAAATTTAATTACTGAGTCTTGGTCCTCAGTAATTTCAGCTGGTAATCCATCGGAGGCTTTTGATAATTTCTTATCTATTTTGCTACATCATATTAACTTAAGCTCTTGTATTTCAACTTTTTTTTATAACAAATACAAGAAGTTAAATCCATGGATAACTAATAGCTTAGTCAAAAAATTTAATAAACGAAATAAATTGCACGCATCTTTTAAAAAATATCCTAATAATGTACGTCTATGCAAATATTACAATAAATTGTGTAGTGAAATTGGTAAAGACATTTTAATTTGTAAGGAAAAGTATTATCTAACAAAATTTGATTATTATAAAGAAAACTCAAAAAAAGAGTGGAATCTAATAAATAACCTTTTAAACAAAAACAAATCTGATAAAAGTATAACATTGAATATAAATGATAAAATAATAACTGAGCCAAAAATTATTGCTGATCAATTTAACAATTTTTTTATTAATATACCACAACAACTTTCTAATTTAAATTCAGTTTCATATATATCAGATGGTACTTTAATAGATCAGCCATCTTCTACCAATAGTTTCCTTTTTGAACCTATTACTAGTTATGAAATCTTTATTGAAATTTCTAAATTGAAATTTTCAATGTCGAAATATGCTGATAGTGTTTCTAGTAATGTTATTAAAAAAATATCTTACCAAATTGTTGACATCTTATCATATATTTTTAATTTTAGCATTTATAAAGGAGTATTCCCTGATAAGTTAAAAACAGCCATAGTGATTCCACTTTTTAAGAAAGGTAGCCCAATCGATAATAATAATTATAGACCGATCTCCCTTTTATCCTCGTTTTCCAAAGTGTTTGAAAAAGTAATGAAAAATAGGATTGTTAAATTTTTAACCAAAAATAAATTTTTAAATGTTAATCAATTCGGATTTCAAAGGGATAAAAGGTCCACTGAAGATGCATTGATTAAATTTTGTGATGAAATTGTTGGGGGATTATATTCTAGTAAAATTTGTGCAGCTTTATTCATTGACCTTACTAAAGCTTTTGATTTGGTTGATCACGAGATACTTTTACTTAAACTGCAGAATGCTGGTTTCCGAGGCTTTATCTTATCATGGCTCAAGTCATATCTTATTAATAGGAAACAAATAGGACAAATAGAGGACACACATAGTACTATTGGTAACATTTTATGTGGTGTCCCTCAAGGATCTGTCCTTGGACCCATCCGTTTTCTTATTTATGTAAGTTCTTTATTTATACAGCCTTTTAAAGGCCTTGCAACCGCTTTTGCTGATGATACAGGTTTTACTTATGCATGTAAAAATAATTTTGATTTGGTTGTTTTTGTTAATCATATTTTAAATATTTTAAGACACTGGCTTGCTAACACAAGCTTGTAATGAGTTCTAAAACTAAATTCATGTCGTTCGGCACTCGAAATCAAGCCTTAAACTTTCACTTTACATATCATTCTCCAAACTGCTGCAAATCATTCACCAAACTGCTGCAATGCTCACTTGTCATTTTCACAATATAATCGCACTTAGAATTTATAATAAATTGCCGTGCGATCTCAGATTATCTAGAATTTATTCTCAATTTTCTTCAAAACTCAAAGCCTGGTTGCTATCATTCAATTCTGAATATATTGAAGATATGTTGAACATAATAAGGTGAGTTATTAAATTCTTTAAATTGAAAAATTTTACTGTAAATTTAATTAATTGCTTTTTTCTTATATTACTTTTGAATTGATTTTTGTATTATTCTTATTATTGATTACTATGGATTTTTATGTTATGTAATTTTATAACTTCTAACTTAAACGGTAGTAATCACTGCGATAATAACTGCTTCATAATTGAAAGTGTTGAATCTTTTAAATATTTGGGTCTCATTTTTGACTCTAAACTATCTTAGGCTGAACACTCTGAATATCTTAAAAAATACTTTAATAAGGTGATAAGGCAACTTTACTATGTTAGCAAATACAGTACATATAAAATCACTACAAAGGTCTATTACGCACTTTTTCAGTCCAAAATGCAGTATTGTGTAGTTTGTTGGGGCGGCGCTTATTTTAATAAGATACATCCTCTTTTGACCTCTCAAAAACATGCAATTCGTATTATATGCAAAAAAAATGCTCGTGTATCTTGTTACCCGTTATTCTCTAGTTTAAAAATACTTCCGGTTAAAAGCTTGTTTCTTTTCAAAACGTTAAAAATATTTTTCCTAAAATCAGGCTATTTAAATATGAGTAATACTAACTTATACAACCTCATAGTTAACAATAAAAATTTAGTTAATATTCCCAGTTTTTCTAAAATGCTCACTTGTCATTTTCACAATATAATCGCACCTAGAATTTATAATAAATTGCCGTGCGATCTCAGATTATCTAGAATTTATTCTCAATTTTCTTCAAAACTCAAAGTCTGGTTGCTATCATTCAATTCTGAATATATTGAAGATATGTTGAAAATAATAAGGTGAGTTATTAAATTCTTTAAATTGAAAAATTTTACTGTAAATTTAATTAATTGCTTTTTTCTTATATTATTTTTGAATTGATTTTTGTATTATTCTTATTATTGATTACTATGGATTTTTATGTTTAATTATAAATTTACTTTTAATTAGTTGAATAAGTTTAATTGTATAACTACTTTTAATAAGCCAACTTTTTATTTGATTATTATTTAAGACTTTTTTCATTTTAATTTTTATTTAGTTATTTATCCTAATTGTTCAGTTGTTATTACCCCACAATGTAATGAATTTTGTTGAACAAAAGTTGAATTAGTTTGTAAGATCAGGATCATTCGGTACTTGCCTTTTGTTCAATAGAATGTCCTTCTATTTTCTCTTAATTAAATATTAATTCCAATACCATAATTTTATTTTTAAGCAATTTTCTTTTACATTGTATTTAGTTAAGATAAAAGGATGAATGAATAAAATAAAAAAAAACAAATAAATAAAATAATTTTGTTTCTAATGATAATAGTTCCATTTCGCAGCGACTGATTTTAGATATCAAACCATACATTGGTGAATTAAATCTGCATAGAAGGTGAACAGATTTCCAAGGTTTACATAATTTTATATGTAATCCTCCATAGGTGAATATATATCTCGATGTGCATTTACTAATAGATATTTACTAAAATTAAATTATGAAATTAAATTATTAATTATTTTTTTATTACATGTCGTTTTGATACTTGTACGTCTATAATTGTAGATTACGTATTTAGACTACGTATCTAGATTACGTAGATAGACGTATTTTGATCTTGTACGGCAAGAGCGATAGCTTACTTATAGGTCGTTTTAATATTGAAGTTTTTGTTTTTAAAGTAGCAACTCTAACAAGACCATTATAATCGCAGCTTGTCTCAATAATTCTTTTCAGAGTTCATCTGGTCGGTGAACAATTATCCTCCTTTATTAGCACTATGTTACCAACCCTTAAGTTTGGATTTTGTTGGGTCCATTTTGGTCTTTGCTGTAATTTGGACAAGTATTCTTTATACCACCTTTTCCAAAATTTCTGGTGTAAATGATCTAACAGCTGCCATCTAGTGAATAATTTAAGATTCTCATTTACCACATTTTCCTCAGGAACTGCTAATAATGGTGCTCCTATTAAAAAGTGACCAGGTGTTAAAACTTCCAAGTTTTCTGGGTCATTCTTTATAGGACATAAAGGATGAAAATAAAAAGATATTTAGTTAATTTTATACCAGTTTCCTAAAGACCTCCAAAGTGAGGGGATGCGGGTGGTATGAAATGCTATTGGATCCCTTCCTTACTTAATGAGTCTATAATTTCATTTTGATAATTGGATTGGGTGAACAAATTACTCAAAATTTTGCAAGCTCCGCAAAAATTTGCGGCATTATCGCTGTACACATTGGCGACCGGTCCTCTTCTGCTAACATATCTTTTAAATGCTGCAAGAAAGGCTCTTGATGTTAAGTTACTAACTACTTCTAGGTGTATTGCCTTGGCACTTAAGAATACAAAAAGCGCTTTATAACCCTTAAAAGTTTTGTTTCCACGACCTACTGATGACTTTAAAGTAAAGGGTTCAGTGTAATCAACACCACAATTGTGAATGGGCTGGGCATAGTTCCACGAGGTTTAGGAAGATTACCCATTAGTTGAGATACCGAAGTTGCTTTAAATCGATGACAAGCTGTACATCTGTGAATACATCCTTTGACTGCCTTTAATGCATTTAATATCCAAAATCTTTGTCTAATATATTCTAGTGTTTGATTGTTGCCACCATGTAATGAATACAAATGTGCATGACTTATGATTAAATTTGTTAAATCACTCTTGTAGGGAAGTATAAGCGGATGTTTTTGTTTATATAAAAGTTCGGATTCAGACAATTTTCCAGCTTAGCGAAGAAGATGACTAGAATCTAAGAACGGATTTAAGCTTAATAATCAGCTTGTTTTATTTAGTGGTTTACCCTTTAAAAGTTACTTAATTTCCTCATAAAAGTATTGATACTGTGTAACCTTTATTAATGTTATAAACGAATTTTCTACTTCATCAGCAGTTAATGTTCCGGCTTTGCGGTTTTTGGACTGCATCTTAAATTTTTACAAAAACGAATACAATAAGCTACGACACGTTTTCATTTTGTTAAGGATGAATAGTTATGAAGTAAATTTTCAATCAAAGAGTTGTCTACTTCTGTTTTAACAATATTAACTGCAAATTTTGTTTTAATCTCTAAATTAGTATTGCTTATTGGGGTTTTGGACGCCTTGACCATGTGGGACCTTCCCTTGTGAACGCTAAACCAGCTGGATTGCTTGATGAATTTACATGATAACAATTTTCAGGACCAATTACAGCTTGAATGTTTTCTAACGGTGTGGAGCCGCTTGCAACCATGATAATACAATAGTTGAATCTTTCCAGGCAAAATTTTCGATTTTTTGTATGTCCAATGCATTTTTAACTTCCTTCATTAGTCTTGCTAATAATAAAGCTTTGCTTAATTCTAAACGTGGTAATGAAATTTGAGACATCATAGGCCTTTTCAGGTACATCAGAAAATCCATGAAGTTGGCAAACTTTAGTGTCATTTCCGTAATCAATCCATCAACAAACTTCTATTTTCTTCAATAACTGTAGTTCTTCCTTGATTTGTAGCCATTTTTTCAAAATGTTGTTAGACACTGGTTGATGCCACTCAGTCTCTTCTAACCATATTTGTTGAAATAATAATTTAATTTTTATTATTATTGGGGTTTGCAATCCAATTGGATGAAAAATACGAGCCGCCTCTGATAAAATAGAACGTTTTGTAAACACTTCCGATTATATCTCAGTATTTATGTTGAATTTTAGTCTGTCAGTTATTGGAACCCAACGTATTCCTAATGACTTAACACCTTCTCTGTCATCAAAAGTTTTGTTATTTGCGCAGTTTCTTAATTCCGATGGTATTTGTTTCAACAAGCGACAATCACTGCAATTCTATTTACGTAAATTAAAACCTCCAGCTTTTAATAAATTAATTAATTGGGTGCATTTTAAATTTGCTTCTTCTTAGGAATATGGTCCCGAAACAACATCAACCACATAAGTATCCTTAAAAAAAGCTTTAGCAGCCAAAGGATATAAGTGTCCATCAGCTGCAACTAATAGACGCAACGTTCTTATTGCTAAAAAAGGTCCAGTCCCATAAGTGACGGTTGTTAGCTTGTATTCTTTATTGGGTTCGTTAGGTGATTTTCTCCAAAGTATTCTTTGAAAATCTTGATCGCGAGTATTTATTTGAATTTGACAGTACATTTTCTCGATATCTGCTGTAAATACTACCTTATATTTGCGCCGTCGTATTAGTATTTCTGTTATATTTTGCTGCGATTTTTCTCCAATCATTGTTACGTCGTAGAGGAGGTGTCAAAAACTACTCTCAACTTTGTGGTTGAACTATCGTGCTTAAAAACGGCATGATGAGGTAGGTAGTATTTACCTTCCACTGTTTCTTGAGCTGGAACTATGTGACCCAACTGAATATAATCTGTTATGAAATCTTTGTACATAATTTCCAATAATTTATTCGTTTTATATTTTCTCTCAAGTTGAAACAATCTAGCAAGTTCTAATTCTCTTGCTGTTGTAGCTCTTTCTGTTAGAAGCTCTTCAGTTTCCCAAAATTTGGTTAGCTCCTGGCTTAGGTCGACTTCTCCAATAAAACAACTAATAGTATTTTCTGGAAATTCGTTCTTTATTTCACCTGATAAGATATAGCCAACTTGGTTTTCTGAGTATTGGGTCTTCCTTTTATGAGCTTGTTTTGTATTATTTGACTAAAAACGTCAGCTCCTAAGATTATGTCGATTCTACTTGGTTTGCAAAAGTTTGGATTTGCTAGCTCTAAAGTTTTTATATGGTCCCAATTTTTATAAGATTTTACATTTTCTGACGGCAAATAACAAGTTAATTTTGGTAGAATTAATGCTTTGGCCACACAAGAAAATGTTGAAGTTAATCTGGATTTTAAGGAAAGTTCCACAAAACTTTGCACTATACCTGATTTCGCATTTCCAATTCCAGATACAACTGCATGAACCTTGTGTTTTGGCAGGTGCAAATATTGGACCATATTTTCTGAAAT
Source organism: Dolichopus griseipennis (assembly GCA_963082915.1). NCBI lineage: Eukaryota > Metazoa > Arthropoda > Insecta > Diptera > Dolichopodidae > Dolichopus > Dolichopus griseipennis. Next base: position 216,482,159 of record OY720441.1, on the reverse strand, counting down.
TAAAGTGGCTTGAGAATCCTGATCGACAAGGGCTCTTACTTCAGTATAGGTTCAGTCTAATTTTTGTGCCTTTATTATTGCTGTGGGTAAAAAAACCTTTATCTTTGTAATATTAGTTGCACAGTGAGCGTTAATATCCATTAATTTTGTATTGTTTATTGATTGTTTTTTATTGAATAACTATTCGTTATTCGTGTTTTCTTGAAATATGTACAACAAGGTATGATGATTTCTGTTACATACTCTGCATTTTGAAAAGCTTGTGCAGTCCTTTGCAAAATGACCATGTCGCAAACAATTTCCACATAAATTATGTTTTCTGCTAGTTGCTATTCTATACTGTATAATCAGTAGTTTGAACTTTTAACAGCCATACATTTTGTATGATTCTTGACATATTACGCATAAATTAGTAATTGGCTAGAGCTAATATGACCATCATAACTTACTAAAATATATTGTTTTTTATTGTTTAAATGTTTTTTTTTTTCTAGTTATATTTAATTTTTTAAACTTAAATAAACTTTATTACATTTACTATTTATTTTGATCTTCATTAATTAATTAATAATTAATATCAAATCTTTAATTTTACATTTAAATTCAACTTTATTATTAATCGATTTAAAATTTTCTGGGAGTTCATTATACACCTTTAAACATTGGAATAGGCAGTTGTTATTTTGGTTATTAGTTCTGAACAACGATAAGTAGAAGTTTGTTTTGTTACGCGTGTAATGATTATGTAGTTCTATTCTTCTATTTAAAATAAAATTGTGTTTTATTTGATTGTTTATTATTTTAAAAGCAAGTACATAAGGCTCAAATTTACCTATATCTTTAAGACTAATATACTGACTGGTATATAACATGCTCGTCGGATGTCGTATAGGGAGTTGACGAATAATTTTAATACTTTTTTTGTGTAGTATTTCTAGTTTATTCATGTATACTTGCGAAGCCCTATTCCAAATGGGATTGAGATAGCAAATATGAGATTTTATATACGCAGAATAAATTGTATAAAGCGCGTCCATGGATACATAGTTTCTTAGTCTACGCATAATAAAGATGTATGGTGCATTTTTTTTTATTATGTATTGTAAATGATTACTCGAATTAAGTTTAGCATCTAATATTAATCCCAAGTAATTAAAACTTTGTACAACTTCTATTATACCATTTCTATGCTGAAGGTTAGGACTTGTAGTTAGAGTTCTGGGCTCGAAGAATATTATTTTGGTTTTAGCTATATTCAAACTGAGGCGGTTCTTAAATAACCATTCTTGAATAATATCAAGATCATTTTGAATTGTCGAATTTAAATCGATTTCATTACTTTCAGCAAATTTAAGATCATTCAGCATCATCGGCGTATAGTTGTAGACTACCTTTTAGATTCCGACGAGTTAAATCATCAGTGTAAATCTTGAAGAAGTCTGGACTTAGAATGGAGCCTTGGGGAACACCTTTCACAATATATTTTTCCGAGCTATAAAAGTCTCCTATACGAACTATTTTTTTTCGATTACGCAGATATGATTTAAAATACTCTAAGTGAATATTTGTAAAATTAAGCTTTTCATGTTTAAATAATAAAATATCATAATCTACACAATCGAAGGCTTTTTATAAGTCTAAGAAAATGCAGCTTACATATTTTCCCATATCTCTATTTTTTTAAATAAAATCCGTTAAACTGAGACAAGCAGCAGTTGTATTTGATGTCTTTTCAAACCGATACTGCTCATCGCTTAAGATATTATTATTATACATGAAGTCATTTAGTCGGTTTTTAACAATAATTTCAAATATTTTTGAGAAAGCTGACAGAATATATATAAGCCGGTAATTTGAACAACTAGTTTTGCTACCATTTTTGAAGATTGGAGTTATAATGGCTGTTTTAAGTTTTCCTGGAAAAATGCCAGTTTGAAATGATTTGTTGATTAATTTTACTAATATCGGAGTCAGTTGATTAGAAAATTTTCTAATAAACTTTGTTGAGATGTTATCATATCCTGTGGCTGCCGAAACATTTAATGAATTGATTGTTAATCTGACTTCATCTTCATTAGTTGAGTTTAAATGGAAGTTAGTGAAGATGTTGCGACCGAAAAAATTTAACTAAGAGTAGTCAATATTTTGATTCGATATATTAATTTCCTTAGTAACATTAATAAAGTAGTTATTAAAAGCTTCCGAAATATCATTTTCATTCTCTATCATTTTATTATTCTGACAAATGGCTTTGATTTTATTTTTAGAGTCTACGCTATCGGAGTTAAACATAACTTGTTTATATAAATTCCATAGTTTTCCCGTGTTGCTTTTTTGTTATAATAATTTATCAGAATCATATTTTTTTTTCGCTTCAGTTATTAATTATTCCTATAATATACCTTATTCCTATGAGATGAGTTGAATATTTTTTCCTATATTTGTAAAAAGATTCTCTAATTTTTATTAATCTAAAAATCTCTTCAGTTAACCATTCCGTATTTTTTTGTCTATTCTTTTTATTTTCGATATGCTGAGTATTGTCTTTTACTAATAAATTCAATTTATCGATGACCTCATCAAAATTATCATATGAATCAAGGTTCGCCCAAATATGGAGTGGAGCTAAAAAAAAGCATTTGATGGTCCGACAAATCAGTATCTAACACGTGAAAGAAATATTTCTTATCAAAAATATCTGTAATAAAATGATCTATAACTGTTTTAGAGCTATTACCTGGTTGCATACTCTTCTGAGATTTTGTTACCAATTAAGAAGCCATTACTTAAAAACATAGTATAATACGATTGAATCTCTTGGTTATCAATATTTAATAAATTAAGGTTCATATCGCCTATTACAATTGATCTTTTATAATTATATGTTAGTTTATCAAGTCTACTAATAAAATTTGAAATACTAGTATGGTAAGATCTATACACACCTATAATATTAATATTTTCTTTTGCTAATTTCACTCCTAATATATTAGTATTTATATCGAACTCCTCGTTAAAAATAAAATTATGTACAATATTATTTTTTATGTATATAGCCACACCGCCGTATGAGTCATCACGAGTGGCAACGTATGGTTCGTCATATCCTGGTATATTGAAAAATTTTTTTTCAGAATCAAATATCCATATTTCAGTTAATACCACAGCGTGTATATCACAATTAAAGCTTTTTATTAGGGTTTCTACTTGATCAAGTTTATTTCGAAGACTTTGAATATTTAAATACAAAATATTGAGATTATCCCTATATTTAGTACTCATTGAAATATTATCATAACCCATGCCCGAATTGACCTCTTCGTAGGCCCTAGGCACTTTTACCTTTAACCCTATCGAATAGTTTTTTGCCAGTATCCCTAATTAAGTCAGCTGTGGTTTATTTTTAAAATACGTTAATTTAATTCCGATTTTTAAAATTTATTGCAATTGAACAACACGATGGAAAATATTTATTCGACATTATACGACAAACTTTGGAACATTATAACATAAGTATTGGAAATTGCAGGTCCCAATCATATGATAACGCCAGTAATATGAGCGGCATATATGCAGGTTTACAAGCTAGATTTAGAGAAATAAATAGTCTGGCTGAATGGGTTCCATGTGCTGCTCATTTTTCATTCAATTTAGTAGGTTCAACTGCTGTGGAGTGTTGCTTGGAAGCAGTAAAGTTTTTTGGAATTTTACAAGCAATATACACTTTTTTTTATGCTTCACCACAAAGATGGTCCAAATTTAAAGACAATATGAAAGCAAATACTTGTGTTGTTAAAAATTTATCAGAAACCAGATGGTCTGTTCGACATGATGCTGCTAAGGCTCTATTTATGAATTATTCTGAAATTCAACAAGCATTGTTTCAAATAACTGAAAGCGAACGTCAACCTGCTGTGGCTGTGCAGGAAGCGAAATCTTTAATAAAAAAGCTGAACAATTTTGAAACAGCATTGATGTGTGTTATTTTGAATTATTTATTACAAAATATTAATATTGTCAATAAAGCTCTGCAGGAGACTGGCATAGAATTATGCACTATTGTAAAATTATTTGATACTCTCATAGCTTACTTTCATGATATTCGTTTCGAGTTTGATAAATTTGAAACCATGGCAAAAAAGCTCACATCCTCCGAGTATAAAGAATATACACAACGTAAACGAACACGAAATAGATTGTTTGATGAAGTTTTAGACAACACAGATCCTTGAGGCTAAGTGCAAGTGACAAATTTCGTATAGAATCTTTTTATATAATAGTAGATAGACTTATAATTGAAATGAGTAAGCGACTTAAAGCATATCAAATGTTTTATGAAAGGTTTAATTTTTTGGTGGACAGAAGTTTAACAAATAATGAAATAGTTTCGAAAGCAAACCAGTTAGTGCAAATATATTCTTCAGATGTAGAAGATGCATTTGTTGACGAGTTTTTATTATTTTCACAAATGTATGGGAATAAAAAATCAGTGAAGGAAATGATAATTGCTCAAATAAATAATAAACTAGTTACCAGTTTTCATAATGTAAATATTGTGTTAAGAATTTATTTATCGATATTTGGAACGAATGCGGAAGGGGAGTGGAGCTTTTCAAAGCTTAAAAGAATAAAAAATTGCCTCCGATCAACTATGGGACAGGAACGATTATCATCTCTTACGCTTTTATCAATTGAAAGTGATTTAATGCGAGAAATTGGTTTCGATGATGTTATTGTCGAATTCGCCAATAAAAAATGTAGGAAGGTTAGTTTAGGTAATAATTAAATAAACTGTTTACTAAATTAATGATTTTTTTTTGGTTTTTTGAAAATAAATTTTGAATTATTTTGGATTAAGTGAAGTTTTTCTTTTCCTGCTTTGGCTGAATATTTATTTATAAATTTTTCGTAAAAAATAATATGTATACATTGGCCATTTACAGTTCGTAGGCCCTAGGCACTGTACCTATTGTGCCTATGGGATAATGCGGGTGTGTCATAACCTAAGTAGTATGCTACCCTTAAATTGTTTTCAATGTTCTCTGACATTCAGATGTTCTCTAGAAAGCATTCAGATAGAAGAGAAAATAAAAGGTTTTTTAGTACATTTTGAATAAGTAATTGTAAATACGAGAGAAAATAAATTTTATTACATGTGCATTAACATGATCAGCTGGTATTGATTTTTCATAATTATTGATCGTGTTTGCAAATATTATTAATATATAAATAAACATCAACAAGAAGTGTTTTAAATTCGTTACTACTAATATTATTAGTATGTAATTAAAAGGAAGGAAATATTTTAAACTGGTGAATATAGTGCATTATCTATCTATCTATCTATATATATAAAAATGAAAGTTTGTTTATTTGTTTGTTTGTTTGTTTGTTTGTTTGTAGCGAATAGACTCCTAAACTGCCCAGCCGATTTTCATGAAAATTTGTATATAGGGGTTTTTGGGTACGGAAGGAAATCGTGGCCCAAAAATTTTGCTCTAACGGACCGCCAAGTTGGGGCTGTGGTGCACGTATTTAAACTTCTTTGTTCTAAAATGAAAACGTTTTGACCGATTGACTTCAAATTTTGTATACGTGATGCTCTTTGAGAATTGAGTAGACGCTATTAACAGTTTTGGAATTTGTTAACCCATGTCGGGCCGACGGGTGGTCAAAAAAAATTTTGGGTCCAAATTTTGTCCGATTTTATGAAAATCAGCTTTGGCTTAAAAGCAAACCCCAAAAAAAATTTTGGTGAGTTCCATCAACCCATTGCGGCCCAACAGCTTTTTATAGGTTTTTTCAATACTTTACTCTAAATTCGAAACGGTTTGACTGATTGACTTCAAATTTTGTATACGTGATGCTCTTTGAGAATTGAGTATACGCTATTAACAGTTTTGGAATTTGTTAACCCATGTCGGGCCGACGGGTGGTCAAAAAAAATTTTGGGTCCAAATTTTGTCCGATTTTACGGAATTCTGCTTTGGCTTTAAAGAAAGCCCCAAAAAAAATTTTGTTGAGTTCCATTAACCCATTGCGGCCCAACATCTTTTTATAGGTTTTTTCAATACTTTACTCTAAATTCGAAACGGTTTGACCAATTGATTTCAAATTTTGTATACGTGATGCTCCTTGAGAATTGAGTAGACACTATTAACAGTTTTGGAATTTATTAACCCATGCCGGGCCGACGGGTGGTCAAAAAAAAATTTGGGTTCAAATTTTGTCCGATTTTATGAAATTCTGCTTTGGCTCAAAAGAAAACCCACAAAAAAATTTTATTGACTTGCATTAACCCATTAGGGCCCAACAGCTTTTTATAGGTTTTTTCAATACCTAACTCTAAATTAAAAACGGTTTGACCGATTTTCTTCAAATTTTGTATACGTGCTCCCCTGTGAGAATTGAGTTGACACTATTAACAGATGTGGAATTTGTTAATCCATGTCGGCCCGATGGTTGGTCAAAATAATTTTGGAAGATAATATTGTCAAAATTTGCGAAGTACTGCTTTGACTAAAAAGAAAGCTTCAAAAAATTTTGTTGAGTGATTTGGAAGCAAATTACGTTCATTTTTGCGTAATAATGCTTTGCCCAAAGAGAAAGTGTAGTTCCGTTAACCCAGTGGGGCACAGTGGCTTTTAATAGATTTTTGCGTTACTTAACTCTAAATTAGAAACGATTTGACCGGTTTTCCTCAAATTTTATATGTGTGAAACAACTTGAAAATAGAGTTGAATCTGCTAACAGTCGGTCCTACGATTGTTCAAAAAAAATTTTTTGGAAGTACATTACGCAAAATTTGGAAAGTAGTTTGTACTGCTTTGAATTACAGAAAGTTTCAAAAATTACTAGAACATTATTCTTTTTAAAACCTAGAAAAATGGTTTTAAAAAGATTGCTTTCATTCATTTTAAAATTTACATGTGTAAACCGAGTGTAATTTTTGTGTTAACTTTTTGCAGTAACATCAACTTCAATTAAACCTCCATTGAGAGGCGCAGCAACGCGCACCGGGTATTAGCTAGTTATTAATATATTTGTCTAGAATGAGGTGTAACAAACGCATTCAATTAAATGTGTTTTGTTGGATGTGTTCAATTATAAAAAAATAAAATATTAATGTTTTGTTGGATATGTTTTATTTTAGAAAATAAAATATCATAAATTATGGCTTTTTTTATTATGGCCTGCTTATGGCCAAAAAATATTTTTTTTATTTTTAATAAAAAAAAAAACAAAAACAAAAATAAATAAAATTTTTTATGAATTTAATTTATTTCAAATGCTTATGAATTAGTTCATTTACGTTTTTAAAACTCACACAACATTTTCTGGAAATTTTATATAAATACTAAAACATTTTATTAATAAAAATTAAAAAGACTATGCTTCACAGCAACATTGTGTAGTAAGTCTTAATTATTTTCAGTGAAAATCTGAATTAACCAATGTACGCTTTGTTGCATTGCTTGATTTGCTTTGTTTTGAAAAGCAAGTAAACCAAGCAATGTAATCAAAGTTCCCTCAAAGTTCCCTCAAAGTTCCCTCAAAGTTCCCTTATCTCTCATCCCTGCATCTTTCCCTCATAATTCCTTTATAATAATTTTTCTATTTGGAAAAAGTTAAAAATGGAAAAAATAGTGTATAGTACTGTAGAGGTTGGCAAACTGACTTCAGGTGTACAACTTTAGTTCGATGCACCCAGCACAATAGAAGCCAAACGAACATATTGTTTTTAACTTAATTCAATATAATAAAAAAAATTCCAAATAAAGTTTATAATTCAAAATTTATAAATAAAGCAAAACTCAATTCAAAAATCAACATTTAATACAAAATTTAAAATGGTTTATTAACTTATTTAGTTTAAGCAAATCTGCATTTAAATAAAAAAGAAATATTATGCAACGAAATTAGCTGACACAACAAATATTTAATTTACTTTAAAATAATTAAAAATACGAATAAATAAAATTATGTCAGTACAATGACCTTAAATGTATTTTATTAAGTTAAGTTCAATTTTATTACAAAGAAATGTGCATCATAAGCAAAAATGTACGTTAAACAATTATGAAATAAATAAGATTAAAATTAGTTCCAAAGTTGTTATATATATTGCTGTTAAGTTTATAATGTTAAAAACTTATCTTCTGCGAACACGCTGGAAGGTTATATTTTTTGGCAAGAGCTATCTTAATGGCTTTAGTTATGTCCTAAAAATTTAATCTCTTTCTGTTTCAACTTAAAATTAAATTTAACATTTTTTTCTCTAGCAGCTCTGAATTATCAATTCTAAAGTTTTATCATTTTCTTCCTCAATTTCGGTACTGATTGCTATACCATCAATGTAAATTGTAAAATTTGGAATATCTCCAAAATTGAGTTCATTAATTTTCTGAAAAGCTTCTGGAGCAATTTCCAAACCAACTTCTAAGAGTACCAACCAAACGGATTCAGTACACCGTACATAATTTTTTTGAAGTTTCGTCCAAAGCTACCTGAAAAAATCCCTCAGCCATTTCAAACACTGAAAATATTTTTTTTGTTTGAAAAATTACTTTTTATTTGTTCAAACGATGGAAATTCATAAAATTGATTTTAAATTAATTCATTTAAATATTTTGGGTCTAAACAAATTCTTACTTTTTTATTTTGTTTTTCCACTATAACTATATTCGACACGAATTCTCTATAACTACACGAATTCGACAAGAATTCTAATTCGCATCTTTAGCTGGTTCTATTATACATAAATCTTCTAACCGTTTTAATTAATTTTTTACTGACTGTTTTAAAATTTGTGGTATACGTCGTGCTGGTTCTGCTATAGATTTTTTAATCCTATGTTAAAATTTTTATAACAACATCGTAGACCTTCAAATATTTCAAAATTATTTTTTATAAAATTTTCTTTTCTATATTTTGAATACTATTAATTCTTTTAATCAAACCCAACTCTATTCAAGCTTTATAAACGAGAATAGGAGTAGTATTCTCCATTACAAAATAAAATTCCTGTACTAACTTTTTATTTTTAACTTGTACATTTTAACTTTGTACTACCAATTACTTTTATTTCCGTACCATTACAAGCCTCAAGTTTAGCATAATTTTTATTTAATGAGAAATTTTTCCAATCTAGAATATGTAAGTTTGTGCTCTCGTATCTAGTTTCAATCGAATGAACGATGAACAGATTTGAACTTGTTCGAATCATGAATCCAAATTTTTGTTTGTATTTTTCAAGTATCAATACAAAAATTTTCTTAAGAATTTGTTTTATAAATATTTTGTTTAAGTTCACTTACCTGTTTTTTCTTATTGCCAATCACACCAAAAAGATTCACTCCATTACAGTTTTTGCACCTTTGGCCGTAAGCCGGACATTTTCCTTTATTGTGATTTTTTCCATAGAATTTACAATCAATCTTTTGGCCTATATTGTAATCTTTTCTAAAATTAATATGATTATTTTTGTCATTATAATTATTATTTTTTTTTAAATAATTAGTTTTATTATTTTTAGGATAACTAGTCTTTTTATTTTTAAAATTTTTGTTGTGTACTATTATTTATTAAATCCACTGCTGATCTACATTTCTGCATCATTGTAACAGTTTGTTTTTGTGAGACTTTCGCTGATCTAGCCAAATCGATGGCAGTCTCCTTTGTGAGCGTTGATGTATCTAATAATTTTTTTTATAAATTTGTATCACATGCACCCATATCTATTCTGTCTCGGATTATTTCATCTTCCTTGGTGAAGTCACATTTTCTTGCTTGTTTTTGAATATACATGAGAAAATTATCAAATGGTTCATTTTCATGTTGATTTCTATTGTATAACAGAAATTTCTCGTATATTATATTACACTTCGGTTTGCAAAAGTTTTTAAAAGCATATGTAACATTTTTGTAGACTTTTTGTTCAGTGGTAGTTAAATTGAATGAATTATAGACCTCCAATGCTTCAGACCCTACCGCATTCAAAAATACCGCTACTTGTATTTCTTCAGATTTCTTTTTTAATTCAATAGCAACAGCAAGAATCTTGAAATTTTGCCAATCATTTTCAATTTTCCTTCAAGTTCAATTCACTTACTTTTTTTACATATTCCAATTCAATTCATCACAAGATGAATTTTGTATTTTTAGGTGGCGTTCCACGTAGTTTTTTGTTTTTGGCTACTTGTACAAGTGCCATACAATTTTCGAAGATTCAATTATTCTTTTTTTTATATTTTATTATTTGATTTAAAAATTTTTAATTTAATCTTTAGTTATTTTGTTTTTATATATTACTAGCTAATAACCGGTGCGCGTTGCTGCGCCTGTCAATGGAGGTTTAAGTGAAGTTGGTGTTACTGCAAAAAGTTAACACAAAAATTACACACGGTTTACACATGTAAATTTTAAAATGTATGAAAGCAATCTTTTTAAAACAATTTTTCTACGATTATTCTAGTAATTTTTGAAACTTTCTGTAATTCAAAGCAGTACAAACTAGTTTCCTAAATTTAACGTAATTTACTTCCAAAAAATTTTTTTGGCCAATCGTAGTACCGACTGTTAACAGACTCAACTCCATTTTCAAGTTGCTTCATACATATAAAATTTGAAGTCAACCGGTCAACTCGTTTCTCATTTAGAGTTAAGTAACGCAAAAATCTATAAAAAGCCACTGTGCCCCAATGGGTTAAGGGAACTACACTTTCTCTTTGGCAAAGCAGTATTGCGCAAAATTGGACGTAATTTGGTTCCAAATCTTTTTTTTGTCAATCGTTGGACCGGCAAGTCAGTTAAAAGAGTTAATTTCATTCTCAAAACGGAACACGTATACAAAATTTGAAGAAAATCGGTTAAACCGTTTCTAATTTAGACTAAAATAACCAAAAAATTTATAAAAAGCGGTTAGGCCGCAATGGATTAATGGAACTCAACAACATTTTTTTTTGAGGCTTTCTTTTTAGCCAAAGCAGTACTTTGCAAATTTTGACAATATTAGGTTCCAAAATTATTTTGACTAATCGTCGGCCCGACATGGGTTAACAAATTCCAAATCTGTTAATAGTGTCAACTCAATTCTCACAGGGAGGCACGTATACAAAATTTGAAGAAAATCGGTCAAACCGTTTCTAATTTAGAGTTAAGTATTGAAAAACCTATAAAAAGCTGTTGGGCCGCAATGGGTCAAAGAGAAAGCGTCAAACATTTTTTTGTGGAGTTCCGTTAACACATTGCGGTACAGCGGCTTTTTATAGACTTTTGCTTACCGTACTCTAAATTAGAAATGGTTTGACCGGTTTGCAAGTAAATTAAGTCCAATTTTGGAAAGTAGTTTGTACTGCTTTGAATTACAGAAAGTTTCAAAAATTACTAGAATAATCCTAGAAAAATCGTTTTAAAAAAATTGCTTTCATACATTTTAAAATTTACATTTACACCATCGAGTAATTTTAAATTTAAGGCGCAGCAACTCGCACCGGCTATTACGATGTTAATATGTTGAGTTCCCTTTATTAACTGCTTAAAACTATACCATTAAACTAATAGAGTTATATAATTTTATATAATCAATGCACGGTTGTCAACCTAATACATTGGCCGTTAACCCATTGCGGCACAGCAGCTTTTACAGATTTTTTAGTTACTTTACTTTTAAGCAATTTTTTTTATCATTATTAATTTCGAATATATTATGTTTTAAGATCTTTAGTGGGAGTAGTGAGAGTGGTACGCAAACCGCTATTCCAATTCATCTAAAATTTCACGTACACAAAACAAATAAGAAGAACACCCCAAATTTAAGGTTCTTTGGTTTCGAAATTATACTAGTTTGACCTCAATTTGACCAAAAGCTTCTAGAATACGAACTCGACCAGAACCAATTCCATGGTACTTTCATTACCAGTAACCTAGAATATAAATTTCATTAAATAACGTCATTAGTTTCTGAGTTATAGTGTTTTTAAGATATTTGTTAGCACTTGAACTTTTCAGAAGTTCCAGAACCCAAAAACATGGTACGATTTCGCCCATATGTAGTAACCGTCATACTTTCAATACTATTTAAGCTTTGTAAACAATTGGAAACTTCTATATTAATCTTAAGTTACTAATTTTATTAATTTCGATGATAAGCCTTTAAACCTTTGCAGATTTAAGAAAGTTACCTGAACCACCACTTCAATTGATCATAAATTAAGGGAACACGTAGAAAGTAGTAAAAACACCCTTGCAACCCATTGCATTTTACAGATTTTTTAGTTACTTTACTCTTATGCAGAAACGGTTTGACCAATTGACCTAAAATTTTGTATGAGTACATGTATATACTTGTCATTCCTACGATTGGTCAAAAAAAAAAAATTTTGTAAATAAATTACGTCCAATTTTTGAAAGTAGGGAAAACTTCTTTGAATTTGGGGAATTATTAAAAAAATGTTTTGTCGAGTTCTTTTAACAGATTGCGAAGCAAAAACTTTAAAGAACAGTTTGCAAAACAGTTTGGACGATTATCTCTAATTTTTCTATTAGCACTAAATCTCGACAACCTGGTGCTCCGTCACGATAGAGTTTAGGATGGAGTTGAGGATGGTAAGTTCCCGCGAATACTTTTAACTAAATTAAAATTTTTATTTTGATTAGTATTTATTAATTATAAAAAGTTTCAAGTGAAATTTGATAAATTTGTTAAAAAATTGCTAGAACAAACCTAAATCAATTAACAAAACAGTCAATCGGTGCAACCGACTTAGAAATACCCAACAGCTTTTTGGTTCAAATTTAATGGGAACTCCATAAGTCCTTTTAAAACCATAAAAGCATTTATTAGTTTGATGTTAAGACATTGCTAACCACATTTACTTTATAATACTAAAAACATTTTCTAATTATTTTATCAATTCAAAAATATTAAAAATACTTACTAATTTATCTATTTTAAAATATTAAACAACAAATAAACTTGAGATAAAGCGATTCGTAAAATGCAATTAGAAAATTATATAAAACTTTTATCCAATTCAATAAAATTTAACACATATGCAGCAATTACTTCAATTCGGGATTTTTAGCTGTAGTGCATTTACTGTTGACTGATTTAGTACTCTTGATTAATTATTTCAATTTTAAATAATTGTAAAATCTATTCTTTTAATTTACTTATTTTTTAATGTTTTATATAATTAAACTCAAAGTTATTCGAAAGAAATATTAATTTGTAAAAATATAAATTTAAAAGTTTATATAATTACATGATTTTTAATGTTAGTTAAAACCATTAATGCTTTCATTAGCTTTTTATCACAAAATTTAATAATGAAAATATACAGTAAATGCATTTCTAAATTACAATGACAAATTTAGAACTTTTCATATAATTCATTTAAATATAAAAATTAATTTTACAATTTAAGTATCGTACACAATTTCTTAATTGTATATTACCTTTGGTAATTATTTAATAAAATATAGATATGATACAAAAAAAATGAAAAAAAAAAAAATTTCGTCGTTTATTAAAAAAATATTTTGCATTAATTTATAAAATATAATACATAATATTTTTTATAGCTAAATTCTTAGCGTTTTAAAAAAAACAAGTGTTAAATAAGAACGGAAATAGGAAATAGTGTGTCACATTTGATTTTTTTTATCTTTATTAATTTCGAATATAATTATGTTTTAAGGTCTTTAGTGGGAGTAGTGAGAGCGGTGCGCAAACCGCTATTTCAATTCATCTAAAATTTCACGTACACAAAACAAATAAGAAGAACACCCCAAATATAAGGTTCTTTGGTTGCGAAATTATACTAGTTTAACCTCAATTTGATCAAAAGCTTCTAGAATACGAACTCGACCAGAACCAATTCCATGGTTCTTTCATTACCAGTAACGTAAAATATAAATTTCATTAAATAGTGTCATTAGTTTCTGAGTTATGATGTTTTTAAGATATATGTTTGTTAGCACTTGAACTTTTCAAAAGTTCCAGAACCCAAAACCATGGTACGATTTCAAACATATGTAGTCCCCGTCATACTTTCAATACTAGTTAAGCCTTGTAAACAATTGGAACCTTCTATATTAATCTTAAGTTACAATTTTTATTAATTTCGATGATAAGCCTTTAAACCTTTGCAGATTTAAGAGAGTTACCTGAACCACCACTTCAATTGATCATAAATTAAGGGAACACGTAGGAAATAGTAAAGAACACCCTTGTGCCAAATTTGAAGCTTCTACATTTGTTAGAAGTTAATATCTTTATTATTTTCGAAAATATGCTTTAAAATCTTCGAAAATATGTGGATGGACCCCGACCCACTATTTCAATTGGTTCCAATTTTCAAGGACTCTAAGGACATAGGAAGATGTTTGAAGGTTTTATCTTCATTGGCTTCGGAATTGTGCTTGTTTGACTTAAATTCTATCAGAAACTTCTAGGATCCGAGCCTATGGTCCGATCGCGACCGCACTTAGTTTTCGCCATATTATCTTTACTAGTAACCTACACCACAAAATTCATGATTGCAGCGCCATTAGTTGTTGAGTTATCCTTAATTTTTCTATATGTGCCTTGGCCTTTAGAACGAATAAAATATTCAGAATCCGAAATTTTCGGCGATTCGCCCACATGCAATCTCAGCCGTACCTTAAGTACTACTAACCTACAGTTAATTTCATCAAGATACCTCCATTAGTTTTTGAGTTATCGTGCCTACTGACTGACGGACATGGCTATATCCACTCAATAGGTCACGCTGATCACAAATATATATATATATATATATATATATATATATATATATATATATGTATATTTTTCCATATCCCTTTTCCACATAGCTCGCTTTTCTTAGGTGGTTACAAATACCATACCAAAGTTAATATACCCTTTTCCTATTTCATAGGTGTAGGGTATAAAAATCGTTTTTAAAAAATGTCATTATAAAATATGAAGAAATTTAAACAACTTATTTCAACCGAGCTGAATATACCGCATACTAGTAACAACGAAGTATTCTTTCGCCGTCATTTGACACGTTTTCAATCCAGGCTATACAAGGAAGCTAAAAACTGGAAAACATCTAAGAACTGGAAATTTCTTTGAGTTAAAAATAATAATTTTAACAGGAAAATGTTGAGAACAAATATGTTGAATGTTGGGCAACAAAGAATTATGGATCTTATATTTTACACAGCTTTAATTATTATATTTTTTTTTTACATTTCTTCTTTCGTTTATCTCTTACTTATTATACAAAAAAAAAAAATAAAATATTCCTTCTAAGACTCAATAACACTAAACATTCACTAATTTAAAATTTAGCTTGCTTATATAATTGCTTATTTATAATGACACTTGAATTTTTTAATCTTTTACAATTATATGTTAGGCCGATACGATTAAAATATTATTATGTAATATTTATAATAATAATAAAATATATTTTAAAATTAATCAAATGCGTATGTTGTTTTTAATCTTATATTTTTTATTTTTTAATTAATTTATATTTTGAATTTTATAAGAAATGCTTTACTTTCAACAATTATTAGAAAATCTTGTAAACAAACACTTTTTACATTAAAATGTAAACACTTAAACGTCAATTGAAAATCGCTACACAATACAATTCGTTCACTAGAAAATTATATCGTGCGTTGCACTTTTCTTGTAGCGGTAGATGTTAATATTTTTTTTTGTATGAGACAAAAGTACAATTTTAATAAAATTTACTCACATTTGGTTCGATTTCAGTCTTACACAACGAAATCATATTAAAATAGATTTATAATTTTATAAAACGACAAGTTTGGAACTGCTATATTTGTACGTATTTTAAAACATTAAAAAAAACAAGCTTTCGTTTACTTTATTACAGTTAAATAATAAAAAAAATTTAATTCGCACTATCAAGTTTAAGTATATATGTAGAGCAATTCCAATTTTAAACTTTTTATAAAACAACAAATCGATTATATGATATGTTTTTATTGATATGTAAATAAATTTATATATAATTGTACTTTTATTTTACACAAAAACAAATATTGACAGTCCGTTATTAGTTTTGCACAACGAAAATATATCATAGAATTGACTTGTAATTTTATAAAAAGTTAAAATTTGGAACTGCTTTATTTGTAATTCAAAACATTCAAACAATCAAAACAATTGTTGACTGTATTTCAGTTAAAAAATAGAAAAAAAACATTTTTAATTCGCAACGGTCAATATGTATATAGATCAATTCCAAAATTTAACGCTTTATAAAATGACAAATAAATTATATGATGTTTTTTTTGTGTAAGACTAAAATCGTACCAAATGTGTCGTACCAAAAATCGTACTCTTGTCTTATAAAAAAATAGCCCTTGACAGCCCGTGGAATTATTCTATACTACACAAATAATTCAAATAAAACGTTTTGGATCTCTTATCTTTTTGCCACTATTTCTTAAAAAATCGGTAGGTATTTTGTTCTGAACGTGTAGGTATTTACATTTTTTTAACTTAATTTTATAATTAGTTCAAATTTCTTACCAAATTCTTTGTTATAATATTATTAATTTTTCAAATCAACTTTTCAAGTACGCGTACCAAGTTCAAACACTTTTATGCGGGGTGCTTAATAGTAAATTTAAAGGTATGCATTAAAATCATTATTTAAAAAGAAGTAAAAAAGCGGTTTGACCGATTGACTTGATATTTTGCACAAATGTTTCTCTTAGCAACCGAAATTATTTGTATAAATTTGTTTGGAATGAATTAACCCATTTCGGCGTGCCGGGTTTACAAAAATTTTTTGTTTCCGATTGTGTCCAATTTTACAGGGTGGTTTTGCAGTCCAAAAGAGAGGCTGACACAAATTTTCGCTAACCCGTTTGGGCACGAAGGCACAATGAAGGCACTTGAAATTTTTCACAAACCTTCCTCTTCGCAAAAGGAATTAGTTGTATAAAGTTGGTTGGAATATATTAATTAATTTCGGGCCGGCGGGCTTCCAAAAAATTTTTTGTTCCTGATTTGTGCCCAATTTTACAGGTTGATTTTGCAGTCCATAAGAGAGTCCATTGATTAACCCATTTTCCACGACGACGCCATGAAGTTTTCTATAAATTTTATTTGCTTAAACGATTAAATGAATTTTATTGAAAATTTTGTACCACCATTTTATTTATAAAAACACACCGGGTTAATTTGGTTTTGAATTTTTAATTTTTGGCACTAACGCAAGGTTTTATTTCAAGAGCTCACTTAATAAACAAGACTTTTTAGTTTTTGTCTCCTCAAATAGTGCAAAAGCTAAATGAGGTAATATTAATAATAAAAATAAAGCTAATAAAAAATCCGAGTAATAATATCCTTAAATTTAAGTAACATAACATTTTCCTTCTCTACATTTTTTCGTAAGTCTTTGTTTTTTTCTACTTTGCATTTGTTGTTCTTTAAAAATAGATTTCAGAGTAAAATTGTAGTTTTTTTTTAATAAAATTTAAAAATCAAAAAATTCAATTTCGTATATATTATGCTTAAATAGAAAATATATTAAATCATTTTTTCTAAAAAAGAAGCCTACATTTCTCTCATAAAATCATAAAAAAACAAGGAAGAGAGTAATAGAACTTACAGGTAAGTACAAAACAAAATTTAAGTTGAAAAGCAGATTTTTAAACCTTTTCTAAATCATCGACTACAGTTTATTAAAACCTTGGCAATTCAAGTAAACTATTAACATAATATAATGGCATAATAAAAAATTTAGTATACCCTTTTGATCTATAGTCAAACTGTACCCTTTAGACCTATAGTTGCCTCTCCTCACAATGGAGTTTTAATTTAAGTTAATGTTATTAAAAAAGTTTACACAAGAATGGTATACATGTAATAAAAACATTTGTTAAAAACGATTTTTATACCCTACACCTATGAAATAGGAAAAAGGTATATTAATTTTGGTAAAGTGTTTGTAACGACCTAAAGGAAAGCGAGCAGCGTGACCTCCTGAGTCGATATAGCCATGTCCGTCAGTCAGTAGGCACGATAACTCAAAAACTAATGGAGCTATCTTGATGAAATTAACTGTAGGTTAGTAGTACTTAAGGTACGGCTGGGATTGCATATGGGCCAATCGCCGAAGGTTTTCTATTCTGGATCTTTTAATCGTTCTAAGGGCCAAGGCACACATAGAAAAAATAAGGATAACTCAACAACTAATGGCGCTACAATCATGAATTTTGTGGTGTAGGTTACTAGTTATAAGAATATAGCGAAAACTGCGTGCGGTCGCGATCGGACCATGGGCTCGGATCCTAGAAGTTTCTGATAGAATTTAGGTCAAACAAGCACAATTCCGAAGCCAATAAAGATAAAACCTTCAAACATCTTCCTATGTCCTTAGAGTCCTTGAAATTAAGGACAAATTAGAGTAGTGGGTCGGGGACCATCCACACAGTTCTGAAGACCTTAAAGCATATCATTGAAATTAATAAAAAAAGTAATATAAAATTTAGATAGAACGTTCCAATTGTGTACAAGGATTCACTAGTATTGAAAGAACGGCGCGGACTGCATATAGGCGAAATCCGACCATGGGATCGGATCCTGGAACTTTTTAATCGAATTTAGGCCAAACGAGCATGTTTCCGAAACCAAAGAAGTTAGAACCTTCAAAGTCGGTATCAGGGTGTCCCTTTCTATTCCCTTAGTGTCCTTGAAAATTGGAACCAATTGAAATAGTGGGTCGGGGTCCATCCCCATAGTTTCGAAGATTTTAAAGCATATTTTCGAAAATAATAAAGATAGTAACTTCTAACAAATGTAGAAGCTTAAAATTTGGCACAAGGGTGTTCTTTACTATTTTCTACGTGTTCCCTTAATTTATGATCAATTGAAGTGGTGGTTCAGGTAACTCTCTTAAATCTGCAAAGGTTTAAAGGCTTATCATCGAAATTAATAAAAATAGTAACTTAAGATTAATATAGAAGGTTCCAATTGTTTACAAGGGTTAACTAGTATTGAAAGTATGACGGGGACTACATATGGGCGAAAAATTTTTAATTTAGTTAAAAGTACTCGCGGGAACCTACTATCCTCAACTCCATCCAAAACTCTATCGTGACGGATCACTGGGTAGTCAAGAAGCACTAAATATAGAAAAATTAGAGATAATCGTTCAAACTGTTTTGAAAATTGAGAGTTTTAATTTAATTTAATGTTATTGAAAAGGACATATTTTAAAAACGATTTTTATAAGGGTATATTAACTTTGGTATGGTATTTGTAACCACCTAAGAAAAGCGAGCTATGTGGAAAAGGGATATGGAAAAATATATATATATCCCAGTTAAATTTTTATTACAAATTATACAAAATTTCAAGTCAATCGGTGAAACTGTTTCGGCTCGTCATAAAAAACATTGAAAAAGTTTCATTGCACCTTCGTGACCAAACAGGTCAACCGAACTAAACAGTGTCAGCGTTTATGTTCGACTGCAAAACCACCCTGTAAAGTTGGACAAATATCAGAAACACAAAATTTTTTGGAAGCCCGCCGGTTCGTAAAAGAATAATTTATTTCAACCAACTTTATACAATTGATACCGTTTTGCAAGAGGAACATTCGTGTAAAATTTCAAGTCAATCGGCCAAACCGTTACGACCCGACATCAAAAAAACGAAAAAGCTTAAAACGGTTCTGGGGCCGAAATCTGTTGTCTTATAAAAATATGACATAGCCTATGTCATCCGGCGGGCTCCCAGAATTATTCCTCTAAAATTTAGTGACAATCGGACCATTGGTTTTCACGTGAATCCTGGACAAATAAACAAATTTTTTATATTTATATATTAGACTAGCAGGTTTACCCGGCGTTGCCCGGAAGCTTGCAAATTGTAAAAAAGCAAATTTCAGCTATTTTTTTGAAATACTACATTGCTTATAAAGTCTTAACTTATTTGTTGCCCTATACACTGCACGCGCTTTAATTAATTTTATTTTAATAGTTTATTACTTATTAATTATTAATTTCCGCAGTGCAATTATATTTTTTGTTAATATAATAAATAATAAACATAAAAAAAAAAATTAAATTAAGTTAACAAATTCTTTCTTTTAAACTGTGTCATTTCATTACTGAATTTTTTTATTAAAAGTGATACTTAAATTTTAAAAGCATTTAATTTAATTTGCCTTGTAGTTTTTTTTTTTTTTATATTGATGATAATATTTCCAAACTTTTTTATGGCAACTGTATCATATTACATTATTGAAATTATTTTTTATATTGTATTAAGTGATACTTAATTTTAAAGGTATTTAATTTAATTTTTTAAACATTTTAAAAACTTTTTAGAACATTTTTTCGTTTATTTTTGCTGAATTCACAACTTTTTGGTTTTTTGTTAAGTTAAATTTAAAAATAAACTTTAATATGGAATTTAAATGTAATCTTGCTAATTGTACAATTTCTGATAACAAATCTAATTTTGTGGTTTGTAAAGCGTTCTGCAAACGTAAGTTACATGGTGTTTGTATTGGAGCCAGGAAGGATTGGTACCACCCTTCTCTACAAAATTGGTTTATATATGATGATTGTCAGCATCATGAATCGGTTTTATGACATATATTCGACAACCTTCGTAAGTCCATAGCTGATATGAACGATAGGAATACCGGCTTATTAAATAAAGCTATTTTAGTAATCGATTCAAATCGCAATTCATTCAATGATATGGCTAAATCATTTGATTTATTATGCAACACAATGGCGGAGAAATCTACCGATTCTAATCACACATTAAATAATGAGTTTAACGACTTAAAAACTGAGCTATTAACTGAAATTTCAGTTCAATTTACTAAAAATTTTGAGAATGTTTCCAAGTCGTTAGAAGCTGATTCCAGCAGTGCTTCATCAATTTTTGCAGTTCCTAAAAATTTTGAACGTATGGAAGCAGCTGTTATTAAGCATATTGATACGGTTCACCAGGACTATGCCAGCACTAATCTTGAAATGTTACATAATTTTTGTACCGAACTGCATAATTCGAGATCACAAGTTCAAAATTCCGAATATAGTAGAAAAATACAAACTTTTGAAAAGGCAAGTTGATACACTACTTGATTCTCCTAAAAATTGCGTTAAAAGTGTGCAAACAGATTTTGCAATTTTACATAAATTTGGGACCCAATGGACTAATGATGAATGGAGTGGAAGAATCACCAAGCTAATAGATTGTAATAAATCATTAATCGTCAAAGATAGTAACTATTCGTCTACTTTTGTAAAGGGCGTTCCGTGCTCGTTTGATGAAAATAAGTTAACTCAATTTATTAAAGCAGAATTCAACATTGGTTCGGTAGTGTGTACTAATTTAACACCTAACATTATAAAGAAAAACAAAATGAAATATTTATGTTTTCTTATATCTGGTTCTGTTTATTCTATGAGAATTTTATAACATCCTAGCAACGTCAATATCTGGAATAAAATTGGTGCAGCTATTGAATTAAGTAAGCCTCAGGTCAAAAGTAACCTAAACAAAAATATGAAAACAGTTTTACAAGACACGAATACAGGTTATACAATAAGAAATTCTAAATTAAATTACAAATCCTCTTTAAACACTAAATCTAATTTAACAAATTATCTAAAAATAAATTTTCAAAATTCAAAAAGTCTGTATCAAATAAATTTAATAAATACCAAACTTTTGTTCAAGGTGAAACTATTATGCCCCAAAGCAAACCTTCTAGCTTAACTGTAACAAAATCTTCTACTAAAATTAATAGATCAACTTCTTTATCTTTACATTCTGAATCACAAGCTAATCCCTTCTTAGCTAATTCAGAGGATATTTTATTATCTAACGCAAATACAACTCCACCAATTTTAGATCCTCTATTACCGCCTGTTGTGAAACTTACTCAAAAAGCTCTTCATGAAAGTAATAATAACGTTTTAGCTAGATAAAGCGACAGTAAAATTTATGATAATATTAGACTTTACCTTGCATATCTTCACGATAAATCAAATGATGTTTGTATTGGTGTTAAAACAAACACATCGCTTAAGATAGCCATTCAACAGGAAGGACTACCTACTGATATTAAGGACTTACGTAATATTTTTGTAAAATATCATGAAACATATAATATTTCAGCTGAAAATGCTCTAACTGACTTGCAATCTTTTGCTTCACATATCTCATCTAATAGAATTAACTATCTTCAACGAGTGAGAGAAAATCATGATAAGTACTTTCGTCCCCTTCCAAGCGAGAAAAAGTCTAGTTAATATTAGTCTTGCGGAACCCATTCATCCTAATAATAAATCTTTTAAATTAACTATTTATTATCAAAATGTAAGAGGTCTACGCACAAAAACTAAAAAAGTTTTCTTAAATTCTACTGCTTTAGATTTTGATCTATTCGTTTTAACAGAAACCTGGCTAACTTCTTCAATAAATAATCTTGAAATTTTTTCTAAGTGTCTTTTTATCTAAGTGTATACTAAATATATTTTAGCAATTGATTCGCTAGTCAGTAAACTTAATGTTAATGATGATGTAATTCTCTGTGGTGACTTTAATCTTCCTAACATTAAATGGGTTCCGCATGATGAGGAATCCTACTTCATTCCATACGAATTAGTTAGTAATACGGAATGCTTTGTAATTGACTCTTTTAATTCTTTTAATTTTCAACAAGTATCTTCAATCTGTAATAATCGTGGTAGACAGTTAGATCTTTAATTTACGACAAATTGGATGAATATTGCTATTATTAATTGTCCATTTGAACTAGTTGAAATTGATGAGCATCATCCTCAAATTTGTTCGTCTCTCTGTTTTCTCATACCTCCAATTATTGATTCTGAACTTTCTTATCGTTTTAACTTTCATAAAGCCAATTTTGATGCTATTAATAACTATTTAAGTTGTTATGATTTCTCATTTTTAACCTCTTTTAATTTAAATGATGCAGTTAATCATTTCTATAAAATTGTCCATTCTATTATTTCACAATATGTTCCGTTAGTTGTAGACAATAGTTATAAATCCAGTCCGCCATGGTTTAAAAAAAGTCTTAAAAAATTAAAAAATAGAAAAAATAAAGCCTGGCGTAAATTTATTAAAAGCAATAATAATTATGACTTTAATGTTTTCATAAATTTATTTAATGAATTTAAAACAATGTCTGATAATTTATATTCTAATTATGTGCAAAACATGTCTTTTAATATTAAAAATAATCCGAAACTCTTTTGGAAATTTGTTAATTTCAAAAGAAAAAGTGATCAATATCCAATGTGTATGAATTATAAAAATTCTAGTAATATAGATTCTAATGTTATTTCAGAATTTTTCCGTGATTTCTTCTCAAGTAGTTATTCTTTGCCCGCTTTCTCGTTAAATGGAGATAATTTTTGGCATTTATCAAACTTTCCTAATACTACACTGGGTAATATTCATATTGACTCTAATTTGGTATTTAACTATTTGACAAAACTTGATAGTAACACTAGTCCTGGGATTGACGGCATCCCTAACATATTTTTAAATAAATGCTCATCTTCATTATCTGGTCCTCTTTCTTATTTATTTAATTCTTCTTTAGCTTCTGGTATCTTCCCTTCTATTTGGAAAACTGAAATAATTAGGCCAGTTCATAAAAAAAATCTTAAAAACGATGTTATTAACTATCGTCCAATTGCTAAACTTTCTTCTATACCTAAGCTTTTTGAACTAATTGTATTTGATTCTATTTATGATCATTGTACTTGTTTTTTATCGCCTTTCCAACATGGCTTTGTAAAGCTTAAATCAACCGTTACTAATCTTGTTGAATCTACATCTACATTTATTAATAATATGGAGGATGGCTTCCAAACAGATGTAATATATACAGATTTTAGCAAAGCCTTTGATCTTCTTCCACATAATGTTATTATTTTTAAGCTAAATAAATTAGGATTTCCGACTTTTTTTATAGATTGGATTAATTCTTACCTCTCTGATCGTAGATATAGTGTTTCTTTTAGATCCTCGATATCTTCTGAGTTTGCAGCTCCCCCAGGGGTGCCTCAAGGTAGCCATCTTGAACCTTTGCTTTTCATTATTTCTATTAATGATGTTTCTTCTTTAATAATTAATAGTCACATTAAAATTTATGCCGATGACATGAAACTTTTCAAAAAAAATTGTAAATTTGGAGGATGCATTAGCCCTACAAGCTGATCTAAATCGTTTTTACAATTGGTGTTCCAACAATAATCTCCAGCTCAATATTACCAAATGTGCTTCAATCAGTTTTACACGCCGCTTAAGTCCAATTTCTTATGTATATTCTTTTAATAATCAAATCATTTCAAAAGTCACTTCAATTAAAGATTTAGGGGTACTCTTTGATAGTAAACTTTCATTTCAACTTCATTATTCTGATATATTAAATAAAGCCAATTCTATGCTCGGTTTTATTAAACGTTGGGCAAGAGAATTTGAAGACCCTTATGTATTAAAATCTCTTTATACCTGCCTGGTTAGACCTAATTTAGAATATGCCAGTCAAGTTTGGTGCCCATTTTATGGTGTCCATATAAAAAGAATTGAATCGGTTCAGAAAAAATTTCTCAGGTAAGCTTTACGTCTTCTTCTTTTTGGGAGGACCCTTTTATATTACCTCCTTACGAACATAGAATAAATTTAATACATCTCAATACACTTGAAAAGCGCCGTAAAGTTGCAGATATTGTATTTCTAATTGAATTAATTAAAGGCAACATTTCTTCTTCTCAACTACTCTTCTCAACTACTCGCTAAACTTAATTTGTCTTCGCATTCTAGATTAAGATCTGCTAATTTGTTTAACTTACAGTTTCACCGAACTAACTATGGTAAATATGAACCAATTAATAGAATGATGTCTCTCTGTAATATATACAAAACCCATATTAACTTTTCCCAAACCAAACAATCATTAAAAAATAACTTGCATTTGTGTTCTTGAAATTTTTGGACTTGCATTCTTTGACCTTTCTCTTCTTAATGGAAGCTTTTTTGTTTTTTTTTTAAATATAATCAGTATAATTTTAACTTTTTTTTCACACTTTTTTTTTTTTCTTAAAAATTTTTTTTATGTAAAATTAATTATTAAATTATTAATTTTTGTAATCTTTACTATTTTTTTTTGT
Organism: Dolichopus griseipennis; assembly: GCA_963082915.1. Classification (NCBI taxonomy): domain Eukaryota; kingdom Metazoa; phylum Arthropoda; class Insecta; order Diptera; family Dolichopodidae; genus Dolichopus; species Dolichopus griseipennis. Next base: position 216,456,947 of record OY720441.1, on the reverse strand, counting down.
TTTTTCTAATGTTTAATTTTAGTTTATTAATTTAATGCAAGTTATTGTAACTTGCTTGAATTAAGCTCGGAATAAATAAATAAAAAGACACAAAAAAATATTTGTTGAGTTCAGTTAACCCATTGTGGCCCAACAGCTTTTTATAGGTTTTTTCGTTGCTTAGCTAAATATTAGAATTGATTTAACCGATTAGCTTCAAATTTTGTATATGTGTTCCTCTTTGAAAATGAAGTTCATTTGACTAACAGATTTGGAATTTGTTAATCCCAGCCGAACCGACGATTGTTCAAAAAAAAATTTGTAAGTAAATTAAGTCCAATTTTTGAAAGTAGGTACAACGTCTTTGAATTAGGGGAATGCTTAAAAAATGTTTTGTCTAGTTCTTTTAACCGATTGCGAAACCGTTTGCAAAACAGTTTGACCGATTATCTCTAATTTTTCTATACATGTTGCTTCTTGACAATTTAGTGCTCCTTGACGATAAAGTTGAGGATAGTAAGTTTCCGGCGATAATGTTAAATGAATTAATATGACTATAGGTCAAAAGGTTATACTAAATTTGCCATTATGTCATTATACTATGTCAATAGTAGTTTTCTTGAATAACCAACGTTTGAATAAAATATAGTCGGTGGTTAAGAAAAGATTTAAAAATCTGCATTTCAACTTATATTTTGCTTAGTACTTACCTGAATGTTGTACTACGCTCTTCCCCGTTTTTTTAAGATTTTATGAGAGAAATGTAGGCTTCTTTTTTGGAAAACCAGTTTTAAAGTACTATGTATTTAAGCATTATATATATAAATATTGGTCGTGTAAACCCAAAATTAAATTATATGTTTTAAAACTTCAAGAAAAAAGAAATTCTTTTTCATTAACTTCCAAAGTTAATATTTTAAATAAATTACCCATTGAATTATAGACCTGTTGAAATTTTTCAATTATTTATGAGTTTATCAATTATTACATCAAGATTCATTTTTATACAAATAAATCATCCATAATATACTATTAATTCAAACTTTTGTTGTCTGTCTAACCACTTGTATTATTTCAAAAACCTTTTGATTTTGAGAATATTAGTATTATTTATATTTGTAACATCATTAGCATCAAATTAAATATTTTCCTTATCAGTAAAAACACTAATTTGGGCATCTATAATAATTTGTATTACCGCCCTGCTTACCATTATCTTAGATATAAAATATTGAAATAATAAATATATCAGATTCTAATACATTAATTTAAGAAAGTTCAATTATATTAAAAAAAATTTTTTAATTATCCTACTATTTTAATAACTCTTGTATTAATTAATTATCTATTAATTTTATTAATTGCAATTGTTAAAATTGCAAATGTATTTTATGGTCCTTTACGACAAATAAAATAATGTATAAACCCTTAAGATTAGAACACCCAAATTTGCCAACAAGGCATTAGTTGATTTACCTGATCCAGTTAATATTTCAGCATGATGAAATTTTGGATTATTACTAGGACTATGTTTATTTAGTAATTCAAATTCTAACAGGACTATTTTTAGCTATAAAGAGCTACTGTAATTACAAATTTATTATCGGCAATCCCCTATCTAGATACTGTATTAGTACAATGAGTATGGAGGGGATTTGCATAGGTAATGCTACTCTAACACGATTCTTCATTTTTCATTTTACATTACCTTTTATTGTAGCAGCTAAAACAATAATTCATTTGTTATTATACCCTACACCTATGAAATAGGCAAAGGGTATATTAACTTTGCTGTGATGTTTGTAACCACCTAAAGGAAGTGAGCTACATATTCAAAATTATCTATATTTGTGTTATTAATCATGACCTCCTGAGTTGATATAGCCATGTCCGCCCGTGCGTCCTTCCGTCCGTAGGCACGATAACTGAAAACCTAATGGAGCTATAATGATGATATGATTACTGTAGATTATTTGGTAACCATGGGTTCGGATTCTGGAAATTTTAATCGTTCTAAAGGCTAATGTATTATATTTTATAAATTAAAAACAAAGTATTTTTTTAATAAACGATGAAATTTTTTTTTTTTTTAATTTTTATTATGTCATATATTTTATTGAATTATTACCATAGGTGATATATAATTAAGACATTGTGTACAATACTTAAGCTATATTCAACGGTGCTTGCTGCATTTATGTAAAATTTATTGTTATATTTAAATGAATTATATTAAAAGTTCTAAATTTGAAATTTTATAATTATATTTTAGAAATACATTTATTTCATATTTTGCGTTTATAAGCTTTTCTAATACGTACATAAACTAACAATTTAAAATAATTACAATTTTGAAAAATTTTAATTATTAAATATATTATGCTGTGATTAGCTTTTTATCACAAAATTTAATAATTCAAATTTTTTCACTTTTGTAATTGAATTGAAATAAATATATTTTCATTTAATTCAAGTTTTTTTGTTTTTTAATATTTTTAAATAGATAAATTAGTAAGAATTTGTAATATTTTTGAATAAATAAAGTAATTAGAAAATGTTTTTAGTATTATAAAGTTAATTTGGTGAGCTATGTCTTACGATCAACCTAATAACAGCTTTTATGGTTTTAAAATGACTTATGGACTTCCCATTGAATTTGAACCAACTAGGTGTAGGGTATTTCTAAGTCGGTTGCACCGACTGACTGTTTCTTTACTTGTTTCAAATTAATATTTCTTTTGAATAACTTCGAGTTTAATTATATAAAACATTAAAAAATAAGTAAATTAAAAGAATAAATTTAAAAATTATTCAAAATTTAAATAATTAATCTAGGTTACTAAATCATTCAACAGTAAATGCACTACAGCTAAAAATCCTGAAAAGAGTAATTGCTGCATGTGTGTAAAATTTTATTGAATTGGATAAAAAGTTTAAAATATGTAATTTTGTAATTGCATTTTACGAATCCATTTATTTCAATTTTATTTGTTGCTTAATAGGTCTTAATATGTCATTTAATGTCTTTGAATTGATGTCTTACGATCAAAATAACATAAGCTGTAATGATTTTAAAATGACTTATGGACTTCCCATTAAATGTCAACCAAATAGGTGTAGGGTATTGCTAAGTCGGTTGTACCGACTGACTGTTTCTTCACTTGTTTTTACATCAAACAGGATCTAATAACCCCTAGCTTTTAATTCAAACAAAGATAAAATTTCATTCCACCCTTGCTTTTCATTTAAATATATTGTTGAATTTATCATTATAATTATAGGATCAACCCTATTAACACTAATTAATCCTGTTCTACTAGGAGACCCAGATAATTTTATCACAGCAAACCTCTTAGTAACTTCAGTTCATATTCAACCTGAATGATACTTCCTATTTGCATATGCAATTTTACGATTTATTTTTAATAAGTTACTAGGAGTTATTGCACTTGTTTTATCAATTGCAATCTTATTTATTTAACCATTTACGCACATAAGAAAATCCCTAGAATTTTTTTCACGTTTCTACATATTATTCATGGTGGCGCAAAACGACCGATATGGTTTGAATGTTTAATAACTATTTAAATTTATTTAAATTTTTTTTTTTTATTTCAGAATTTTGTGTAGAAAACTTGGGGAATTGAAAATGGAACAGTACACAACAGAACAGCGAACAAAAAATACGAAAAGTTATGGAAAATGTACTGGAAAGAGCACGAGTGAGCGAAGCCGAAAATGGTCACCACTTGCGGGAAATAATGTGTATACTTAAGTTAAAAATATTCCCCATTGATATACTGTATAACAAAAAAATAATAATAATTAACCATTAAATAAAAAAGTTATTAAGCACTCAAACCATATCGGTCGTTTTGCGCCACCCTGTATAAAAGAAAAAAATTCTAATTTAAAATAATATATAATACTAAAAATATTATTGTTTAAATATTTTTGTTTAGTTTAAAATGTTCAATGAACAAGGAGATTGAAATCTTTTTAAATTTTTTTTTTGTTTACTTTTTTAATCATAAAAAGTGACGAAAATTAAAATTCTGGTGACAAAAAATAAGTTCTGTTCGAAATGAAAGCAATACATTTTGTTTATACAGTAGTTTTCATTTATAACGAATTCGAAATATTAACAAAATAACAATACAATAATTAATTTTTACTTAAAAATGTAAGTTGTTTATTACTTTACATATTTCTTTTATTTAAACTTATTATATCTAATAATGTTGTTTGGTGATTAATTTAGTATATTTTATTTAGTTTTAAATATAAAAAAAAATCGTCAAAATCAACGCATCAAAAATACAAAAAAAAATTTCATTAGATGAAAAGGCATTAATCGAAGACTTGAAGTTGACATATTAAATAAATTTCTAGCAAATGAGTTCGAATTGTCCATTCTAAAATTAACACATTCTACCATATTCAAGTCTTATACTAATTTTTCAAAATTCACAGCATTCTTTTAAAACGATATTCGTTCGTTACGACGAATTCCGCCCCTCATGGTAGTTATAAGCGAAAGTACTAAACATATTTTGTTTTTGTTTTGCTTAAAAAAAAACATTTTGTTAATTTTATATTGTTGTTGCTTTTTGTTAAGTTTTTTGTAAAATTAAAAAACTGACTTTTGAAATATATTCTGTAGTTGCCATTACAAAAAATTTATTTGCAAATTATTAAAAAAAAAAAATAATCCTTCTTTAAAAAATCATTTGTAGTTTAAATGATTTGTTACTTAGGGCTTAACTAAAATCGACGCGTACGGTGTATAATTTCTAGAAAAATTTTGATATAAATAGTTATGTAAATAAATTTACATAAAAGCATACGCGACGTACTGTACCTCGGAGTTTTAAAATTTAAAAATTGACAAAGCGTATAAAAATAATGTAATTGTTTTTTCTTATGTTGTTACGATTAAGTTTTAAAGATAAAATATGTTAAAATAATATTTTTTTAATAATTTTGTTCAAAACATACAGTACCTATATTCAAAACAATTTAAAATACCTATGTTTCCAAAACCAAAAATAACCTTCCTTAAAAAAAATAATTTGTTCATTAGGTCCCAACCTAAATAAAAGCGTATGGCGTATTATTTCTGTCAAAAAAATTAGAAATCAGTAGGTACATGAATTTACATGAGAGCAGGCAAAATACGCGTGACGCGATTTTGTACCTCGGATTTTTAAAATTTACAAATTGACAAAATGTAACAAAATATTATTATTGGTTTTTCTTATATTTCTAATATTATGTTAAAAATAATCCTTTTTTAAAATAATATTTTATTAACAAATATCTTATATTCAAAATAATTCAAAATATGGATAATATGAAATTAGGTATATATAAAAAAAATATTTTTTGTAGGTAGTAAATTAAAACATTCAAATAAATATTTTTCGAAAAATTAAATACTGTACGCGCGTATTGATTTACGGATATATAGATAGACGTATTGACGTGCTGCTGTATAAAAATTGTACGTCGTTGGTTTTGATTTAGGTTGAGCCCTAATTATTTAAAAGTTTATTATATACTTTTAAATGAACTTGCCTTTGTCTATGGCTTTATTTTTCATTTCGTCAGTTTGTGATACATTTATATTAGAAATCTGACCATATGTTTATAAGAAATGTATGGTGCAGTGGTTAGAGTAGTGCCTTTGGGTGTAAACAGATCTGAGTTGGATATTCGTTAAAAAATAAAGTTTTACATTTTAAACATCGCAAATAATGTTTTTTTATAATAAAAAACTCTTTTTAGTTTTACTTTGTCAAAACGAACGAATTTTATATAATAAATGCGTTCCTTTTAGCAAAAAGTGTAGATGACGACTAGATAGGAGTGGTTTGTAAATGGAACGCTTATTTTTGTTTCAGGAGTACATAATTGACAGATTAATTTATATATATTCACATATATTTGACATTTTAAAACTACCTGTCATTTGAAAAGTTAATTTATTATATTTCATATATTTAAATATTGAAAATAAAGGGAAAAAATCAAGATTTGTTGCTGGTATAAATATAAAGAATATTTTTTAAAATGGAAGGTCTTATTGGTTATCAAATAAAAAATTGATTTAACATAACCTATTCAATTGAAAATCCATTTATTCTGAAAAATTTTAATTAAAACCATCTGCCCGAAATTACTTAATTATTCATCTATTCTTTTACAATAGCTTGTGTAGCTGACAGTAGGTAAGAGTAGAAAAAAGTTTACTCCTAATAAAAAAAGCAAGCAATAACATTTGAACGTTTGTTTTAAAAAACTTATTAGACGTGACTCATGACCATACATAGAAAAATATTTTTGTCAATAAAAACTTTGGAAAAGTTAAAAAATAAAATGGACAAGAAAGGTATAAAGTAAACTAAAGAATTCAGAATCATTTTTTGCATGCTTTTTAGGACTTTAGATAGGCATACGTTTGTAGTAAAAATTTCAGATTTTATTATTGAAATGTAATTTCTACTTACCTATGTAGCTATTAAATTTAAATATGGAATAAGGGGATTTCTTAGATTTATTGAAAAAATTTTTTTTTGTAGTACCATTTTTAGCACATTTTCAAAAAATTTTGTAAAAATGTGCCTATATAGCTTCACTCTGTCCGTCCGTCCGTCCGTCCGTATGTTTACAAAAATCTGTAGCCCCACAGAATTCAAAGCTCTATAATTATATTTCAACATGTGTCAAAGGTTTTTCTTAATTTTGAAGGGTGACGAAGTTACAGCCCCTGAAAATTCCAAAAAAGCCCTATATTTAAATTAATATAACAAGAGTTCTGTTAGGTTTATTTTCAATCGAAAAACGGTATTAGAGAGCTGCTTTTATAGGCTTTACAAAAATATGTAGATTAAATGTATAGGGTTGCCATACGGTACCAAAATTTACCGTTATATAAAACTCAATTTTTGCAAAATTTTTGGCACAATATCTTCTAAACGGTTCAAGCTAGGATTTTGAAATTTTGGGCGAAGTTAGATACTCAGAAATTAGTAGGAGTCAGTTAACAAAATTTTTTTGTCAAGCCCCCTGTTTAGGAGCTATAAGGGCCCGAAAATTGAAATTATGCTATTTTTAAGCACCTGTAACTTGAATACCTGCCCAATTTTTTTTTTATTAATATACAAAATTTAAAGGTCCAACATTATATTTTAACATATGTTAAAGGTTTTTCTTAAATTTAAAAGGGGTTCCTTAAATTGAAGAAAGTGTCTCTCAGTTTTACCCATTTTTGCTTAGATAATAAAATTCTAAGTAAAATTCCAAATTTTTGTGTAATTCACAATTTAATTCCTATAACCTAAAAAATTAGTGGATGAGGAGGGGGGGAGGGGGGGAGTTGAAGTTAGATTCTTGAGAAATTTGGCAACCTTCCCCATTGAAGGGCTATAACAACTTTTAAATAAAAAATTTACTGTTAGCAGTTAATTTTATAAGTCAGTTGTAACTATTTTCAAGTAAATATTTCCAGAGTTAAACTCAGTATGTAATACAATATAATTTTGGAAATGAGCTTTTTTAAAAACCCTTGGTTTTTTTTCATCACTTGTTTTTATATACAAATGTAGATATATTGTAAATCTTAAAATTGAGATTTAAAAAAAAAAACTTGACTTCGCTTCCGGCAGCTTCAATATAATATAACTAGCAGATTTACCCGGCGTTGCTCGGAAGCTTGCAAATTGTAAAAACGCAAGTTTTAGCCAATTTTTTGAAATACTACTTTGCTTATAAATGAAGCCACAAAAAGATATTTGTGGAGTTCCGTTAACCCATCCTGGCCCAACAGCTTTTTATAGGTTTTTTCGTTGCTTTGTTATATATTAGAAATGATTTAACCGATTAACTTCAAATTTTCTATATGTGTTCTTCTTTGAAAATGAAGTTCAATTTACTAACAGACTTGGAAGCTGTTAACCCCTGCCGACCCGACGATTGTTCAAAAAAAAATTTGTAAGTAAATTACGTCCAATTTCTGAAAGTAGGTACAACTTCTTTGAATTAGGGGAATGCTTAAAAAAATGTTTTGTCGAGTTCTTTTAACCGATTGCGAAACAAAAACTTTAAAAAAGAGTTTGAACGATTATCTCTTATTTTTCTATACATGGTGCTTCTTGACAATTTGGTGCTCCTTGACGATAGAGTTGAGGATGTTAGGTTTCCGGCGAATAATGTTAACTGAATTAAAATGACTATTGGTCAAATGGGGATACTAAGTTTGCCATTATGTCATTATACTATGTCAATAGTAGTTTTCTTAAATTGCCAACGTTTGAATAGAATATAGTCGATGGTTTAGAAAAGGTTTAAAAATTTGCTTTTCAACTTATATTTTGTTTAGTACTCACCTGAAAGTTGTAATACGCTCTTCCTCGTTTTTTTATGATTTGATGAGAGAAATGTAGGCTTATTTTTTGGAAAAACTGTTTTAAAATACTATGTTTTTAAGCATTATATATAAGAAATTGAATTTTTTGATTTTTAGATTTCATTTGAAGAAAACTGAAAATTTCATTGAATCTTTGTTCAAAACGCACAAACAGGTCAAAACCAAATTAACCATGTGGGTTTTAATTAAAATGTTGGTACAAAATTTTCAATAAAATACTTTTAATCCTATAAGAAAATAAAATTTATAGAAAACTTCATGGCGTCGTCGTGGAAAACGGGTTAATCGAACTTAACTAAAACTTTTTGCAGCCTCTCTTTAGACTACAAAATCAACCTGTAAAATTGGACACAAATCGAAAACACAAAATTTTTTGAAAGTCCGCCAGGCCGAAATGGGTTAAATTATTCCAACCAAATTTATACAACCAATTGCGGTTGCTAAGAGGAACATTTGTGCAAAATTTCAAGTCAATTTGTCAAACGGTTTTGACTCGACATCAAAAACATTGAAAAAGCTTCTTTGCGCCCTCGTGCCCAAACGGGTTAACCGAACTCAACAAAAATTTGTGCCAGACTCTCTTTTCGACTGCGAAACCACCCTGTAAAATTGGACACAAATCGAAAACCCAAAATTTTTTGGAAGCCGGCCAGGCCGAAATGAGTTAATTTATTCCAACCAAATTTATACAACTAATTCTGGTTGCTAAGAGGAAGATTTGTGCAAAATTTCAAGTCAATCGGTCAAACTGTTTCGGCTCGACATCAAAAACATTGAAAAAGCTTCATTGCGCCCAATGATAAAAATCAAATTAACCCTGTGAGCTTTGCTAATAAAGATTAGCTGAAAAATGTGTTCAAGATTAGCTGAAAAAAGTGTTCGTTTAAGCTCAACAACAAAAACATTGAAAAAGCTTCATTGCGGTCTCTTGCCCAAACGGCCAAAAAAAATATTGAAAGCCCGCCAGGCCGAAATGAGTTAATATATTCCAAGCAACTGTATAAAACTAATTCCGTTTGCTAAGAGGAAGATTTGTGCAAAATTTCAAGTCAATCGGTCAAACTTTTTCGGCTCAACATCAAAAACATTGAAAAAGCTTCATTGCGCCCTCGTGCCCAAACGGGTTAACCGAACCCAACAAAAATTTGTGCCAGCCTTTCTTTTCGACTGCAAAACCACCCTGTAAAATTGGACACAAATCGGAAACAAATAATTTTTTGGAAGCCCGCCGGGCCGAAATGGGTTAATATTTTCGAACCATCTTTATACAACTAATTCCGTTTGCTAAGAGGAAGATTTGTGCAAAATTTCAAGTCAATCGGTCAAACTGTTTCGGCTCGACATCAAAAACATTGAAAAAGCTTCATTGCGCCCTCGTGCCCAAACGGGTTAACCGAACCCAACAAAAATTTGTGCCAGCCTCTCTTTTTGACTGCAAAACCACCCTGTAAAATTGGACACAAATCGGAAACACAAAATTTTTTGGAAGCCCGCCGGGCCGAAAGGGGTTAATTTATTTCAACCAACTTTATACCATTAATTCCGTTTAATAAGGAGAACATTCGTGCAAAATTTCAAGTTAATCGGTCAAACCGTTTCGACTCGACATCAAAAAAACGAAAAAGCTTAAAACGGCTCTGGAGCCGCAACCTGTTGACTTATAAAAATGCGACATAGCCTATGTCACCCCCCGGACTCCCAAAATTGTTCCTCTAAAATTTGGTGTCAATCGGACCAGTGGTTTTCACGTGAATCCTGGACAAACAAACAAACAAACAAATAAACAAACAAATTTTCTTCTTTATATATTAGATAAATACTAAACTTATGAATTATGATATGTTAAATTTTCAAATTTCAAGCGCAAGAATTATTGACAACATTGTTTTACTACGCCAAAAGTTTTATTACGTATAGGGAAAAAATAAATTATTTTCCGTGTAATATTAGTCTAATACTAATTACACAAAACTAATTTTTTATATAAACTTAAAAGCAAGAATAGCTCGAATTTCGAGCACAGGACGATATTAGTTTTTTTTTAATCTACAAATACTACACTAACAACTTGCATAATTACAAGACAACCCAACGTACATACCAACATATAACCCGCGTACTAATTTGAATAATGCAAATGAATGCAGACAGAAATTAAAATACTTTTTCAATTCTCTCTCTTTCCCAATTTCGTTCTCACTAAAAAACCATGAAAATATAATAATCAGCGCTGTGACCCCTACTACATAAGTAGTAGATCTACTACCTTTTTCCTTTCCTTAAAATTTACTACCATAGAAACTAAATCTACTACCATTTAAAAAAAAATTAATATTTTAGTACCTTTCAATAAATTTGTATCACTATTTTACAAAGTACAAAATTTTTCAACAAAATCCACCTTAATTTCAAATTACTGTTGCTATCCGCTCGCCGCTATCGTGATGTACACACAATTTTTCAAATTTAATACTTTCCAAGTGTCAATATTCTTAATTGTCAATTTTTGAATTTTGTCATTTGTGTTATATGTGATTCGTTGTGTTTAAATTCTGATTCAATTGCAATAAGGTTTTATAATTTTTGTAATTAGAATTTAAATTTATAGTTTTGTTTTTAAAGAATTAAAACAATAATGTTGCGCTATTTAAAAATTAACTCCAGAAAGGTAAAATTTTTTTTATAACTAAGAAAATTAATTAAAATTTACCCTAAATACCTACTTATTGTTTTTGCTGCAGAACTAAAGAGACAAATAAAGAAAAGGAAAACGAAAATTTAGATGTTTTAGAAATTGTAGAAGAAAATAATGATATTAAAGCAAAAGTATATAAACAAAAATACAAATCTGCTTGGGAAAATGATTTTTGTTGGATTCGCGAAGAAAATTTAACTGCATACTGTAAGGTTTGTAATAAATCATTAGTTAATAATAAATCACTATTACAAAGACACGAATTGACTAATTTTCATAAAAAGAGGGTTGAAGAAAAAAAGAAAATTGTTACTATTGATGAAGCTTATAAAAATTCTAAAGCTGTGCAGAAGAATAATAAAAAAATTAAGTTTGAGATTAATATGGTTATGTATTGCGTACAGCATAATCTTTCGCTTACTCAAATGGATTTTTTACCGAGTCTTATAAATAATATATTAAATGATAATGGTATCATTTTAGGTGTTAAGTGTGGCAGAAAGAAAAGTACTTCTTTATTAAATGATATAATAGGACCATTTTCAATAAAACAAATTTCTGAAGATCTGATCAAAAACAAATTCTCCATAATTATTGACGAAACAACAGACATTTGTGTTAATAAATGTCTTGTTATAGTTGTACGCTATTATGATAAAAATGTTTGTTTAATAAAAGATAAATTTTTTTCCTTAATTGAAATGACTGAATCCTCTGCGGAAGAAATATATAAATTAATTTTAGAAAAGCTTGATTATTATAAAATTCCTCTAGAAAATTTAATCGGTTTTGCTTCAGATAATGCTTCGGTTATGACGGGTACGATATCTGGAGTAAAAACAAAGTTAGAAAATTTGAGTCCGAACATTTTTACGATTGGATGTACTTGCCACAATCTTAACCTTTGTTCTTCATATGCAACAAAGAAATTTCCAGAAGAAATTGAGAAAAATTTAAAAAACATCTATTCATACTTTGCTCATAGCTCAAAAAAACAAAACGAATTTAAAGAATTTCAAAATTCCTTTGGCGTGGAAAATCATAAAATTTTACAACTTTGTGTCACCAGATGGTTATCTCGAGAAAACGTTATTAACCGTGTATTGGAGCAATGGAAACCGTTATTACAATATTTTATTTTGCATACTTTTCAGAATTCTACAAATAAGAAAGCTGAAAAAATTTACAAATTTTTAAAAAATAATAAAAATAAAGCGTATTTAACATTTCTTTCAGAAATTTTAAAAACAATTAATTATTATAATGTAGTTTTCCAAACAGAAACAACAAAAATTCATTTATTAGTTGAAAATATTAGCGAACTTTTATTTAAGATCATCAAAAATTTTATAAAGGATGAATTTCTTGATGTTAATACAGATCTTACAAACGATATTTACTATCGCCCTTTGTCTTCAACTTATTTTGGACTCCCATTTGAAATCTTTGTTATGGAAGAAAGCCTAACGCATTCCGAAATTTTGGAGATGAAAAATACTATGCGTAGTTTTTATATAGAAATATGCGTACAAATAATAAAAAGATTTAATATTCTTGATAAGAAAGTTCAGGTATTAAAATATATAAATCCGAAAAATATAATATCTGGTGAAAAATCAAGTATTGTAGAATTGTATACACTTTTTCCATATGCGTCAGATAATATTGAAATTTTAAATACACAATGGAGAAGTTTAATAGGAGAAAATAAAATTTTAGAATCATTTCAAAGCAGCAAATTTAACCAAGACAACATTGTGGAATTATGGGCTAATATTAAAAATATAAAAAACGGATTAGAAGAATATATTTATGACAAAATATCTAAATATATGCTAACTCTTTGTAGTTTACCGCACAGTAGCGCTGCTGCTGAAAGAAAATTTTCTTCATTAAATTTAATTAAAACTGATCAAAGAAATTGTTTGAGTACTAGAACAATAAATAGTATTTTGTTAGCCAAGAAATTAACTATATTAGATACAAACAAAAAAAGTGTTTTTCAACCTTCTAAATCTCTATTAAAGTATGCAAAATTATTTATTTTTAAAAAAGGAAAATTTGAATTAAAAACATGAAACTTATTGAATGCTGAAAGTTAATTTTATTTATTTGCAAAGTTTATTACCTTGAGTAAATATTTGATTTTGAAATTAAATTATGTATCTTTTTTGTAATTTAATCTTTAATACGATAGTTAATTTAATACTTATTTATATCTAATATCTTTTTTATAATCTATGTATTACTTTTGTAATCTCAAATACATTACTTTTTCTTAATAATTATTTAACATCAATAAAATAAATAATATTTACCTTATTTAATTGCAAAGTTTTTTCAAAGGAAATATTTGAAAATATATGAGAAAATAAATGAATTTTTGATTTTGTAATTAAAATTATGTATCTTTTTTATAATTTAATCTTTAATATGATATTCAATTTAATATTTACGTCTAATATCTTTTTTATAATCTATGTATTTCTTTTGTAATATCAAATATATTTCTTTTTCTTAATAAATATGTATGTAAACCTAATAAAAAATAAGATTCTTTGCTTTTTAGATAACCTACTACTTTTTACTACTTTTTCAAAAATTTTTTAGTACTTTTTAGTATTTGCTGGGTCACAGCACTGATAATAATATATCATGGGAAAGTATCACAAACAATAAAACTAATTCTGTCTATCTATGATATAATTGAAATTCGCAAAATTTCAAATCTGCACCAAAATCTGGCAATCCCATGCTTCAATATAGTTTGTGTTTATTTTTTATTGGAAATTTAAAAATTATGAATGCATGATGCGCACTTTTTCAATTTTGCACATCATTATGTAATATGCATATATAATACTCAAGTGATGGCGAGACATTACCAAGATGTAAAAAAATATTGCACATCTAGATTGTTATAAATATTCTGCACACAATAAATGATGATGGCAACATATTTATATTTTAATATATTTTAAAATTTATTTGCTATGAATAAAGAAAAAAAAATTAAAACTATTCATATCATAGAGGTACGATACGAAACGAATAGAGAAATGAGATCTACGAAATGTTTAGTTTTGTTTTGTTTTTCTAAAACAAAATGTAGAAGCAAAGAGAACATAGAACAGAGGAGGCTGGAAATTTGTTTTTGTTTTATTTAAAAACAAAATACAAACCGTTTTTTAGAAAAAGTGACAAATTGTTTAGAGTACCAAAAAACAAACAAATTTTGTTGTTGAATCATGAAAGTATTTATATGTACATAAAATTGACAGTGCGAGTTAAAAAATTTTTTATTTTTTATTTTTAACACAAGAAACTCAACGGTTGCTTTGATCGTTTAAAATGGAATTAGAGAAAATAAATGCGTGTTGTATGGTGGTATCAATAGGGCTGCCACTATGAAATTAAAATATTTTCCATGTCAAAATGAATTAATATTTTTTTTATTAAATGAATGTATTTTAGGTTTGGATTAATAATAAAAATTGAGGTATTTTTGTTTTGAATTATTTTAACTATCATTTCTTTATACATTATAAACACAAAAAAAAAAAAACAATCTACATACCTACATACTTTATAAAACAATAACAGATATGCAAAAAAACAAAAAAAATATAAATTTTATGTTTCATCAATCAGATACAAGAAAATATTTTTTTGAACAAATTTAGTAGAAGATTTGCTTTTCTTTAAAAACTAACATAAAAAATCTATGGTTTGTATCAACTTTATCATATATAATACACAAGTGTTGTCGAGACTTTGCCAACATGTAAAAAATTTTGCACAGCAAAATTAAATGATGGCAATACTTATAAAATAACTTTAAATTTATTATCATGCATCCCATACACGATGAACCTGTTTTGTTGTTATGCATCCTATACACAATGTTTTAAACTTGGTATGCGTACTTGCGAAGTTGAATCGTGTATGGGCAAGTTGAACAACTTTAATGCCATGTTTTTTTTTTGTATTTTTCTTTTATTGACACAAAAGAACATTGAGATATTCCGATTTGAAAAGATAATAAAACTATAATGTATAAAATAACAAAGAATTAAGTAAATAATTTTAAATAATTATAAAATTAAGTTAGCAAAATGTTTTAAAATATAAAAATGTACATACCTACATACATTCATAACAAAATACAAACCGATTTTTAAAAGGAATAGTGGCAAACAGATAAGAGAACCAAAAAGTTTAATTTGAATAATGAGTGTAGTATACAATAATTCCACGGGCGGCCAACGTCTTATTTTTTGCAGGACAAAAGTACAATCTTATTTAAATTTACACACGTTTTATTTACACATTGTGTTTGTTAATACAATAATAACATATCATATAATTTAATAGGCGTTTTATAAAACGTCAAATTTTGGAACTGCTCTATATACATAAGTTTGACAGTCGCGAACTAAAAATTATTTTTATTTTTTAACTGAAATGAAGTCAACAATTGCTTTGATTGTTTGAATGTTTTGAAATACAAATAGAGCAGTTCAAAATTTTGAAATTTTGACGTTTTATAAAATTATACGATAATTTAAAATAAAAGTACAATTTTATTAAGGACTGAAATCGAACCATATGTGAATAAATTTAAATAAAATTGTACTTTTGCGTTATCCAGAAAAAAATATTAATATCTTGCGCTACAAGAAAAGTGGAACGCATGATAAGATTTTCTACTGAACGAATTGTATTGTGTAGCATTTTCAATTGATGTTTAAGTATTTACATTTTAATGTAAAAAGTGTTTTTTTACAAGATTTTTTAATAATTTTTGAAATTAAAGCATTTCTTATAAAATTAATTATATAAATTGATTAAAAAATAAAAAATATAATTTTAAATATGACGTACGCATTTGATTAATTTTAAAAATTTGAATTTTAATAATATTTTAAATTAAAAATAATAAGGATAGAAATAGAATTAAAGAACTGATTTTGAATACCATAGAAGTTTTTCGTTATGTCCATAATTTAAATAAAATAAAAACATACCAAAAGTCAATCAAAATCAAATGTCATTTAACTTTGCTGCAAATTGTTCAATACAACAATGCTACACCGCTGCGATTAAATGTAGCGCCACTTCATTCTGAACGCGATTATTGCTTAAATTTTTTCGAAGATTTTTTACATCAAAAAAAGTGTACAAAACAATATTATAAAAAGATGAGTCATAAATTGAAATATTTTGAATTTGATATATACATATATTAATTTTTTTAAATATTTAAAATATAATATAGTACAATATATTAATTGCAATGTTTTATTTTTTAAAAACTATAACCAATCAAACTACTAATACACAAATATGTTCGCGAGATTTCGCTATTTCAAATCACAATTCATTTTCATACAATTTAATTCCATTATCAATTGTATTGATAGAACAGCAACAGATATCTATTTAAAATAGAATATAGAGGCAAATATAAAATAAAAATTAATATGTAGTAGGAAAGTAGGTATGATATCCAGAAAAATTTTAAAGTAATAAAAAGATTAAGTTTTTAATTTCTGACTAATCAAATTAGTAACGCGTTCAAAAATAAATTTTTAAAAATCTGAATTTTTATTATTTTAGCAATACATATTTATATAAAACGTAATTTAAATATTTGTCGAAGTATTAAAAAATTTATTAAAGTAACTCGGTATTAGAAAGTACTTCAAAATGACAGTATTAGGTATCTAATGCTAGAAGAGATAAAATACTTTAGGGTAAAATGACTAGGAGGCCAAGGTTCGACAACGGACTGTAGCGACATAGAAGAAGAAGAAGAAGAAAAATGACTAAAAAAACCTGTGCAATTGCACAGGGGTCCTACTAGTATTGATAGATTATTTTTAAGCAACAAATTTTCGCTTGCGATATTTTCATGTAATTTCTATCTTGCGATAGTTTCAAAATAAATTGTTAGAAATGAATAAAACCCAATATGTGTGTGTTTTAATTTTTTATGACAAGTGCAAATAATAAATTTGCACTATAATATAAATAGTTATTTATTTATTTATTAGTTTAACTCAAACTTTACAAAATTTTAACAATTAGTATTATACAACATGTAAAAAAAAATAGCTTATGAATTAAGTTACAATTTCATATTTCTTAAATTAAAATTTAAGTGAACAATAAAAACAACTAAATATATATAAAAAAAAAGAATTTATATTTCTATTTATACAATTTAAGTTTTTGTGTTTGTTTTGAAAGTGTGAAATCGATGTTGTTCTTGTGTTTATTACCCATTATCAACATCCTATGAATTGGTTCATAATTGCCATAATTTGTTCTATGAAAACTTAACGTAAATAAATTAGTATTACGTAAACGATTATTTGAATTAATTTTAATGTTATTAAGGATTTGAGGAGAAGAAATGTTACCTTTTATAACTTCAGTAATAAAAATAACATCAGCAACTTATCGTCTTAATTTTAAAATTTTCAAGTGAATTAAATTCAATCTATTTTCATTAGGAGGTAGGATAAGCGGGTTTGACCATTGAAGATTTCTCAAAGTAAATCTTAAAAAATTTCTTTGCACCGCCTCTATCCTATTAATATGTACCTCGTAAAATGGTGACCAAACTTGGCTAGCATATTCTAAATTAGGTCTAACAAGACAAGAATATAAAGATTTAAGAACATAAGGATCATTAAATTCTTTAGACCAACGTTTTATAAAACCAAGCATAGAATTAGCTTTATTTATAATATAACAAAAATGAAGTTTAAAGTTAAGCTTATCATCGAAGTAAACGCCTAGGTCTTTAATAGAATTCGTTTCAGGAATACTAATTCCGTTCAAGCAGTAATTAAAATAAATCGGATTAAGACGACGTGTGAAACACATAAGTGCACATTTTTTGAAATAATTTAAAATATCAGAATTATATCATCTACCAATATATGGAATGGACCTAAATAATTAAAGCCAGAGATAACTAATTAGATAGTAAACTAAACTTTATCTTTTTCTCATCCTTATTATTTGAAGTTAAATATTAAACTTTCTTTGCATACGATTTAAAACGCATAACATACTTACTAAGGAATTTGCATAACATACTACATTGCAAATTGAAAAACCAGTAAAACCAATATAGAAAAAAACAATTTAATTTGCACTAAATATAATAATAATATAATAATATTACTAAATTTTTTTTAACAAATTATTATCCATATTTAAAAAAAAAAATTATACGTACACTCCGTGCGATAATAATTTTAAAACCAAAAAATGGTCACAAAGAAAAACATTCTTGTTTTTTTTCGACAATAACAAACAAAAATATTACCTAAGTAGCGAGCACTTAAAAAAAATTTTTTGAAAGGCTCGCAAAATATAGAGCATAAAAATAAAAAAAAGGGCTCGCTCTTCGTGAGCAACATAAAGAACAACTAGATATGAGCTCTTTGTTTGGTGAGCAACATAAAAAAAAAAAAGATATGAACTCTGCGAGCAAGAGCAAACAAATTTTTTTTTTGTATATATGTACTAAAGTATTAAAACAAATTTTTTATTGCGTCTCGCTCTTTGAGAGCAGAACATAAAAATAAAAAAAAATAATAAAACTGTACACGAGCTGTTTATGATGATCTTGTAAACAAACTCTTGAGAGATACACAAAAATTTTTATTTATATTGCTCGATACGAGCAGTCTTTTGAAATTTGTTGTTAATTAATTCTATATACCGAGCACTCAATAAAACAATTTTTTTCTTGATGCTATAATATAATATAATATAAAATATATATTATTTTGAACGTAATCATTTGAATATAAAATTATATGTTTTTTTTTTAAAAATTTTTTTTTGTGCAGATCTTTGATTAACAAAATATTATATATTATATTAGTTAAAGTTTTTAGTTAAATATATATTTTTAGAAATATATCTATTTCTAGAATAGAAATATATCTATTTTTAGAAATATATCTATAAATACTTATGTATTTTATTAATTTATATACATAAGTATTTTTATTTATTTGTAAGGCCAATTAACCCATTTGGATTTTATAAGCATAAGTATTTTTATAAAATTATTTTACAAATGAAAAAAAAAAGAAAATATTAAGATCAAGCATTTTCCGTCCCAAAATGAATACTTATACAAATTCCATACATTGAATTTCACATACAATTTAAACATGAGATAGTACTAGGCTTTATAACATGTAGAAACGTCTTAGATTTTCAATACATATTATTGTTTATATCGTAATAATATTTTGTATTTGAGTTATAAGGTGTTCTATATCTGTGAGTTATATTATTCAATCAAATTATTTGTTTACATTTTACATTTGTTTATATTGTTGTATTAATGTATTTTTTATTAAAGATATATAATTATTAATTATTGATTAAGCTATTAATTAAATAGCCCAATTGTGAATGGTAGCTAAGTCGAGTTGAAAACCAACAAAGTTTTTTTTTTTTATTTTCACTAGGATTCGAACCTGATTTGAAATTAAAAGAACAAAAGATAACACAATTAAGGCCAACCTAACTTCATAAGAAATAGTTTGAGCTACAGCACGTAATCCCCCTAATAAAACATAATTAGAGTTTAAGGATCAACCAGCCACCATAACAGTATAAATTTAATGCTAATCTAGTATAAGACAAAAAAAATAATAATCCTAAATTAAATGGATATAATTTTACTAATAAAGGCATGCATATTCGAACTAACAAAGACAAAAAAAGAGAAAAAATAGGCTAAAAATAATAACAAATATAATTAGATATATGAGGATAAGTCTGTTCCTTTGTAAGCAACTTAATAGCATCACAAAAAGGCTGCGGAATTCCTATCAATCCCATTCTAGCTGGTATTATGCCTTTACGAATTTGAAGTACTATTTGTAATATAAATTACATATATAAATTCTAAATTTATTGCACTAATATACCAAAATAGTTTAAATTAATAATATTCAATTTATTAAAAATTAATATTTCTAATACTTGGCCCTTTCTTACTAAAGTATTATAATTGTTTAAAGATAGAAAACAACTAACGTCGGTTTGAACTCAGTTTATGTAAGAAATTAAAAGACGAACAGACTTTATAAACTGAACTGCTACACCCAGAATTAATCTTAATCCAACATCGAGGTCGCAAACTCTTTTATCGATAAGAACTCTCCAAAATAATTACGCTGTTATCCTTAAGGTAACTTAAGTTTTTAATCACTAATAGTGGATCAATAAATCATATCAACAAAATAATTCAACTTATAAATTTAAAAAATAACCTAAAAAATGTAAAAGTAAATTAAAAAATCTATAGGGTCTTCTCGTCTTTTATATTTATTTTAGCTTTTTGGCTAAAAAATAAAATTCTACTTAAATTTTTATGAAACAGCTTATATCTCGTCCAATCATTCATACAAGCCCTCGATTAAAAGACAAATGATTATGCTACCTTTGCACAGTCAGAATACTGCGGCCCTTAAATATTTATCAGTGGGCAGATTAAACTTTATATTAAGCTAAAAAAGACATGTTTTTGTTAAACAGGCGAACATAAATTTTTGCCGGGTTCCTTATAAAAACCTTCCAATTTAACTTAAATTTACAAAAAAATTATTCTAATTTTATCATTATTAATTAAATTATTATATTAAATTTAAAATATTAATAAAATAATTAAAATAAAATAAATAATATATTAAGATATATAATTTATAACAAAATTTTTAATGATTGCCAATTCTTAGCATATAAATACCTCTATATTAATTTAAGTTTTAATAATTTATTTGACAAGTCATCCCATTAAATATTAGGTCTAATTAATAATAAATTTATTAAATAAATAATTGTATAATTAAACCCTTAATTAAATTTATTTCTCTTATTTATAAAAAACTAGATATCAGGAAATACGAATAATATTTAATTTCTAATTAAATATTTATAATAAACTAGCTAATACCCGGTGCGCGTTGCTGCACCTCTCAATAGAGGTTCAATTGAAGTTGATGTTACTGCAAAAAGTTAACACAAAAATTACACACGGTTTACACATGTAAATTTTAAAATGTATGAAAGCTATCTTTTTAAAACGATTTTTACGAGTCCAGGATTATTCTAGTAATTTTTAAAACTTTCTGTAATTCAAAGCAGTACAAACTACTTTCCTAAATTTGACGTAATTTACTTCAAAAAATTTTTTTTGACCAATTGTACCGACTGTTAACAGACTCAACTCCATCTTCAAGTTGCTTCACACATATAAAATTTGAGGTCAATCGGTCAAATCATTCTAATTTAGAGTTAAGTAACGCAAAAATCTATAAAAAGCGGCTGTGCCCCAATGGGTTAACGGAACTACACTTTCTCTTTGGGCAAAGCAGTATTGCGCAAAATTGGACGTTATTTGCTTCCAAATCTTTTTTTTGTCAATCGTCGAGCCGGCATGGGTTAACGAATTGCAAGTCTGTTAAAAGAGTTAATTTCATTCTCAAAACGGAAAATATTTACAAAATTTGAAGAAAATCGGTTAAACCGTTTCTAATTTAGAGTAAAGTAACCAAAATATTTATAAAAAGCGGTTGGGCCGCAACGGGTTAATGGAACTCAACAAAAATTTTTTTGAGGCTTTCTTTTTAGCTAAAGCAGTACTTTGCAAATTTTGACATTATTAGCTTCCAAAATTATTTTGACCAACCGTCGGGCCGAAATGGGTTAACAAAATCCAAATTTGTTAGTAGTGTCAACTCAATTCTCATAGGGGAGCACGTATACAAAATTTAGAAATTCGGTCAAACCGTTTCTAATTTAGAGTTGAGTATTGAAAAAACCTATAAAAAGCTGTTGGGCCGCAAATGGAACTCAACAAAATTTTTTTGGGGCTTTCTTTTTAGCCAAAGCAGAATTTCGTAAGATCGGACAAAATTTGGACCCAAAATTTTTTTTGACCACCCGTCGGCCCAACATGGGTTAACAAATTCCAAAACTGTTAATAGTGTCAACTCAATTATCAAGGAGCATCACGTATACAAAATTTGAAGTCAATTGGTCAAACCGTTTCGAATTTAAAGTAAAGTATTGATATGGGTTAATGGAACTCAAATTATTATCCATATTTAAAAAAAAAAATTATACGTACACTCCGTGCGATAATAATTTTAAAACCAAAAAATGGTCACAAAGAAAAACATTCTTATTTTTTTTTCGACAATAACAAACAAAAATATTACTTATATAGCGAGCACTTAAAAAAAATTTTTTGAAAGGCTCGCAAAATATAGAGCATAAAAATAAAAAAAAGGCTCGCTCTTCGTGAGCAACATAAAGAACAACAAGATATGAGCTCTTTGTTTGGTGAGCAACATAAAAAAAAAAGATATGAACTCTGCGAGCAAGAGCAAACAAATTTTTTTTTTGTATATATGTACTAAAGTATTAAAACAAATTTTTTATTGCGTCTCGCTCTTTGAGAGCAGAACATAAAAATAAAAAAAGATAATAAAACTGTACACGAGCTGTTTATGATGATCTTGTAAACAAACTCTTGAGAGATACACAAAAATTTTTATTTATATTGCTCGATACGAGCAGTCTTTTGAAATTTGTTGTTAATTAATTGTATATACCGAGCACTCAATAAAACAATTTTTTTCTTGATGCTATAATATAATATAATATAAAATGTATATTATTTTGAACGTAATCATTTGAATATAAAATTATATGTTTTTTTTTTAAAAATTTTTTTTTGTGCAGATCTTTGATTAACAAAATATTAGGTATATATTATATTAGTTAAAGTTTTTAGTTAAATATATATTTTTAGAATAGAAATATATCTATTATAGAATAGAATAGAAATATATCTATTTTTAGAAATATATCTATAAATACTTATGTATTTTATTAATTTATATACATAAGTATTTTGATTTATTTGTAAGGCCAATTAACCCATTTGGATTTTATAAGCATAAGTATTTTTATAAAATTATTTTACAAATGAAAAAAAAAAGAAAATATTAAGATTAAGCATTTTCCGTCCCAAAATGAATACTTATACAAATTCCATACATTGAATTCCACATACAATTTAAACATGAGATAGTACTAGGCTTTATAACATGTAGAAACGTCTTAGATTTTCAATACATATTATTGTTTATATCGTAATAATATTTTGTATTTGAGTTATAAGGTGTTCTATATTTGTGAGTTATATTATTCAATCAAATTATTTGTTTACATTTTACATTTGTTTATATTGTTGTATTAATGTATTTTTTATTAAAGATATATAATTATTAATTATTGATTAAGCTATTAATTAAATAGCCCAATTGTGAATGGTAGCTAAGTCGAGTTGAAAACCAACAAAGTTTTTTTTTTTCATTTTCACTAGGATTCGAACCTGATTTGAAATTAAAAGAACAAAAGATAACACAATTAAGGCCAACCTAACTTCATAAGAAATAGTTTGAGCTACAGCACGTAATCCCCCTAATAAAACATAATTAGAGTTTAAGGATCAACCAGCCACCATAACAGTATAAATTTAATGCTAATCTAGTATAAGACAAAAAAAATAATAATCCTAAATTAAATGGATATAATTTTACTAATAAAGGCATGCATATTCGAACTAACAAAGACAAAAAAAGAGAAAAAATAGGCTAAAAATAATAACAAATATAATTAGATATATGAGGATAAGTCTGTTCCTTTGTAAGCAACTTAATAGCATCACAAAAAGGCTGCGGAATTCCTATCAATCCTATTCTAGCTGGTATTATGCCTTTACGAATTTGAAGTACTATTTGTAATATAAATTACATATATAAATTCTAAATTTATTGCACTAATATACCAAAATAGTTTAAATTAATAATATTCAATTTATTAAAAATTAATATTTCTAATACTTGGCCCTTTCTTACTAAAGTATTATAATTGTTTAAAGATAGAAACCAACTAACGTCGGTATGAACTCAGTTTATGTAAGAAATTAAAAGACGAACAGACTTTATAAACTGAACTGCTACACCCAGAATTAATCTTAATCCAACATCGAGGTCGCAAACTTTTTTATCGATAAGAACTCTCCAAAATAATTACGCTGTTATCCTTAAGGTAATTTAAGTTTTTAATCACTAATAGTGGATCAATAAATCATATCAACAAAATAATTCAACTTATAAATTTAAAAAATAACCTAAAAAATGTAAAAGTAAATTAAAATTTTTATTTTATAAACCCCGATACACAAGGTACAAAAAATTAATCTTTTAAATTATATATTTTTGAATTATTTCAAAATTCTTTCACAATACATAATAAACTATCACTAAAATTATTTGTTTTATAAACAATACTAAAACAAAATAAAACAAGTAAAGAAACAGACAGTCGGTGCAACCGACTTAGAAATACCCTACACCTATTTGTTTCATACTGAGTATTTTATTTCCTACTAATTTCAATTTTCAAGGCCCTAACTTAAACTGTTTAAAAGATATGTGGGGCCAAAAATTTTTCAAAAATTGAGTTTTGTATAATGGTAAATTTTAGTTCCATATGGTAACCCTGTTTATGTTAGCGATATATTTTTGTGGAACCTAAGAACAGCTCTCTTTTATCGTAAAATATAGCTAACACAACTCTAGTTATACCAATTTAAATATAGGGTTTTTTTGGAAATTGCGGGGCTGTAGCTTCGTCGCCCGTCAAAGTTAAAAAAAAACCTTTAACACATGTTGAAATATAATTAGAGATCTTTCAATTTTGTAAATCACAAAAAAAACGCTCCGTAACGGGTGGGGCTACAGAAAAAAATTCTTCTACGAAATTATTTTTTTTGCAATACCTACTCGTGGATAAAATTTCTTTTCTTTATTTCAAACGGTGTAAAAGTTTTTGTAAACATACGGACGGACGGACAGAGTGAAGCCATATAGGCACATTTTAAAAAAAATTTTGAAAATGTGCTAAAAATTAAAAACAAAAAATATTTCGTCGTTAATTAAAAAAATATTTTGTTTTTAATTTATAAAATACTAGCAGATTTACCCGGCGTTGCCCGGGAGCGTGCAAATTGTAAAAAAGCTAGTTTTGGTCAATTTTTGGAAGTACTGCTTTGTTTAAAAAGAAAGCATCAAAAAAATATTTGTGGAGTTCCATTAACACATTGCGGCTCAACTTTTAATAGGTTTTTTCGTTACTTTGCTATAAATTAGAAATGGTTTAACCGATTGTCTTCAAACTTTGTGCATGTGTTCCTCTTTGAGAATGGATATCACTCCATTAACAGATTTGGGATTTGGTAATCCCTGCCGCCCGACGATTGATTGTGCGAAATATTACTTGGTCAAAGTTTCAAAAAAGTTTGTTGAGTTCCGTTAACCAATTGTGGAACAGAAGATTTTTACATATTTTTTGTTACTTTGCTCTTAAGCAGAAACGGTTTGAATAAATTCCCTTTAAATTTTAAGTTTGCACATGTATATACTTGTCATTCCTACGATTCTTCAAAAACAAAAATTTTGTAAGTAAATTACGTCCATTTTTTGGAAGTAGCTAAAACTTCTTTGAATTAGGGGAATATTTGATAAAATTCCTTTATTACATTTTAAAATTAACATGTACACTATGTGTAATGTTTGTGTTAACTTTTTCAATAACATCAACTTAAACTAATTGAGAGACGGGGCAACGTGCACCGGGTAATAGCAAGTTTACATATAAGTATTATTATACCCGTTTGAATATAGGTCAAAAGCGTACACTAAATATGCCATTATGTCATTATACGATGTCGATAATAGTATAGTTGGATTGCCAACGTTTAAATAAAATATAGTTGATGGTTCAGAAAAAGCTTAAAAATCTGCTTTTCAACTTATATTTTGTTTTGTAGTTATCTGAAAGTTCCACTACGCTCTTCCTCGTTTTTTTATGATTTTATGAGAGAAATGTAGGCTTCTTTTTTGGAAAAAATATTTTAAAATACTATGTATATAAGCATAATATATACGAAATTGAAATTTTGATTAGCTTTGCATAATTTTGATTATAAAAGACCTGTAAAGTTTAATAACAATTCAATTAAGTTTGGAGAACCAAATAGAAACGTTTATTAAAAATTAAATTTGTTTTTTTTATAAATGTCTAAAAGGACATATTTAAGTCGCGTATATTGATTGTGGATGTCGATCATTCCGTTGAGTATGAAGTTATGCTTGATCTCGTTATTAATAATTTTAAAAGTCAAAATTTATAGTTCGCATTTGCATATATTTGAAAAACTAATATATTGTGTAGAGTATATCAAAGATGTAGGTTGTTGATTTGGAAATTTGTGAATAACTTTTATACTTTTTTTGTGCAAGATATCTAATTTATTTAGATATTGTTGAGGAGCTCTCTAAATTTCTTAACCTACGAAGAATAAAAATATAGGGAGCTAAATTTTTCATTAAGTGCTCAATATGATCACTCCAAATTACTTAACTGTCTATTATTAGACCTGAGTAATTAAATTTTTTCACAACTTCTATATTATTGTTGTTCCAGTTGAATGTTCCCCATGTTTAAAATTTTATTATCAAAGAATAAAATTTTCGTTTTTTTAACATTTAGACAAAGATGGTGTTTTTTAGCACATTTTCAAAAAATTTTGTAAAAATGTGCCTATATAGTTTCACTCTGTCCGTCCGTCCGTCCGTCCGTTCGTCCGTCTGTCCGTATGTTTACAAAAACTTTTACATCGTTTGAAATAGAGTAAAGAAATTTTAACCATGGGTAGTTTTCGCAAAAAAAAATAATTTCGTAGAAGAATTTTTTTCTGTAGCCCACCTGTTACGGGGCTACAGCCCCCCAAAGTTGGAAAAAGCTCTATATTTAAATTGTTATAACATGAGTTTTGTTAGATATATTTTCAATCTGAAAACGGCAAACGATAGCTGGTTTTATAAACTTTATAAATATTTTAAAGGCAAATATTTAGGGTTGCCATATGGTACTAAAATTTAACATTACACAAAACTCAATTTTTGAAAAATTTTTGGCCACACATATCTTCTGAACGGTTCAAGCTAGGGTCTTGAAATTTTGGGAGGAGTTAGATACTAAGAAACTAGTAGGAGCCGGTTAACAAAATTTTTTTGTCAAGCCCCGTATTTAGGAGTTATAAGGACTCGAAAATTGAAATTTTGCTATTTTTAAACACCTGTAACTTGAATACCTGTCTAAATTTTTTTTTAGTGATATACAAAATTCAAAGCTCTATAATTATGTTTCAACATGTGTCAAAGGTTTTTCTTTATTTTGAAGGGTGACAACGCTACAGCCCCTGCAAATTCCAAAAAAGCCCTATATTTAAATTGATATAACAAGAGTTCTGTTAGGTTTATTTTCAATAAAAAAAACGGTAGAAGAGAGATGCTTTTATAGGCTTTACAAAAATATGTCGCTTAAATGTATAGGGTTGCCATACGGTACTAAAATTTACCATTATATAAAACTATATAGTGCACTAAATGAAATTAGTTGTTTTTCTGATTATGGTTCCGGCAAAACAAAAGACATCGCAAAATACATACATATGTATATTTGATAATGTGTATTTACATACTTAAAGGGTTTTTATGCCGAATGGAATATGAATTTTGAAAGCTTATTTATATACTTTTCCATAATATATTTTACCCGGATTTTTCGGTTTTAGCATTCTAAATTAAATAATAAAATAATAAAACAAATTTTGAATAAGATAAACAGAAATTTTTAATTATATTTTTTTAGTAGGTACCTAGTTAAAAACCTAAAATTTATAAAAAAATTTTACATACCTATTTTAAACTAACGAAAATTTAAAATACATAAGTACGTTAGAAGACAATTTATGGAATTATTTTCTAACGTTTGAAAGATTTGGAATAACGCAAGTAAAAAAATTTTAAGCAAAAAAAAAGAAATTTCATTCTTCTTTTTTTTATCAATAATATTTTTTTAATAAAAATATACACAAACTACATATATACATGATACAGCGATTGATATGATATACATACATCTAGAAAAAAAAAAACAGAAAACAAAAAAGAGAAGAAATATATACAAATGCTCACATCGATTGACATAAAAACAAAAAAATAAAAAAAACTAAAAATTAAAATAAAAATAAACGAAAATACGATCAAGTTGAATTTACGAAATAAAAAAACTTGGCTAACTTTTTAGTTCTACGTGAATACTCTATGTATATCATTTCTTTGTAGTAGTATAGATCTGTGGTTTCTGGATAAAAAGCTCTAAAGCTCTGAATACAAAGCTTATATAAAGCTCGTCCGGAACGTTTGAAATAAAAGCTGAAAAGCTTAAACTTAAATAAATATTTATTAAGCTAATTAAGCTCGTCCGTTACGTTTGAAATATAAGCTGAAAAGCTTAAACTTAATTTAATATTTATTTGAAAAATTTAAAGCTTGGTTTTGAACTCCAAGCTAATAAAGCTCGTCCGTTACGTTTGAAAATAACGCTGAAAGTTTTAAACTTAATTTAATATTTATTTGAAAAATTTAAATTTTGGTTTTGAATTCAAAACTAATAAAGCTCGTCCGTTACATTTGCAATATAAGTTGAAAAGTTTTAACTTAATACGATATTTTTTTTAAAAGTTATAAAAAAATTTTACAGTGGGTTTAAATTCAAAGCTAATAAAGCTCGTCCGTTACGTTTGAAAATTACGCTGAAAGTTTTAAATTTAATATAATATTTATTTGAAAAATTTAAAGTTTGGTTTTGAATTCAAAACTAATAAAGCTCGTCCGTTACATTTGCAATACAAGTTGAAAAGCTTTAACTTAATTCGATATTTTTAGCACATTTTCAAAAAATTTTGTAAAAATGTGCCTATATAGTCCGTCCGTCCGTCCGTCCGTCTGTCCGTATGTTTACAAAAACTTTTACATCGTTTGAAATAGAGTAAAGAAATTTTAACCATGGGTAGTTTTCGCAAAAAAAATAATTTCGTAGAAGAATTTTTTTCTGTAGCCCCACCTGTTACGGGGCTACAGCCCCCCAAAGTTGGAAAAAGCTCTATATTTAAATTGTTATAACATGAGTTCTGTTAGAAATATTTTCAATCTGAAAACGGCAAACGATAGCTGGTTTTATAAACTGGAATTCGTGGAATTCACAATTTAATTCCTAGAACCTAAAAAAATGGAGGTGCCGGAGGGAGGGGAGGGGGGGGGGAGTTAGATGAAATTAGACCCTTGAGAAACTTGGCAACGTTTCCCATTGAAGGGCTATAACAACTTTAAATTAAAAACTTTACTGTTAGCAGTAAATTTTATAAGTAAGCAGTAACTTTTTCCAAGTAAATATTTCCAAAGTTAAACTTAGTATGTAATACAATATAAATTTGAAAATGTGCTTTTTTAAAAACCCTTGGTTTTTTTTTCATCACTTGTTTAACCAAATTGTATGGTACACAAATCGTTTTGAATGCAGTTCTTCAAATCATCTTCACTATCACAAGCATATTTTAGTACAGCGTCAGTCGTTTATGTTAATTTTAACAGATCATGCCCCAAAATGGATCCCTGCGGGATTTGAATAAATTTAGTTGTACCTCAGAAAAATTAAGTTTGGAGAGTTTTACTAGTAAAATTTGATTATCAACACAATCAAATGCTTTATTAAGATCTAGAAAAACACAACCCACATATTTTTGCAATCTATATTTCTTGAGATGAAATCAGTTAAGAATAGAAAAGTTGCTGTTGTATTGGATCTTTTTTCGAAACCAAATTGTTCTTCACTTAAAATACCATTGTAGTTCATAAAGGTATTCAATCTATTCTTAATAACAATTTCAAAAATTTTTGAAAATGCTGGTAAGAGCGAAATAGGACTGTAATTAGAACATTCCGTACTATTCCAACTTTTATGAATAAGATTAGACTCCTTAGATTAGACGGGGAAAGACCTGTTTGAAGAGTTTTATTAATAAATTTTACAATGACATAAATTAGTTTATCTGCGAAGCGTTTTATAAATTTCGTAGAAATACCATCACATCCGGTTGCCGTTGTTAAGTTTAGTGAATTAATTGAAATACGAACTTCTTCCTCATTCGCCGCGGTTAATTGAAAATTTGAATAAATTGATCTTTCACAATTATTCATATAACTGAAATCAATATCATCATTGGATTTTTTAATTTCATTAGTAACATTAATGAAATAATTATTCATATGCTCCGAGATTTCATTTTGCGATTCTAAAGTTTTGTTATTGAGGCAAATATCCGTTATTTGAATTTTTATCTCAGCATTTTGCTTTTCATTAAACATTATTTTATTATATAAATTCCAAATCTTCTTATTATCCCAGTTTTGTGCTATTTTGTCAGAGCAGTATTTTTTTTAGCTTCAACTATTAACTTTTATACGTTATCTCTATATTGTTAGTATAAATTGTTAATATGATTATAATTTAGATATTTTTTTTGTATCCAAAGAATGAATTTCTTATTTGAAATTTTTTTAGAATTTGTTCGGTGATCCATTTCCATTTTTTTTGTTTATGTTTTTAACGGGTATTTGTTGTAGTATTTTTGGCCATTACACTAAACTGGCAAAATTTCAAACATGCAGCTACAATAGGTGCAGAGTAATGCTCATATAAAAAAATAAGTTGTATGGCAGCTACCCGAATCCGTAGACCAAAATGCCTGGATTTAAATAGCGCTGGCGGCTATTGCAAAAAAAAAACGAATTTGAGGAAATTTCAAAATCCTAGCTCCTTTAATTTTTGAGATATCCTGCGGACGGACGGATGGACATACAAAGCTTAATCGTTTTTTTTTTTCGATTCTGATCCGATCCATACACTTGGGTCTATATCTACCTCCCTCCTTGTCTCCGTCACAAACCTTATGCCAAATTTATTATACCATTTGACCTATAGTCATACGGGTATAACTAGTAAAGAACCTTTAATTCGATGCAACTACTGTTTCTACACTACACCTGATTTGTTCAAATTAAATTAAAAATCCATAAGTTATTTTAACTTCAAAAACTTTTATTAGTTCCTTCGCAAGAAATAATTAATGAAATCAATTTTATAATACTAAAAACTTTTTCTAATTAATTTATCTAATTAAAAATATAATAATATAAAATTACTGTATTTAAACAAGTAAGGAAACAGTGAGTCTAAATATCATACACCTAATCGTTTTAAATTAAATTATAAGTCTAAAAGTCCTTTTAAAACCATAAAAGCATGTATTAGTTTGATAGTAAGACATAGCTAATAAAATTAATTTTATAATACTAAAAACCTTTTTTAATGAATTTATCTATTCAAAAATATTAAATATTTTGACTAATTTATTTCAAAAAAGATTGGATCGGTATCGAATGTAGACGTGCTAAAAGTTAACGGAAAAATTGAAATTAATAATTTTTATTTTTTATTAAACTTAAATTACGTAATTTTTTATTACCGCTTGAAATTGAAATTTGATCGCTTCATTATTTAAAGTGATCGAGCAGTAGTTGTTCTTACAACCATACGCTTGATAGCAATGGATTGTACTAAATGTAAGCTGAAAATTAGAGGTGAAACAGGTATAAGGTGTGCTGGGGTATGTAACAAGATATACCACAGTCAAATTAAATGCTCGGGACTAGATCAATTTTCAATTGGAGTACTAATTGTGAATCCCAATATAAAATTTATATGTGATGAGTGTGTTTTATACATCCAAAATGTTGATATGGTGGTTCAAAACATAGATTGCTCAGTCAAAAAAAATAGTGATTATTTAAAAGAATACAAGGCTGAATTTGAAGGTGCGTTGAACAAAAATGAACAAGAGGTTACTCAATTATTAAAAGCCATCGAAGGAAGATATTTAGAGAGATTATAGCAATCTCAAAAATACTATATCTAAGAACAATGAACTGTGTAGTGAATTAAAAATTTTAAACAATGGAAACAAAAAAAAATATAAATAGAGGTCAAAATATTTCATTTGCTGATATTTTAAAAAGTGCTAGTGTAAGCAATAAAAATTTGCCACGAATAAAAACAGGTGTACCACTGGTTATTAAACCGAAACAAAAACAAAAAAGCCAATTAACTAAAATGGATTTAAGTAAACAAGTGGATCCTATAAATCTAAAGATAAAAAATGTGGTAAATAGGAAACATTGAATGGTGCTTATTGAAACTGAAACAAAAGAAGAACGGGATAAAATAATAAATAAACTTGAAAATAAGATGGAAGATTATGAAATTAAGGTGCCAGCTGAAATAAAAACAAAAATTTTATTAAAACAATCGAAGTTGTACATATGGGTGTTAAATATACTGAAGAAGACTTAATTAACAAACTTAAGGCACAGAACGCTAATTTACAGCACAGTTCTATGAAAATGGTGAAAATATATCAAGCAAAAAATTTGACAAATGCTAAATATAATGCTATAATATAAATTGATAAAGAATCTTTCCTAAAAGGGATTGAAAATGAAAAGGTATCAACAGGATGGGAGCGTTGTAAAGTTTTCGATGCTTTGAGAGTTCTACGGTGCTACAAATGCAAGGGGTTAAATCACAAAGCTGTAAACTGTACCAAAGAGGAAGCGTGTAGCAAATGCTATCAAAATCACAAAAGTAAAGATTGTATTAAGTTAACAAATGTATTAATTGTTTAAAAGTTAATGAAACACTTAAGCTTGGTTTAAACGTTGATCAAAAGACTTTCAGTGTAACGTGTCCAGTTTACCAGAGAAAGTTGGGCAATGTAAAACAATTGGATATTAGCAATAAATGATAGTTGAGAAAGAAAACAAAATCTCAATTGCTTTGGATATAAGTAGCGAACATCAAACGGAGTAACTATAAGGAACGTACTAAGATATGAATGTGCTACTAGAGTGACTGTTATCTGAAAGTTCAACTACGCTCTTCCTCGTTATACCCGTATGACAATATAGTCAAAGGGTATAATAAATTTGTCATTACGTTTGAAACGCAGAGAAGGAGGGGGGGGGGGGGGATAAAGACTCAAGTGTATGGATCGGATCAGAATCGAAAAATAAATCGATTTAGCTGTATATGTCCGTTCGTCCGTCTGTCCGTCCGTCACCACGATAACTCAAAAACTAAAGGAGCTAGGATCTTGAAATTTTCGCAAATTCGTTTTTTTGCAATGGCCGTCATCGCTATTTAAATCCAGCCATTTTGGTCCATGGGTTCGGGTAGCTGTCATACAACTTCTTTTTTTATATGAGCATTACTCTGTACCTATTACAGCTGCGTGTCTAAAATTTTGCCAAAAGTAGTTTAGTTTTATGGCCAAAGTTTCTGCAAAATTTGGTTGGTCTAGTGTAGTGGGTTCGAGTAGCTGCCATACAACTTCTTATTTTATATGAGCATTACTCTCCACCTAATGAAGCTAAGTGTCTGAATTTTTGCCAACAATTGTTTAGTGTAATGGCCAAAGTTTCTGCAAAACATGGTTGGTCTACTGCAGAGGGTTCGAGTAGCTGCCATACAACTCCTTATTTTACATGAGCATTACTCTGCACCTAATGAAGCTGGGTGTCTGAATTTTTGCCAAAAATAGTTTAGTGTAATGGCCAAAGTTACTGCAAAATTTGGTTGGTCTACGACAGAGGGTTCGAGTAGCTGCCATACAACTCTTTATTTTATAGGAGTATTCCACTACACTTAATAAAGCCAAAAGTAATTAACAGGATAATATAATGTATATGTTATGGTCATACGGGTATCCCAGAGTTGACACAGTCTACTCTACTACATTCTTCCTCGTTTTTTTATGATTTTATGAGAGAAATGTAGGCTTCTTTTTTGGAAAAAATATTTTAAAATACTATGTACTTAAGCATAATATATACGAAATTGAAATTTTGATTAGCTTTGCATAATTTTGATTATAAAAGACCTGTAAAGTTTAATAACAATTCAATTAAGTTTGGAGAACCAAATAAAAACGTTTATTAAAAATTAAATTTGTTTTTTTTATAAATGTCTAAAAGGACATATTTAAGTCGCGTATATTGATTGTGGATGTCGATCATTCCGTTGAGTATGAAGTTATGCTTGATCTCGTTATTAACAATTTTAAAAGTCAAAATTTATAGTTCGCATTTGCATATATTTGAAAAACTAATATATTGTGTAGAGTATATCAAAGATGTAGGTTGTTGATTTGGAAATTTGTAAATAACTTTTATACTTTTTTTGTGCAAGATATCTAATTTATTTAGATATTGTTGAGGAGCTCTCTAAATTTCTTAACCTACGAAGAATAAAAATATAGGGAGCTAAATTTTTCATTAAGTGCTCAATATGATCACTCCAAATTACTTAACTGTCTATTATTAGACCTGAGTAATTAAATTTTTTCACAACTTCTATATTATTGTTGTTCCAGTTGAATGTTCCCCATGTTTAAAATTTTATTATCAAAGAATAAAATTTTCGTTTTTTTAACATTTAGACAAAGATGGTGTTTTTTTAACCAATTTGTATGGTACACAAATCGTTTTGAATGCAGTTCTTCAAATCATCTTCACTATCACAAGCATATTTTAGTACAGCGTCAGTCGTTTATGTTAATTTTAACAGATCATGCCCCAAAATGGATCCCTGCGGGATTTGAATAAATTTAGTTGTACCTCAGAAAAATTAAGTTTGGAGAGTTTTACTAGTAAAATTTGATTATCAACACAATCAAATGCTTTTTTAAGATCTAGAAAAACACAACCCACATATTTTTGTAATCTATATTTCTTGAGATGAAATCAGTTAAGGATAGAAAAGTTGCTGTTGTATTGGATCTTTTTTCGAAACCAAATTGTTCTTCATTTAAAATACCATTGTAGTTCATAAAGGTATTCAATCTATTCTTAATAACAATTTCAAAAATTTTTGAAAATGCTGGTAAAAGCGAAATAGGACTGTAATTAGAACATTCCGTACTATTCCAACTTTTATGAATAAGATTAGACTCCTTAGATTAGACGGGGAAAGACCTGTTTGAAGAGTTTTATTAATAAATTTTACAATGACAGAAATTAGTTTATCTGCGAAGCGTTTTATAAATTTCGTAGAAATACCATCACATCCGGTTGCCGTTGTTAAGTTTAGTGAATTAATTGAAATACGATCTTCTTCCTCATTCGTCGCGGTTAATTGAAAATTTGAATAAATTGATCTTTCACAATTATTCATATAACTGAAATCAATATCATCATTGGGTTTTTTAATTTCATTAGTAACATTAATGAAATAATTATTCATATGCTCCGAGATTTCATTTTGCGATTCTAAAGTTTTGTTATTGAGGCAAATATCCGTTAAATGAATTTTTTTCTCACCATTTTGCCTTTCATTGAACATTATTTCCTCATATAAATTCCAAATCTTTTTATTATCGCAGTTTTGTGCTATTTTGTCAGAGCAGTATTTTTATACCCTAAACCTATAGAATAGGTAAAGGGGTATATTAACTTTGGTATGGTGTTTCTAACCACCTAAAGGAAGCGAGCTAGATATGGAAAAGTATATATATTTGTGATCAGCGTGACCGCCTGAGTCGATATAGCCATGTCCGTCCGTCCGTCCGTCCGTAGGCATGATAACTCGAAAAATAATGGAGCTATCTTGATGAAATTTTAACTGTAGGTTACTAGGACTGAAAGTACGGCGGGGATTGCATATGGGCGAAATCGGCCCATGGGTTCGGATTCTGCAACTAATGACGCTTTCTTCATCAAATTTGTGCTGTAGGTTACTAGTAATGAAACTACTTCGGGGATTCCGTAAGGTCGGGATTGGACCATGCGTTCGGAACCTAGAACGTTTTGATCGAATTTAGGCCAAACGAGCATAATTCCGAAACCAATGAAGATAGAACCTCCAAATTTGGTATCAGGGTGTCCCCTCCTATTTCGTAAGTGTCTTTGAAATTTGGGCCCCATTGGAGTAGTAGGTCGGGGACCAGCCACTCAGTTCCGAGGACCTTAAAGCATATTTTCGAAATTAATAAAGATAGTAACTTGAAACAAATGTAGAAGCTTCAAATTTGGCCCAGGTTGTTCTTTACTATTTCTTGCGTGCCCCCCTAATTTGGGACCAAACAGAGTGGTGGTTCAGTACCTCTCTTAGACCCCCCAATGTGTAAAAGCTTATCATCGAAATTAATAAAACTAGTAACTTAAAATTAAGATGGAACATCCCAATTGTGTACAAGGGTTAACTAGTATTGAAAGTATGACGGGACTGCATATGGGCGAAATCGTACCATGGTTTCGGGTTCTGGAACCCTTGAAAAGTTTAAGGACTAACAAACATAAATCTTAAAAACACCATAACTCAAAAATTAATGCCGGTATTTTTATGAAATTTAAACTCTAGGTTACTAGTAATGAAAGTACCATGCGAATTGGTTGTGGTCGAGTTTAATTTCGAAGTCAAAGAATATATTTCCTATGTCCTATGTGTCTCCGAAATGTAGACTTAATTGTTGTGGAACATAGCTCAAAAGGACTTGCTGCATTTATGTAAAATTTATTTTTATATTTAAATGAATTATATGAAAAGGTCTAAATTTGTAATTGTATTTTATAAATACATTTATTGCATATCTTGCGTTTATAAGCTTTTCTATTAGGTATATAAGCTAACCATTTTAAATAATTACAATTTCTAAAAATTTGGATTATTAAATATATTATGCTTTGATTATCTTTTTATCACAAAATTTAATAATTAGATTTTTTTCATTTTGTAATTGAATTGGAATAAATATATTTTCATTTATTTCAAGTTTTTTTGTTTTTTAATATTTTTAAATAGATAAATTAGTAATAATTTGTAATATTTTTTAATAGATAGTGTAATTAGAAAATATTTTTAGTGTTATAAAGTTATTTTGGTTAAGTATGTCTTACGATCAAATTAATGACAGCTTTTATGGTGTTAAAATGACTTATGGATATGTGCTTAAATTTGAACCAAATAGGTGTAGGGTATTTCTAAGTCGGTTGCACCGACTGACTGTTTCTTTACTTGTTTTTAGCTTCAACTATTAACTTTTTTACGTTATCTCTATATTGTTAGTATAAATTGTTAATATGATTATAATTTGGATATTTTTTTTGTATCCAAAGAATGAATTTCTTATTTGAATTTTTCTTAGAATTTGTTCGGTGATCCATTTCCATTTTTTTTGTTTATGTTTTTAACGTATATTTGTTGTATGTTGCTTTTAATAACTGAACTAAGATGGAAAACAACTTCTTCAAAATCAGTATACGAATCAAGATTTAACCACGAATCAAGGTTTGTAAACTATACTAATAAAAAGCATTTGATGATCAGAAAGACATGTATCTAATATATAGATATAATATTTTTTTTCCTAAGTCTGTAATAACGTGGTCAATTAATGATTTGGAGTTAAATTAAATAAAAAAAAACAAGAGTTGCATGGCAGCTGCTCAAACCCTCTGCAGTAAACAAAGCAAAGGTTGCAGTAACTTTGGCCATCACACTAAACTATTTTTGGCAAAATTTCAGACACCCAGCTTCATTAGGGGTAGTGTAATGCTCATATAAAAGAAGGAGTTGTATGGAAGCTACTCGAACCCTCTAGACCAACCAAATTTTGCAGTATTTTTGGCCATTACACTAAACTGATTCTGATCCGATCCATACACTTGGGTCTATATCTACCTCCCTCCTTGTCTGCGTCACAAACCTTATGCCATATTTATTATACCATTTGACCTATAGTCATACGGGTATAACTAGTAAAGAACCTGATTTGTTCAAATTAAATTAAAAATCCATAAGTTATTTTAACCATAAAAACTTTTATTAGTTCCTTCGCAAGAAATAATTAATGAAATCAATTTTATAATACTAAAAACTTTTTCTAATTAATTTATCTAATTAAAAATATAAGAATATAAATTGACTGTATTTAAACAAGTAAGGAAACAGTGAGTCTAAATATCATACACCTAATCGTTTTAAATTAAATTATAAGTCTAAAAGTCCTTTTAAAACCATAAAAGCATGTATTAGTTTAATAGTAAGACATAGCTAATAAAATTAATTTATAATACTAAAAACCTTTTTTAATGAATTTATCTATTCAAAAATATTAAATATTTTGACTAATTTATTTCAAAAAAGATTGAATCGTTATCGAATGTAGACGTGCTAAAAGTTAACGGAAAAATTGAAATTAATAATTATTATTTTTTATTAAACTTAAATTACGTAATTTTTTGTTACCGCTTGAAATTGAAATTTGATCACTTCATTATTTAAAGTGATCGAGCAGTAGTGTTCTTACAACCATACGCTTGATAGCAATGGATTGTACTAAATGTAAGCTGAAAATTAGAGGTGAAACAGGTGTAAGGTGTGCTGGGGTATGTAACAAGATATACCACAGTCAAATTAAATGCTCGGGACTAGATCAATTTTCAATTGGAGTACTAATTGTGAATCCCAATATAAAATTTATATGTGATGAGTGTGTTTTATACATCCAAAATGTTGATATGGTGGTTCAAAACATAGATTGCTCAGTCAAAAAAAATAGTGATTATTCAAAAGAATACAAGGCTGAATTTGAATGTGCGTTGAACAAAAATGAACAAGAGGTTACTCAATTATTAAAAGCCATCTTTTTATACGCTTTGTCAATTTTTAAATTTTAAAACTCCGAGGTACAGTACGTCGCGTATGCTTTCAAGTAAATTTGTTTACATAACTACTTATTTAAAAATTTTTTGACAGAAACTGAACGCCGTACATGCTGAATTTGGTTGATCCATAAGGAACAAATCATGTTTCTTAAGAAATATTATTTCTTTTTCAGGTTTCTGCAAACATATTATAGGTATTTTTAAATAAACAAATTTTTTACAAAAATATTATTTTAAAATTTCTATTTTTATTTTTCTTTTCAATTTCTAAATCTGAGGTACCAGTACGTCGCGTTTTGCGGTTGCTCACATGTAAATTCATGTACCTACCAAATTTTCTGGAAATTTCCAGAAATTATGTACCGTACGCGTTGATTTTGGTTAGGTTCTAAGTAACAAATCATTTAAATTACAAATTATTTTTTTAAGAAAGATTATTTGTTATTTTTTTTAAATTTTTTTGCAAATACATATATTTTTTAAATATCATTACTCTCAAACGTAATGGCAACTTCAGAGGTCGGTTTTTTATTTTACAAAAAACAACAAAAAGCAACAACAATTTGCGATTTACAAAATTTTTTTTTTTATAACTGTATTATAATAAATTGCAAACAAAAACTAAATACAGTACTTTTCGGTTATAACGACCATGATGGGACGGAAAATATTCGTCGTAATAAACGAATGTCGTTTTAAAAAAATGCTGTGAATTTTGAAAAATTAGTATAAGACTTGAACATTTTAGAATGTGCTGATTCTAGAATGGACACCTCGAACTCATTTGCTAGAATTATATTTGATGTTTCAGCCTCAAGCCTATGTATAGTGTTTTTTTTTCTATTGAAATTTTTTTTTGTATTTTTGATGCGTTATTGTGATTTTTTTTTATATTCAAAAGTTTCAAAAGTAAATACAAAACACTTAATTTATCGCCAAGCAACATAATTAGATATAATAATTTTAAATAAAAGAAATATCAATGCAATAAAAAAGTTCCATTCTTAGGTAAAATTTAATTCTGTGACAAAAAGTGTAAAGTTTATTATAATTAAAGTTGAACCGAGTTCATTATAAATGAAAACTACTGTATAAACCAAATGTATTGCTTTCATTTCCAACAGAACTCATTTTTTTTCACTGGAATTTTGGAGAGATAAAGAAAAAAAAAACAAAAACAAAAAAAAAAATTTTAAAAAAGTTTCAATCTTCTTGTTCATTGAACATTTGAACTAAACAAAAAAAAGAAAGACATAAGTCGGCGCATATAATAGTTTGATTGAGCTGCGAGTTACAACCGAAAATGAATTACATTTACGCAGAAAGTCGGCTCATAATATTAGAATCATAAGCCTCAACTTTTAACCGCGTGACCGTTAAATTCAAAATTACGTTAAATTAAAGACAGGTTTTCACCTGGAAAAACGCAATATTCTTAAAAAATATCATTCAAATATCATTGTCCTATGAAAACAAAAAAAACCTTTCTTTTTGTTGTTTTTTCATTAAATTTGGTAAAATAGTTTACCCAGAAAAAGGATGTTTATATTTGTATGGGAAAAAATAAGCCGATTAAATATTATGATTTATAATTTGTGATATTATAACAGCTTTTAAGCATATATTTCTATTAAGCTGTCATATAAGTGACATAGAAAATCAAACATGTTTGCATTTGCCGTAACTTTTACACATCCGTTGCTATTTGGCTATCACGACAGGTATTTCTATTTTATAACTATTTTGTAGTTTCAGTATCATAATAGTCACACAGCTAATTTGCTTTGTTAATTGTTACGTTTTCAAAACGTCGAGACAGCCAAAATATGATCACCACTTTGATCACCGCAACATCATGACCTAGTAAAAATAGCTAAATAGCTGCGAATTTTTGCTGTGGCAACGTTTTGGTGACCTAGAATTGCTAGTTGGGTATACATTACATAATCTTTTTTACATCACATTTTTACTTAAATTTAATTTTTAATACTTTTATTTTTATATTATATACTAGTAATAGTAGATGCTACTACTATTATTATATTATATGCCCTATATTCACCAGTTTAAAATATTTCCTTGTGATTTTTTTTAATTAAAAACTAATAATATTAGTAGTAACGAATTTAAAACACTTTTTGTTGATGTTTATTTATATACTAATAATATTTGCAAAAACGATAAATAATTATGACAAATCAGTACCAGCTGATCATGTTAATGCACATGTAATAAAATTTATTTTCTCTGTTATTTACAATTACTTATTCAAAATTTACTTTTCTTATATTTTGACAGTTAATCAAAAAACCTTTTATTTTCTCTTCTATCTCAATGCTTTCTAACGAGACAGAGAACATTGAAAACAATTTAAGGGTAGCATACTACTTAGGTTATGATAATATTTCAATGAGTACTAAATATAGGGATAATCTCAATATTTTATATTTAAATATTCAAAGTCTTCGAAATAAACTTGATCAAGTAGAAACCCTAATAAAAAGTTTTAATTGTGATATACACGCTGTGGTATTAACTGAAATATGGATAATTGATTCTGAAAAAAAATTTTTCAATATACCAGGATATGACGAACCATACGTTGCCACCCGTGATGACTCATACGGCGGTGTGGTTATACATAAAAAAAAAAAATAATATTGTACATAAATTTATTTTTAACGAGGAGTTTGAAAATACTAATATATTAGGAGTGAAATTAGCAAAAGAAAATATTAATATTATAGGAGTGTATAGATCTCACCATACTAGTATTTCAAATTTTATTAGTAGACTTGATGAACTAACATATAATTATAAAAGATCAAATGTAATAGGCGAG
Organism: Dolichopus griseipennis; assembly: GCA_963082915.1. Classification (NCBI taxonomy): domain Eukaryota; kingdom Metazoa; phylum Arthropoda; class Insecta; order Diptera; family Dolichopodidae; genus Dolichopus; species Dolichopus griseipennis. The sequence goes on along the minus strand of OY720441.1, from coordinate 216,415,200 downwards.
ATGAACCTTGATTTATTAAATATTGATAGCCCAGAGATTCAATCTTATTATACTATGTTTTTAAGTAATGGCTTCTTAATTGGTAACAAAATCTCAGAAGAGTATGCAACCAGGATCGGTAATAGCTCTAAAACAGTTATAGATCATTTTATTACAGTTATTTTCGATAAGAAATATTTCTTTCACGTGTTAGATACTAATTTGTCGGACCATCAAATGTTTTTTATTAGCTCCACTAGTAAACCGGTAATAGCTAATAAAATTCAATATAAAACTATTTGGAATTACTCAAATATTGGTCGTAATAATATTTGGGCGAACCTTGATTCATATGATAATTTTGATGAGGTCATCGATAAATTAAATTTATTAGTAAAAGACAATACTCAGCAGCATATCGAAAATAAAAAGAATAGACAAAAAAATACGGAATGGTGAACTGAAGAGATTTTTAGATTAATAAAAATTAGAGATTCTTTTTACAAATATTGGAAAAAATATCCAACTGATCTTCATATTAGAAATCGGTACGCTCATTATAGGAACAAGGTTAAAAAAATAATAACTGAAGCGAAAAAAAAATATTATTCTGATAAATTATTACAACAAAAAAGCAACACGGGAAAACTATGGAATTTATATAAACAAGTTATGTTTAACTCCGATAGCGTAGACTCTAAAAATAAAATCAAAACCATTTGTCAGAATAATAAAATGATAGAGAATGAAAATGATATTCGGAAGCTTTTAATAACTACTTTATTAATGTTACTAAGGAAATTAATATATCGAATCAAAATATTGACTACTCTTACTTAAATCTTTTCGGTCGCAACATCTTCACTAACTTCCATTTAAACCCAACTAATGAAGAAGAAGTCAGATTAACAATCAATTCATTAAATGTTTCGGCAGCCACGGGATATGATAACTTCTCAACAAAGTCTATTAGAAAGTTTTCGGATCAACTGACTCCGATATTAGTAAAATTAATCAACAAATCATTTAAAACTTGCATTTTCCAGAAAAACTTAAAACAACCATTGTAATTCCAATCTTCAAAAATCGTAGCAAAATAAGTTGTTCAGGCCTATATCTATCCTGTCAGTTTTCTCAAAAATTTTTGAAATTATTGTTAAAAACCGACTAAATGGCTTCATGTATAATAATAATAATATCTTAAGCGAAGAGCAGTATGGGTTTGAAAACACATCAAATACAACTGCTGCTTGTCTAAGTTTAACGGATTTTATTTAAAAAAATAGAGATATGGGAAAATATGTAAGCTGCATTTTCTTAGACTTACAAAAAGCCTTCGATTTTGTAGATTATGATATTTTATTATTTAAACTTAAAAAGCTTAATTTTACAAATATTCACTTAGAGTATTTTAAATCATATCTGCGTAATCGAAAACAAATAGTTCGTATAGGAGACTTTTGTAGCTCGGAAAAATATATTGTGAAAGGTGTTCCCTAAGGCTCCATTCTGGGTCCAGACCTCTTCAAGATTTACATTGATGATTTAACTCGTCTCAATCTAAAAGGTAGTCTACAACTATATGCAGATGATGCTGTTATTAAATATGCTGAAAGTAATGAAATCGATTTAAATTCGGCAATTCAAAATGATCTTGATATTATTCAAGAATGGTTATTTAAGAACTGGCTCAGTTTGAATATAGCTAAAACCAAAATAATATTCTTCGAGCACAGAACTCTAACTACAACCGAAGTTGTACGAAGTTGTACAAAATTTTAATGACTTGGGATTAATATTGGATGCTAAACTTAATTGGAGTAATCATTTACAATATATAATTAAAAAAATTGCACCATACATCTTTATTATGCGTAGACTAAGAAACTATGTATCCATGAACGCGCTTTATACAGTTTATTCTGCGTATATAAAATCTCATATTTGCTATCTCAATCCCATTTGGAATAGGGCTTCGCAAGTATACATGAATAAACTAGATATACTACACAAAAAAAGTATTAAAATTATTCGTCAACTCCCTATACGACAGCCGACGAGCATGTTATATACCAGTCAGTATATTAGTCTTAACGATATAGGTAAATTTGAGCTTTATGTACTTGCTTTTAAAATAATAAACAACCAAATAAAACACAATTTTATTTTAAATAGAAGAATAGAACTACATAATCATAACACGCGTAACAAAACAAACTTCTACTTATCGTTGTTCAGAACTAATAACCAAAATAACAACTGCCTATTCCAATGTTAAAAGGTGTATAATGAACTCCTAGAAAGTTTTAAATCGATTATTAAATAATATAGTTGAATTTAAATGTAAAATTAAAGATTTGATATTAACTGTTAATTAATTAATGAAGATCAAAATAAATAGTAAATGTAATAAAGTTTATTTAAATTTAAAAAATTAAATATAAGCAAGAAAAAAAATCATTTAAACAATAAAAAACAATATATTTTAGTAAATTATGACGGTCATATTAGCTCTAGCTAAGGCCTTAAACATAGAAGACAAACGGAAGTCATACAAACGAAGAAACATACGGAAGCCAAAACAAAAAAAATAAACTTTCTTAAAAAAATATTTTGTAATTTAAATGTTTGTAACTTAGGGCCCAACCTAAATCAACGTGTAGGGCGAAAAATTTCTGTCAAAAAATTTTGAAATGAGTATTTTGTAAATAAATTTAAATAAAAGCAACCTAAATACACGTAACGCGATGTACTGTACCCCGGATTTTTAAATTTTAAAAATTGATAAATAATATAAAAATATTGTTTTCGGTTTTTCTTATATTTTTAGATGTTTATTTTGAAATTGTACGTTGTATGTTTTGATTAAGGTTAAGCCCTAATAATTAAAGATTTTTATTTTAAATTTCAAGCATCGAATAATGTTTTTTTATGATAAAAAATTATTTTTAGTTTTACTTTGGCATAACGAACAAATTTATAGGAAATTTTTTTTTTTTTAATCAGAGCAGAGATCTCAGAGCGTTCAGATTTAATAAAAAAACACGAAAAATTAAATTAAATTAAAACATTTTGACTTTTATTTTACAAGTAAAGTCTGAAACAAACGTCAAAATGTATTTTAAAAAAAATGAAATCACACGCTCTGAGTGACACGATTTTTTTTTTTGACAATTCATGCTCTGCTCAGATTTACAAAAAAAAACGCCTATTGTAAATGCGTTCCTTTAAGCAAAAAATGTAGATGAAGAGTAGATAGGAGTAGTTTGTAATTGGAACGCTAATTTTTGTTTCAGGAGTAGATAATTGTTAGATTAATTGTCATTTTAAAACTATCTGTCATATGAGAAGTTTATCGATTTTAATATATTTAAATATTGAAAATAAAGTTTTAATGCTGATATATATAAATAATATTTTTTAAAATGGAAGAAGAAAGTGCTGATTGGTTTTCTAATAAAAAATATGATTTAACATAACCTATTCAAATGAAAATTCATCTATTATGAGAAAATTTAAATTAAAGTTATCTCCCAAAAATTACCTACTTCTATTATCTACTCTTTCTCAAAGCCTGGTTCAGTTGGGAGTAACTGTCAGTAGCAAAAAATAGTTTACTCCTCATTAAGGAATGCTAGCATTGAAATATGTTCAGTAGAATAGTGTTATATGCCTGTATTTCGTTAGCTTATAATATCATTTAACTGTATTTTACTTGGGAATATTTTTTTTAACCTGAATATTTAATTTTTGTATATATGTATATTTTAATTTAGCGATTCTAAATCGTGCTCAGAGCTAAAAAAAAAGTTTTTTTGACAGTTCATGCTTTACTCAGATTTAATAAATGCCTATTAAGGAACTGAAGCATGTATTCATACAGTTTGTAATTTTGAAACAGAATACATACGGAACGGATACAAAATAATTCAAAACGTACTAAAATGTTTAGTTTTCTATATGACGGCCTGCATTAATTCCAATTTTTGCTACTTGACTTCAATAAGTATATGTATATGTTTAGAAATATAATCAAATTCTCAGAACATTATATATCAGAACAATATTTATATTAAGAATTTAAATCGCTTTTTTTTGTGTAATAACTGTACCACATTATACTCTCTTTAAAACGACTTTAGCTATAGCAATAAAATTCAAAAATACAACAACGTTTTTATAAGTGAATAAATTATAAATTTTTTGTTAGCAAATTTCAAGCGCAAGAATTGTTGACAACATTGTTGCAATATATTTAACTAGCTAATACCCGGTGCGCGTGGCTGCGCCTCTCAACGAAGGTTTAATTGAAGTTGATGATACTGTAAAAAATTAACACAAGAATTACACACGGTTTACACATTAAAATTTTAAAATGTTTGAAAGCAATTTTTTTAAAATGATTTTTCTAGGATTATTCTAGTAATATTTGAAACTTTCTGTAATTCAAAGTAGTACAAACTACTTTCCAAAATATGACGTAATTTACTTCCAAACATTTTTTTTGACCAATCGTAGGACCGACTGTTAACAGATTTAACTCCATTTTCAAGTTGCTTCACGCGTATAAAATTTAAAGTCAACCGGTCAAATCGTTTATAATTTAGAGTTAAGTAACGCAAAAATCTATAAAAAGCCACTGTGCCCCAATGGGTTGATGGAACTTAACTTTCCCTTTGGGCAAAGCAGTATTGCGCAAAATTGGACGTTATTTGCTTTCAATTTTTTTTGCCAATCGTCAGGCTGGCATGGGTTAACCAATTCCAAGTCAGTTAATAGTGTCAACTCAATTCTCACAGCTGAGCACGTATACAAAATTTTAAGAAATTCGGTCGAACCGTTTCTAATTTAGAGTAAAGTATTGAAAAAACCTATAAAAAGCTGTTGGGCCGCAATGGGTTAATGGAACTCAACAAAATTTTTTTTGGGGCTTTCTTTTTAGCCAAAGCAGTGTTTCGTAAAATCGGACAAAATTTTAACCCAAAATTTTTTTTTACCATTCGTCGACCCGACATGAGTTAACAAATTCCAAAACTGTTAATAGTGTCAACTCAATTCTCAAGGAGCATCACGTATACAAAATTTGAAGTCAATCGGTCGAACCGTTTTCATTTTAGAACAAAGAAGTTTAAATGCTTGCACCACAGCCCCAACTTGGCGGTCCGTTAGAGCCAAATTTTGGGCCACGATTTCTTTCCGTACCCAAAAACCTCTATACACAAATTTTCATGAAAATCGGCTGGGCAGTTTAGGAGTCTATTCGCTACATACAAACAAACAAACAAACTTTCGCTTTTATATATTAGAAGATTACGTATAGGAAAAAAATAAATTTTCGTGTTAAATTAGTCTAATATAAATTCCACAAAACTAATTTTTTATGTAAATTTAAAAGCAAAAATAGCTCGAATTTTGAGCACGGGTCGATACTAGTTTACTTAAAACTAAGAGAAAAAAAAAGATTCAACTTTTTATAATTTTTGTTATTATTATACATTTGCAAATACTTTCAAAATATTCATATCCCAACACTTTCTATTTATATTTCATTATATACATATTAATAGTTTTGAAGAAAGATGATATTTTTTCATTAGATTTCTGATTATCTTCATTTAAAATTTTAATGTTTTCAATAGAAAAGAATAATCTTTCATTCCTATAGGATGTACAATTTTCTATTAAATGTTTTATAGTTAGTTTGTGGTTTTGGTTACAATTGCAAAAAAAGGAACTTACACTAGGTCCATCAAAAAGATAACTGTGGGTTAGTTTTGTATGTCCAATTCTGAGTCTTGATAGAACTATTGATTCTAATCTTTAGCTTCTTTAGCTAATTCATCAGCACGGGTGTTGCCTTCAATATTACAATGTCCCGGTATCCACAAAAACGAAAAAAAATTTATCTCTTTCGCTATTTGATCTTTAATCTTCTGTACGGTAGGATGTGTAACATACATTTGTTTAAGTATTTGTAGTGAACTTAAAGAATCAGAGAAAATTAAAAAACTTTTATTGGTAAAATTAATGTTTATATGTTCAATTGATTTTTGAACGGCATAAAGTTCTGCTGAGTATATAGTTGTGTATTTGGGGAACTGAAATTTTTCTTCCAAAGAATCACATTTAAATGCACAATCTGCTTCATTATCTTTTACGGACCGTGAATTTTGGAATGTGATTTGAATATTTTGTGAATATCTTTTCTTTATATAGTTTCTTATATATACTCTGATCTTTGTTTTTTTTTCTAAAATTATTTATACTTAAATCAATATCTATATTTTTTGTGCCTATGGTGGCTTAAATTGAAATTTCTTTTTATTAAAGTTTTTCGGATTTTGATTTAATTCTTCCGAAATAAACTTTTTTAATCGAACAAAAAATGGTTGGTAGTTTTCCATACTATTTTTAAATTTATCAAAAAGTTGAGCATTTTTAATTTGATTTGACAAGGGATGTGTAGAAAAAGACATTATTTTTAATACGTATAAGTAGATATAATATGTATGTTCTAGCGCAGGAAGTGACGTCACATAACAATTTTTACTATAATTAACGTAAATGAAATAATCATATCAGTTTTTGTGGTTACTTAATTTTGAATTTTTTCTGTTATAAGTGTTGTGGTTAATATTCTGTCTGCTAGACTATTTATCATATCAGTTCTTGTGGTTACAATTATTTTAAATTTTTTCTGTTATAAGTTTTGTGGTTAACTTTTAGACTATCTATTAAATTATATTCTAACTTAAAAATATGTTTGTGGTTATATTTTTCTAGAAATTTCTCTTTTTAATTAAATGTTTATCATATTATCATAATTGTCAAAAACTAAATTTTTGAATTAACTTTAGATGATATTATAGGAAATAAAAAAAGAAATAAGAAAAATAAAATTATTCAATATTTATTATGGTTTATTTAAATTAATTAATACCTTGTAATTATCAATGAGTATCAAAATGCCTGTTGACAAATTCGGACGTAACGGTTTAAGAAGAAAACCAAATACTGCTATTAAAGGTGAACCTGGGATTGGATTCAAGTTATATTCTACTGGTGATTTTGATGTAGACAATAAACAATTGAAAAATGTAAAAAATCCAGATGCAAATAATGATGCGGCAACAAAACAATACGTTGATGAGCAAATTTTATTTTATAAAGAAATACTAGAAATCAATATGAAAAATCTTATTCAAATAGAAAGACAAAAAATAAATACTTTTGAAAGAATTGTGAAGGAATTAAAAGAAAAATTTAAAGATGATATAGATAGAATGGATAGTAAATTAACAACATTGTTAGATAAAACTATTAATGATTTAAAAGAATCATTACAATTTGAAATAAAAAACCCAATGTATTTTATAAATCAAAGATTAGAAAAAATGGAATTTAAAACTAAAGAGATCTATGATACTATTTCTAATGACTAAGCAAAATTAAAACCACAAACCATAAATATTTTTTTTTTTTTTTTTTTTATGTAAATAGAGTAACTATACAATAAAAAAAACCCTATATAAGAATAGAACATGTATTCCAAAAAATAAGTAATAAATTAATTTTCAATAAATCAAACAATAACTTTTTATTTAAAATGGCTAAACGACAAAATGATGGTAACATTGCTATTCCAACAAGAAAATGTTATGATTGTATGATTGATGTACCATTAAAGAAATGGTCTTATCATACACGTACATTCAAACATAAAAAGAATGCTGGAGTCTTTATACAAAAATATTTGAAATGTGTTAAAAGTTCTTTCAATGAACGCGTTGAAGAGTATATTTTGGAAAACGAGAAGGAAGAACTACTTTTACCACAAGAGTTCTTAAATAATTCAAAAGAACAAATTATTAAATTATTGGAAAACTGTTTAAAAAAGCATACATCAATAAAGTTCAATATAGAATTATTTAATGAGTATATTAAAGTTACACAAGAAAAAGATGATGAAATTAATTTTGAAACAGAATTATCTATAAAATCATTTAATACAAAAATGAAAATAATTAATCAATTCGAAGAATTATCAAATGCATATGATTATATGGTACAACAAATTATAACGAAAACAGATGAATTTCAAGAAAGAGATAGCGGTTGGGCGCTATTGCGAATAATTCACATTGAAATCAATATTAATCAATGTACGCCAATTAAAGGTTCGCAATATTTACCATTACCAAATGAAATTCAAAAAAAACATGCTTGTGTCAACATAAAAAACAATGATGAATATTGCTTTAAATGGTGTATAATTGCGGCTTTATATAATGGTCAATGTAAAAGAGATTTAAATCGAACATCTATTTATAAAATAGCTAATATAGCAGCTGATCAAATAATAATAAATGATAAAATTACTTTAAACTTTCAAAATTTAAAATTTCCATTAGAGCTTTATGATATACATTTTTTTGAAGAAATGAATCCATCAATTAGTATAAATGTTTTCGGTTATGAACTTAATAACACTTCTTGTAAAATAATTGGACCGTTTTATAAAACATTAGAAGAAAAATCAATTCATATTAATTTATTATTGATTGAAGATGAAGATAAAAAACATTATGTTTGGATAAAAAATATATCTGCTTTATTAGGTAGACAAGTAACAAAACATTGTAGAAAAATATTAATGTGTAATAATTGTTTACTATATTTTTATAATGAGTCCGCTCTTTTACAACATAAAAGCGAATGCAATAAACTTGTGACTTATTTGCCAGATAAAGAAAATTCAATATTACAGTTTCAAAACTATCATAAAAAATTAGATGTACCTTTTACAATATATGCTGATTTTGAATGTATACTTAACAACATAGATACTTGTTTACCAGATTCGTTAATATCGTCAACAACAGATGTAAATGAACATATACCTTGCTCATTTGCATATTATATTAATTGCAGCTTTAATAGAAAATTAAATATATTAAAGATGTATACAGGAGAAAATTGTATAACTGAATTTATAAAAAATTTAATAGAAGATATTGAAAAGTTAACTTCTTCATATATATTAAAAGTTATACCAATGCAACCATTAACAAATTACGAAAAACAGATTCAAAAAGAAAGCAAATTCTGTCATATATGTGAAAAAGATTTAGATTTGGAAAGTAGAGTTGCCGATCATTGTCACCTAACTGGAAAATATCGAGGTCCAGCACACAATAGCTGTAATTTAAATTATAAAGTTGCCAAATTTTTTCCAATATTTTTACATAATTTATCTGGTTATGACTGTCACTTATTTATAAAAATATTATCAGAGCATTCTTCTATAATTAAAATAATACCAATTAACAAGGAAAAATATATTTCATTATCAAGAATAATTAATGTTAATAATGAAAATATTGAATTAAGATTTTTAGATTCATTTAGATTTATGCCTGCCAGTTTAGATTCATTGGCCAATAATATATCTGATGAAAATATGTCAACAATTAAAGAAATGTTCCCGAATAATGATGAATTTGCTTTACTTAGAAAAAAAGGTGTATTTCCATATGAATATCTAGATTCATGGGAAAAATTAAAATATTCATATTTACCTTTACAAGAAAACTTTCATAATACTTTTTCTAATACCACTTGCTCAGATGAACAATATAATCATGCAAAAAAAGTATGGGAAACATTTAAATGTAAAAATCTTCAAGATTATTTGGAAGTTTATTTAAAAACAGATGTTTTTCTGTTATGCGATATTTTTGAAAATTATCGAAATATTTGTAAAGGCATTTATTCATTAGATCCATGTCATTATTATACAACTCCCGGATTATCATGGGATGCAATGCTAAAAAAACTTAATATCAAAATAGAATTATTTATTGATATTAATATGTTTAATTTTATTAAAAGAGGTATTAGAGGTGGTATTACACAATGTTCATTAAGATATTCTATTGCCAATAATAAATATATGGATAATTTTGATAAAACAAAACAATCAAAATATATAATTTACAATGATGTAGTAAATTTGTATGGTTGGGCTATGTCTCAGTATTTACCCATTTCCAATTTTGAATGGGTTGATAATATTTCAGATATAGATTTTATGAATACTCCATTTAATTCAGATATTGGATACATATTGGAAGTAGATATAGAATATCCAATATATTTACATGATGATCATAATGATTTACCATTTTGTGCGGAAAATAAAAAAAATAATTTTATGAAGACTGAAAAATTAGTGGCAGATTTTGAAGAAAAAAAGAATTATATAATTTATTATAGAAATTTACAACAATGTATAAAATATGGTCTTAAATTAAAAAAGATTAATCGAATTTTAAAATTCAAACAATCACCTTGGCTTAAAAATTATATTGATTTAAATAATGATCATAGACAAAAAGCAAAAAATGATTTTGAAAAAAATTATTTTAAATTACAAAATAATGCTGTATATGGAAAAACAATGGAGAATGTTGATAAAAGGAAAGTTGTAAAAATTATTACCGAATGGGAAAGCAAAGGCAGACGATTAGGTGCGCGAGCATTAATTGCTAAATCAAATTTCCACAGCATAACCCAATTTGCAACTGACATGTGTGCCATTCAAATGAACAAAGGTTCTGTGTTATATAATAAACCAATATTTATTGGTTTTGTAGTTCTAGAACTCTCAAAATGGAAAATGTATGATTTTCATTATGGTTACATGAAAATTAAATATAAAGACAATCTTACTCTAAACTATATGGATACTGATTCTATTATTTATACAATCGCAACAGAAGATTACTATAATGATATCATACCGGATATAGAAGAACGATTCGATACTTCAGATTATAGTGAAAACAATCCTTATAAAATTCCATTAAAAAATAAAAAAATTTTGAGTATGATGAAAGACGAATGTAATGGTAGTGTAATAAGAGAATTTATTGGTCTAAGAGCTAAAATGTATTCAGTTGATATTATTAAGAAAAAAGAAATTATTAAAGCAAAAGGTGTTAAAAGAAATGTCTTAAAGATGTTAACATTAAGTAATTATAGAGATTGTTTATTCAAAAGAAAATTGTATTACCATAGAATGTTCAGATTTAAAAGTAAATTGCATAAAATATATACACAATCATTTAATAAAATTTCGCTTAGTTATTTAGATGATAAGAGATATATTAAAAATAATAATATAGATACATTAGCATGGTCACATTATAAAATTAATTTGTAATCAATTTAATTATTTTGTATTAAATAAAGAAAATAGAAAAAAATTTTTGTGGTTATTATTTTTTGGTTTCTTTGTTTTTTTTTTTACAAAAAATTTTATTATAAAAGCATTTGAGTGGCTCAGAAGTAAAGTGGCCTAACCAACATAGAATTTTTATCGTGAAAAATACATTTCAAATTTTTTTTTTAATATTTTTATAAAATGTTAACTATGATTGTGACTTCGAGCACGAATATATATATATGTTTTTTTAATTTTTCAAGCTCTTTACGATGGTGGTATTATTTTAGCGATATCTTTAAAAAAATGTGGGTTAGTCCGTTTACCTTTTTAAAAAAATTGAAATATTTAAAATTATTTGTGGGTTAGGCCGCTTAAATTTGAGTTAGAAAATTTTATTTAAAAAGAAAATCGAAAAGCCAAAAATACTTTGTAGAATAAGATCAAAATTGTTAAAAAGTAAGTTTGTTTGAACATTTATGGATTTCTGCTAAAGTGTTCAACTTGAAATTTTACACGCATTATAACTCCTTACGAATAGAATAGATGTTGTTAATAGCACTCTAGGACCTAACAGATTTTAAAAATTACTTTATAAAGTACTTTTGATTTTATAAATTTTGAATAAAAATATACTTAAAAAAAAGGGAATGAAAAAAGAAATTAAAATGAAAAAAAGAGCAAGTTTCTGGGAAAATATACCAAATATTTATAACTAAACAGAAATATAAACAAAATATATTCTTTTTTCGCAATAAATTAAATAAAATCTAAAAATTTAAAAAAATATTCATATTATAGAATAGTTAGTGCTCTACTGACTCACTAAAAATAATTTCATCCACGTCATTTTCGGTTTTCAGGCAATTATAGAAAAAATAATGGACTGGTGGTACAAAATTCAACAAATTCAATAGGCCTTTTTTTTCCATTTGGATACAGTAATGTATATTTTTTGATGTGAAATAGAGTATTTTAAAGGACATTTTTTTTTACAATTGCATGTTCCAATTGCAAATTCTTTTCTAGGTACAACGAAACCCATGTAATTTTCATATTGTTGTCCTTAATTACGCTTTCTTTCTTAACATTTCTTTTCCAGGTCTCTGGTTGTTTTTTCCTTTTGAGCGACTTCTGATTCGGACCAGTTAATTCCAAGTTATATTGTGTAATATCATTGCTGATATTTGATGATATAGTGTTATCTAAAGAAAGCACATTTAAAATATTTTGTGTATTTTTTTTAATCGAGCACTTCATGTATATAATAAGGACATACGGAAATACCGTATGTACTTTTATAAAGTTCATAATTAAATCTAAATTATAACTTTGCACAAAAGTATTTCGTTCTTATCGGGTTTCTTATAAAACAGTCAACTAGTATGAAAGAATGAAAAAAGAAATTCCAAACTCTTATTCTTTTAAGCTTTTTAAGGTTTTCTTATAGATGGGTTTGGGAATATTTAAATATTTAATATGACAAAATGATATTTAATGAAATTTATATTTAAATACAAATATTAATAATATTTTAATAAAAAAAAAACAAAAACCGGTTTTCTTATCAAACAAAACACTATGTTATGATAAATTTAATGCATTTTTGATATCGATAGTAAAATTACACAAGCGATGCAAATTCATATTTCCAATGCAAAGAATTCTATTATATTTTAAAATAATATTTAATATTATTAAAATTTATTATTATTATTTATTTGATTTTTTCAATAGAAAAATTATCTAAATTAAAACTTTATTAATTTTATATACATATACGTATATTATATACATATATTTAATATATATATGCATTTGTTGAGTTTGTCTAATGGTAATTCTTCTTAATGTAATGCCAATATATTACATTTCAATTATAAAAAGGTAATATTTGAGTTTTTCATAAGTTAAGATATAATTATTTATTTATTTTATAATAAAATTTAAATTTCTTTGATAATCTGCTAAAAAGAAGTTTACAAAATATATCTTTGATTAAAAAAATTAAAATCTAAGCCACAATTTTTTTTAAAGTATATTGTTTTTTTTTTAGTGTTGAAGTGGCCTAAGCCACAATGAGGGTTAGGCCACTTTTGCACTAAAAAAAATATGAAAAATGGGTTATGCCAAAAAAAATAACCCAAATGGAATAGGAAGTTGAACTTTTTAAGTTTGCAGCCTAATTCTACATTTAATTCTTATGCGATTTATGCAAAAAAAGCAAAATTTTTTGTGTTGAGGGTTAGGCCACTTTACTTCTGAGCCACTCGATCTAATATATAAAAAAGAAAATTTGTTTGTTTATTTGTTTGTTTGTTTGTTTGTCCAGGATTCACGTGAAAACCACTGGTTCGATTGACACCAAATTTTAGAGGAATAATTTTGGGAGCCCGGGGGGTGACATAGGCTATGTCGCATTTTTATAAGTCAACAGGTTGCGGCTCCAGAGCCGTTTTAAGCTTTTTCGTTTTTTTGATGTCGAGCCGAAACGGTTTGACCGATTAACTTGAAATTTTGCACGAATGTTCTTCTTATTAAACGGAATTAATGGTATAAAGTTGGTTGAAATAAATTAACCCCTTTCGGCCCGGCGGGCTTCCAAAAAATTTTGTGTTTCCGATTTGTGTCCAATTTTACAGGGTGGTTTTGCAGTCAAAAAGAGAGGCTGGCACAAATTTTTGTTGGGTTCGGTTAACCCGTTTGGGCACGAGGGCGCAATGAAGCTTTTTCAATGTTTTTGATGTCGAGCCGAAACAGTTTGACCGATTGACTTGAAATTTTGCACAAATCTTCCTCTTAGCAAACGGAATTAGTTGTATAAAGATGGTTCGAAAATATTAACCCATTTCGGCCCGGCTGGCTTCCAAAAAATTATTTGTTTCCGATTTGTGTCCAATTTTACAGGGTGGTTTTGCAGTCGAAAAGAAAGGCTGGCACAAATTTTTGTTGGGTTCGGTTAACCCGTTTGGGCACGAGGGCGCAATGAAGCTTTTTCAATGTTTTTGATGTCGAGCCGAAACAGTTTGACCGATTGACTTGAAATTTTGCACAAATCTTCCTCTTAGCAAACGGAATTAGTTTTATACAGTTGCTTGGAATATATTAACCCATTTCGGCCTGGCGGCCTTTCAATATTTTTTTTGGCCGTTTGGGCAAGAGAGCGCAATGAAGCTTTTTCAATGTTTTTGTTGTTGAGCTTAAACGAACACTTTTTTCAGCTAATCTTGAACACATTTTTCAGCTAATCTTTATTAGCAAAGCTCACAGGGTTAATTTGATTTTTATCATTTAACCCCTTTTGTCACAAGGGTTCACTAAATTTGATCTCCTTAAAGAGTTCAATCTTTAATATAAATTTGTTCTTCTGTTGAAAAGGTTTAATCAATATGTTAAAAAAAAAACAATTGTTCGACTAACACAGTTTAAAGTTAACGCAAACATTGCATTATTTCACAAGCTCACCAAAAAACATGATTGCGCTCTATTAACCCGTTTGGACCTAATGTATTTTTTTTAAGTTTTTGTTGGCCTGCTTAACGGTCGAAAACAATATTTTTAAAACTTTTAACTCATGTCTATTTGTAATTTTCTAAAAGGTTTTGAATGCAAATTTCTAATCTAATATATAAAGAAGAAAATTTGTTTGTTTATTTGTTTGTTTGTGTGTTTGTTTGTTTGTTTGTTTGTTTGTCCAGGATTCACGTGAAAACCACTGGTCCGATTAACACCAAATTTTAGAGGAATAATTTTGGGAGTCCGGGGGTGACATAGGCTATGTCGCATTTTTATAAGTCAGCAGGTTGCGGCTCCAGAGCCGTTTTAAGCTTTTTCGTTTTTTAGATGTCGAGTCGAAACGGTTTGACCGATTCACTTGAAATTTTGCACGAATGTTCTTCTTATTATACGGAATTAATGGTATAAAACTGGTTGGAATAAATTAACCCCTTTCGGCCCGGCGGGCTTCCAAAAAATTTTCTGTTTCCGATTTGTGTCCAATTTTACAGGGTAGTTTTGCAGTCAAAAAGAGAGGCTGGCACAAATTTTTGTTGGGTTCGGTTAACCCGTTTGGGCACGAGGGCGCAGTGAAGCTTTTTCAATGTTTTTGATGTCGAGCCGAAACAGTTTGACCGATTGACTTGAAATTTTGCACGAATGTTCCTCTTAGCAACCGCAATTAGTTGCATAAATTTGGTTGGAATAATTTAACTCATTTCGGCCTGGCGGGCTTCAAAAAAATTTTGTGTTTCCGATTTGTGTCCAATTTTACAAGGTGGTTTCGCAGTCGAAAATAAAGTCTGGGACAAATTTTTGTTGAGTTCGGTTAACCCGTTTGGGCACGAGAGTGCAAAGAAGCTTTTTCAATGTTTTTGATGTCGAGTCAAAACTGTTTGACGGATTGACTTGAAATTTGGCACAAATGTTCCTCTTAGCAACCGCATTTAGTTGTATAAATTTGGTTGGAATAAATTAACCCATTTCGGCCTGGCGGACTTTCAAAAAATTTTGTGTTTTCGATTTGTGTCCAATTTTACAGGTTGATTTTGTAGTCTAAAAGAGAGGCTGCAAAAAGGTTTAGTTAAGTTCGATTAACCCATTTTCCACGACGACGCTATGAAGTTTTCTATATATTTTATTTTCTTATACGATTCAAAGTATTTTATTGAAAATTTTGTACCAGCATTTTAATTAAAACCCACAGGGTTAATTTGGTTTTGACCTGTTTGTGCGTTTTGAACAAAGATTCAATGAAATTTTCAGTTTTCTTCAAATGAAATCTAAAAATCAAAAAATTCAATTTGTTATATATAATGCTTATACATAGTACATAGTATTTTAACAGTTTTTCCAAAAAATAAGCCTACATTTCTCTCATAAAATCATAAAAAAACGAGGAAGAGCGTATTACAACTTTCAGGACTAAACAAAATATAAGTTGAAAAGCGAATTTTTAAACCTTTTCTAAACCATCGACTATATTTTATTCAAGCGTTGGCAATTCAAGAAAATCCCCTTTTGACCTATAGTCATTTTAATTCAGTTAACATTGTTCACCGGAAACCTACCATCCTCAACTCTATCGTCAAGGAGCACCAAATTGTCAAGAAGCAGCATGTATAGAAAAATTAGAGATAATCGTTCAAATTGTTTTGCAAACTGTTTTTTAAAGTTTTTGTAATCGATTGCGAAGATTAAAAGAACTCGACAAACCTTTTTTTTAAGTATTCCCCTAATTCAAAGAAGTTGTACCTACTTTCAAAAATTGGACGTAATTTAGTTACAAATTTTTTTTTGAACAATCGTCGGCAGGGGTTAACAACTTTAAAGTCTGTTAGTAAATTGAACTTCATTTTCAAAGAAGAACACATATACAAAATTTGAAGTTAATCGGTTAAATCATTTCTAATATATAGCAAAGCAACGAAAAAACCTATAAAAAGCTGTTGGGCCACGATGGGTTAACGGAACTCCACAAATATTTTTTTGTGGCATTTATAGGCAAAGTAGTATCTCAAATAAGTGGCTGAAACTTGCTTTTTTACCATTTTCAAGCTTCCGGGCAACGCCGGGTAAATCTGCTAGTTCTTTAATAAAAATACCATTCATCGAATATTAGAATTTGAAGAACAAGCTTTAAATATACCAAAAAAAAAAATGTCAACTGCTTGTACAATTTTAAATGAAACTAAATCAACGGATTTTAAAAAAATTCGCGATTTAGTTTTAAATCATAAATACAAAATAGTTGGAGTTCAAATGATGGAAACTAAATATGGAACAAGTGTGGTTCTCGTCTTGGAAGGAAACCTGAAAATACCCATACCAAATTTTGCTTTTGTTTTCATAGTGTTAAAGACTAAAAATGAATTTAAACGTTCGTTAATTGTTGAGTCCGGTGCTTTAAATCTTATCCAAGCTTTATTATGCAATATTTTATCAGCAATATTTCGATTTTCAATATCTTTATATTTATTGTAAGCTATATCATGCTCTTTACAAGCCTCATCTAATTGATTAACACCACGATCACCTCTACTTAAACGTTTTTCAAGTTTAGTACCAGGTCCACAATAATTATAACCAGGTAAATGTAGTTCAAATGGCAAATTATTAATTAATGAATTTACTAAACCTTTTCCTCCAATAGTTTTATTACAATTAACTGAATTTGTTTTATATGTTATCATTTTTATATTCTATTTTCAAATGAATATCAATAGCATAGATTCACTGTTTATATACATATAAAACATCTTTTTCTGTTAATACTAAATTTAGTAATAAAGATGAAGTTTGTAAAGCAACACCACAACCTTAAAATTAAAAATTTTGACAAAACTGCTAATAATGAAAAAGAGATTCAAAAACATGGTCCATTATTACCAAATAGTATAAGATGTCTTATCGTTGGACCATCAAATTGTGGCAAAACAAACTTACTATTGAGTATGTTATTTGATCCAAATGGTTTAAAATTCGAAAATATATATATATATTCAAAATCTTTACATCAACCAAAATATAAATATTTAAAAAAAGCGATTAAACCAATTAAAGGTTTGGGTTACTATGAATATTCGAATAATACAGATATAATAAAGCCAAATGAAGCAAAAAATAATTCTTTGTTTATATTTGATGATGTTGCTTGTGATAAGCAAAATAATATCCGTGACTATTTTTGTATGGGCCGTCACAATGGTATTGACAGCTTTTATTTATGTCAATCTTATACACATATTCCAAAACACTTAGTGCGAGACAATGCCAATTTTATAATTATATTTAAACAAGATGATTTAAATATGAGGCATATCTATAACGATCATATTAATTCAGATATGTCGTATAAAAAATTTCAAGAAATATGTCAAATATGTTGGAAAGAACCATTTGGTTTTGTAATTATTGATAAAAATAAAGATCTTTTTAAGGGACGCTACCGAAAGGGGTTTAATTACTTTATTGTTCTATAAATATATTGTAAAAAATGAAAAAAATATTAATCTGCATTCATACATAAAACAAGTAACACCTAAAGACCAGTAATAAACCGACCAGTAATAAACCGATCAGTAATAAACCGACCGGTAATAAACCGATCAGTAATAAACCGACCGGTAATAAACCGATCAGTAATAAACCGACCGGTAATAAACTGACCGGTAATAAACCGACCGGTAATAAACCGATCAGTAATAAACCATATACATATATATTAAAATGAATATTAACAAGAAGAAGGAATTGATTAAAGCTCGCGAGGCTCTAAGAAAAAAATATATAATGCTTAAAACAGGAAAAGAAGAAGAGATTGGAAGATTAGAGGAAACTTTTAAACCAATTACAGAACCACTTAAAAAAGTTATTAATATTGTAAAAGACGGAATAACTAATGATTCAGAGCCGAAGATAAAGAAAAAGGAAAAAAAAAATATTGTTTTAAAAAGGGAATAAGATAATGATGATGATCATCAAAAGGAAAAAAAAATATTCTTTTAAAAAGGGAATATGATAGTGATGATGATCATGATAGCAATAATATTGATGGTATTGATGACTTTACTTTAAAATATAATGAAAATAATGATACATTATTTCCAAGTACTAAAACTTCAACACCAATGCCTAGTAGAAAAAAAAATAAACTCAATGAAAATAATAATGATGTTACTATAACTAATTTTTTAAATAATTCAAAATATGATAAATCATACGGTCCGTATTATGATATGGAAAGTAATAGTCTAAAGTTGGGTAATTCAAAATTTCATGTTAATGAATCTAATCAAAATATTATACTTAACGATAATGAAATATATGAAGGTACCATAGGATTACATGAATTAATATTCATGAAAAATCCTAAAAATTATAATAATGCAGATTTAGAACAATATCGAAATATTTTATTGAAAACTAATGCTCATATGATTCATTATAATCCTAACACACAAATAAAAGGAAATAGAAGTTTTAAATATAAAAATATTATTCGAAAATTATTTCCATCTCAATATAATACGCGATCGAAAAACCAATCAAGTAATATTAGTAGTGAAGGAAAAGGAATGGATATAATGAAAAATTTATATGATTTAAAATCTTATTCAAATAAAAATATAGATTATGTGTACTACAATCAAAGATAATGAATACAACTAGATGTGCACTCCCATATAAAAATTTTTTTAAAAAATAAAACCCTAATATGGGTCCAATATCATCACACATTTATACACGTTAAAAATTAAAAAAGCTTTTAAGAGAGTTAAAAATATAAATATGTCACGTGACTGTCGATTAACTATAGTATAAAGATTTAAAGAAGATAATTTAAGAAAGAATTTTTTATTTGCATTTTTTTTTTGTAAGCATGTATATGAATGCGATATGTATACATGTATTAAATATTATTGTTGAATGAAGTTTAATAGATTTTTTTTTTACTTCATAAAAAGGTTTTTAGATAAAGATTTAAAGAAGATAATTTAAGAAAGAATTTTTTATTAGTATTTATTTTTTTAAGCATGTATATGAATCGATATGTATTATGTATACATGCTATTAAATATTATTGTTGAATGAAGTTTAATAGATTTTTTTTTTACTTCACATCTGAAACAAAAAATATTTTGTTGAATTAAAAAATTATAGAAACGGTAAAGATAAATGTTTATATTCTTAACGTTTTTAAATTATATAGGTATACTTACATAAAAATATATAAAATATTTTTCTCAGCTTTAATTTTTGTTATTACACTTAATTTAATAACTTATACGGTTTTGAAAAATTTTAATATTTAAAATGTTAGCAAATAATTCTAATATTAAAAATGTTATCTTCTTATGTTGTATACGGAAAAAGATATGATTTTATTTTTAAAAACATATACGAATAATGTTGAATAATGAATGAGTTATCTGAGAAACCGTTAAAATTAGACCCTTTTTTCCAGAACAATTTTTTGTTTGTCTCAACATTCTCAATCACTCAGCTCAAAGAAGATTATTGAGAGCCGAAGACTCATTATACCCATCACGCATTAATTTTAAAATTCTTTTAATAAGTGCTAATTACTGACAAGCAATCAATGTATTTTAAAATTCGCTAATTCTAATGTAAAATTTAAAATTTTTACCCATTGTAACACATTTTTCTATTCTTTATATCTCGAAAACGGTGAGAGATAAGAAAAATTTATTAAGTACAGAATTTAAGAGCTCATAATATAACATTATTTTCAAATATGCTTTTCCATGTACCCAAAATATCGGGTGTTTCAAAAGAAAATTGAGTTTAATATAAATTTATTTTTTGTAAATCACCTCAAATCTTGCAACTGTTATTGTTTTTTATACTAATAATGTTCATATGCAACATATGAACATCATTAGTATAAAAAAATTTAAGCTCGTAGTTCACTTTACAAAAAATATACTACTTATTCCATTGCCAATGAGTTCAAAAGCAATAGACTTTTTTATGGAATTTTTCTAAAAACCCCTTACTAGTCCTATAACGAATTGATTCTTATGTGGAACACCCTAATACATAAATTTATCCTATTTTCCACACCACTAAAGAGGTAAAGGATATGGCGCGTTTTTTTTCGTGGTATCCCCAATAGGCCTAATCCACTTAGTTCTTGCAGTATTATTCTTTTAAAATTCTTAGTCTTCGTTCGCTAGTATAATTTTTTTTTAATGTGGTTCTTTCGAAAATTCATAAACAGTTTTTTCTAATTAAAATCAATAGAAAATATTCTACAAATTTTATTCTATGTTTATAACATGAATTAGCTTCATCAAACCATTTAGGTAAATCATTTATTCAGCTATTTTTAATTTTTAATAATATTCCTTCTTCGTGAGAGCTTGTTTTCATAATTTTATCAAAATTATTTGTAAATTTTAGACAAATTTCAAAAAATTCATTCGTGGGTGCTTTAAGTGATCCAAAGTCGGTATCATTTTTAAAATTCTTAAAATATATCAAAAGTTCGCTTTCATTTGACATTTTTGCTATTTCATTATCGAGCAAATTTTTAGCCTAATCACTGCAATTATTAATTGTACTATGTTTTAAAATTTTTTTCATTGCAAATCCTGCAAAATATCTTGTTGCATTTTCTGATAAAAATCTTGTTTCTGCTGATTCCGGCTGATTTTCAATAATTTCTATAGAATCTGTATTATCTATAGAATCAGTTATCTATAGAATCAAATAATTCTGTAACAATATTCCATTTAGCACACTTTTCTGATTTTCTTAAAGGGTATTTCATTAAATTATTTCTAATAGATTTGAAAAGGTGAGGAGTATCGTATAAGCAATAAATTTTTTCATTTTTATGAATAAAATAAGGCTTTTCTACATTTGCTCCAAGCTGTTTAAAAAAAGATTTATTAGTACTTGACTGGTCACATATTATAGCACGTATTTTTATTTTCAAATCCTGTGTTAATTTTAAAATTTCCATAACGGTAAAATTTAATTTACTTATAGGTATGGAATTTTCTGACAAAACATATCCCAAGATTTGTTTCCAACTGTCATGCAAACTTCGTATAATAAATATACAAGCATTTTTAGCTACTTCTGGCTGTCGCTTGTCTGAACCACATGCATAATCAACAAAACCTTCAATTTTATCATATTCCTCACTATAAGTAAAATTTCTTTTTATTGCCATTTCATCAAATATTAATGTAACTTCTCTAGACTGATTAGGAAGCTTAGAAAAATATTCTTTAATTTTTACAAATAATTCATTTGGTAATATTGAAGAAGTTAAGCTTTTTATTGGCAAATTATTATAATAAAGGTAAACGAAATTCAAGTTTTTCCCGTAAAAAGGTATAAACGGCTGTTGATTTAAAAAATATTAGCTGTGATAATTGTTTTCCCTCCTTTGAATAATATATATCATTCTTATTTTGCATACCACAAAATATTTCTCGGTTAGTTAAATTTTCATTAATCTTAACTGCTTTTCGTTTATTTAAAATTTTGTTTTTGCCTTTTCATTTTTTATTTTCATTTTTTTAAAATTTGATTTTCGTTTTTCAATTTGCCCGTTAATATTAGAGGTAAAATAAAATGAAAGTAGAGGTAAAATTAAATGAAAATAATTATTGCATTTTACAGAGGCATTTATTAGGTAAACTTACACAAAAAACGTGTAATCATGTTCTTTTTTATCATATTCTGTTTTATCTTGTTCTGTTTTATCATGGAACCTATTCGTTATTACACATTATGCTACATAAGAAATTTTCCCACGTAAAATTGAAAACACTTGTTATCAGAAAACCTAAATAACAATAAACATAAAAACCAGTAAAATTTAAATACTAAAAGAAGAACTGTATATAATATGTACCTAATTCAAATTCTAATGCAGTTTTCTAATTTCAGTTTTACTGAAACACATTTACATTATTTTTTCTTTAATGTGTCTACACGTCTTTCTTTATATGTATTATATTATTCATATGCAAGAAATTTTACATTTACAAGAAATTTAATTTTTTTCTTTATTAGATTTCTTTTTTCTGAATTTAAAAGATCATATACTCATTCGATCGCTTCAAAATATTTTTATTCGATGGCTTCAGATATTTCAAAATTTTTATCAAAAAAATAAAGTCAACAAAGCTTTTATTTTGTTTTTGTTTTTTTTTTCGTTCTCTAATTTAATAATGAAGAGAGTATAAAGCTTTAAGCTTTTTTTTTATTTCTTTTTTTTTTATTTTAAAGAGCTTGAATTTTAAGGTTTTTGTTTTATATGGACTGTGCACATCTAGTTGTATTCATTATCTTTGCTACAATGATCCAAATGAATTAGTTGAAAGATTAAAGTTATTAAAAAGCTCCCAAATGGCTGGTGATAATTTATAATAAAAGTGCTGTTAATGTAATGAATGCTTTTAAAAATATTCTTTTAAAATCAAAACGTATACCAAAAAATTTACAAACTGATAGTGGAAAGGAATTTTTTAATAAAAATTTTCAAATCTTAATGAAAAAATATAATATAAATCATTATAATACATATAGCATATTAAAAGCTTCTATTGTTGAACGTTTTAATAGAACACTAAAAGAAAAAATGTGGAAAGAGTTCAGTTTTAATGGTAATTATAAATGGTTAAATTTATTGAAAAAACTTTTAGATGATTATAATAATACCAAACATGGAACAATTAAGAAAAAGCCTAACGAAGTTAATAAAACAAATGAAAAAAAAATGTTATCAACAATTTATAATCGAGTGAAAATAATTGAACCAAAAATTCCTAAATTTAAAATTGATGATTTGGTTCGCATTAGTAAATATAAGCATATATTTGAAAAAGGTTATACACCCAATTGGACTACAGAAATTTTTAAAATAAAAAAAGTTAAATTAACTTACCCATTTGTTTATTTACTGGAAGATTATCAAGGTAATCCTATAAAAGGAAGCTTTTATGAAGCAGAATTAAATAAAGCCAAATATCCAGATTTTTTTTTAATTGAAAAAGTTATTAAAAGAAATGGTAATAAGTTGTTTGTCAAATGGCTTGGATTTTCATCAGAACATAATTCATGGATTAATAGTAATGAATTGTCAAATTAAGTTTAAATATTAATAATGATTGTTAAAATAAAAGAAATAAATAAGATAAATAAAAATATGTTTATTTTACATAAAATAATAATTTTTTGTTTTTTTTTTTCTTAAGAAATAGTCATATGGTATGTTTGTTTATATTTTCTTAAATCTATTACATTAAAGTTTGACTTAAAACTAGTATCTTGAACAATTATCTCTTCTATTTCACCATTACTAAGTATTCTTTCTGTAAAAGTATCTTTATATTCTAAACAATTTATTTGAAGCGATTTTGTATTGAATGTAGCATTATATTCACAACGTATTTTTATTTCATCTGCAACTTTGTTGTTAGGTATCTCAAATTTAAAATGTCTGTAAAAAACCCTTTCACTTTCAAAAATTCCACCAGTTTCCAACTCCTCACTTATTAAATTTTTTCGAAAGCCTTCTATAGTTTCATCAACACTAACATAATAAGTTTCATACTCTGGTATAGTAACAATTTTTTCATTATCTTCACCTTCAACTAAAACATTATTTGGTGTAGTTTCTGCTTTTGGTGTTGTTATTGTGCTCGTAATTGTTGTTGATTTTATAGCTTCTGGTGAAGCCACGTGCTTTAATAATCGCATAGACAAATTAATTTGTATTGTTTCATTTGACGGTAAAACAACATTAAAATTAAGAGATTCTTTATTTTCAGCATTTAATTCAATGTCAATCGCTTTACCCAATGAATATTGAATTATGGCACACAAAACTAAATTTATAAAAAATTTCTGCATTTTTTTTTTGTCTATATACAGATATCAATTTTAAAAAGAGACTTGTATTATTTGTAAATTGCATTTCTATTTATAGTAATTCAAATTTTATAAGACAATACATTTAATGAAATATAAATAAACACTTCTGATAAAAAAATTGTGGTAAGTGGTATAAAACAAAGAAAAGTATTTCATAATACTATAAAAAAAGTTATTCGATATCTATAAGACAATTTAAATAAATATAAATAGCCCTTACTGATAAAAAAAAAAAAAAAAAAAACATGTGGTAAGCAGTATAAAATAAAGATAAGTATTTCATAACACTATAAAAAGTTTCTAGTAAATTTGTGGTTACCTTTGTTTTATTAGTTAGTTAAAAGAACTATAACAAAAAAAATAATTTGATATAAAAATATAGTATAAAAACAAGTAAAAGTAAGAATTGGAATTTATCCATAACCGGTATTTTATTCATTAATAACATAAAAAAATGAATTTAAATTTCGTAGCCCAATTAATAGCAGAGGTTTTATATAGAAATAAAGAAAACAATTTTCTGTATAAAGAACATCTAGAACAAATTCAAGATTTCTATAATCGTTTAACACGAGAGTACATAAATGTGGACATGGTGAAATCAAAACATGGGAAACATTATACAAATTGCTGTTGGGCATCTGATTTCGCAACTGCAGGTCCTGATACCTGTGGTTGTTTTTCATTTCACAATCAATATGAGAGAATTATAGAATTATTAAGATTATTTTATGCAAAATATTATTGAAATAAAACTTATTTGAAAAATTAAATTTTTGTTTTACTTCTTACCATAGATACCTACTTCAACTTTTTTCTTCACACAAGAAATTATGATAAGAAAAGTAATTACGAAAAATAATAATATGACCGGTGAAACTTCCGGAAAGGGGTTGTGAGCTATCAAGATGACGTCATCACATAACGGTACTAAATATCTCAAATTTTTTGAATATATATACCATTAGTGGCGATGGCGCCATCTAGTGGTCGAAAAATGCATTACAAAATGTTCCTAAGATTTTGTAGCATTTTTATTAAAATGTTATATTTTTCCTGTTAGTCCATAAACTGGAACCAACATCTTACAATATTGTAGGGCATGATATTGTCTTTCATAAACATCTTGTTTCATCTGGATCGGTGCTACCATTTTTGAGATATTGCAATTTAAAGTGAAAATTTTTTTAAAAAAAAAAAAAAAAATCAAACTTTCAAAAAAACTACTATAACTGTGAAATTTTCAAAAACACCCTGTATTATTATTATACCATTAGAAAGGTCTCTTAAAACTTTTTCCAACGGTATATAATAAGTATGGCATATGTTGACAAATAGCCCCACCAGAGAACATAAATGCAAAAATGACGCAACAATTTTATTAAAAAATACATTTTCATACTTTATTTGTCATAAATTTATTTTGCCTTTTTGTTTTCCATTTGAAATATTTATTTTAAAATTTAAGAATGTACTTTATAGTTTGATACAATATTGAGTTGGGTTTGTTTAGAAGATTTTTGAGGTATTTATATGTATGTAAAGTATAATTAGAAAGGACCTTAGAGTTGGTTATAAAGTCAGAATTATACGCTTTTTCCAGAATATTTATATACTAAGATTTTGAAGATTGACAGGGTTTTGAGTTGGATATAAAATTACGCTTATACTGTTCCAACAACCTGTATAACGTTTTATTTAGCCCTTTCGTTGGTTGGGCGAACAGGTTGTTCGCATTTGAATGCGAAATAAAGCCATATCATTTTCTAAAATTTTACGAAATAAAGCCATATAGTAAAATTGATACAAATTCTAACACTAAAATGAAAAGAATGGTATAAGAATTCGGATACCTAATTCATTAAAAAAATTAATAAGTTTCTAATTTTTTTAATACACTGTAATAAAACATGTTAAATAATATTATATTTTCATTACGGGGGCTGCTGCCCCCGAACCAACGCTAACTCAATTATTGAAGCTAGATTTTGAATCCAACACTAAAATGAAAAGAATGGTATAAGAATTCGGATACCTAATTCATTAAAAAAATTAATAAGTTTCTAATTTTTTTAATACACTGTAATAAAACATGTTAAATAATATTATATTTTCGAACCCCCGCTAACTCAATTATTGAAACTAGATTTTGAATCCAACACTATAATGAAAAGAATGGTATGAGAATTCGGCATAGCTATTTCATACAAAAAATAATCAACCCTAATTAATAAATATAAATATTCTGGAAAAGGGGGCAATCCTGGTTTTGAATCCAACTCTAAAATCCCTCCTAATTGAGAATCCCACATATACACATATATAAATATTCTGGAAAAAGCGTAAAACCCTGCTTTTGAAACCAACTCTAAAACTCCTTCCTAACTATTTAAATAAAAAAGTTTGGAAAATTAAATTGCTTCTATTTTCACAAATAAAATTACTTCTGATTTTGTAGCCTTAGGGCCTTTCTAATTATATTTTTACATACATATTTAAATAAAAAAATTTTAAAACTTTGAGGTTGTCACCTCCAAAATCCCTCAAAACAAATTGTCAGAACCAAACTCAATATTGTATCCAAACCTAAAATGCATTCTTACATTTTTAAATTTGCCAAAAAGGCAAAATAAATTTATGACAAATAAAGTATGAAAATGTATTTTTTAATAAAATTGTTGCGTTATTTTTGCATTTATGTTCTCTGGTGGAGCTATTTGTCAACATATGCCATACTTATTATATACCGTTGGAAAGAGTTTTAAGAGACCTTTCTAATAGTATAATAATACTACAGGGTGTTTTTGAAAATTTCACAGTTATAGTAGTTTTTTTGAAAGTTTGATTTTTTTTTTTTTTTTTAAAAAAATTTTCACTTTAAATTGCAATATCTCAAAAATGGTAGCACCGATCCAGATGAAACAAGATGTTTATGAAAGACAATATCATGCCCTACAATATTGTAAGATGTTGGTTCCAGTTTATGGACTAACAGGAAAAATATAACATTTTAATAAAAATGCTACAAAATCTTAGGAACATTTTGTAATGCATTTTTCGACCACTAGATGGCGCCATCGCCACTAATGGTATATATATTCAAAAAATTTGAGATATTTAGTACCGTTATGTGATGACGTCATCTTGATAGCTCACAACCCCTTTGCGGAAGTTTTGCCATATGACCTATATTATAAAATATTAAATTACTCAACAACCTTGGACTTGAAAAAATGTTATATTATTTTTTTTTTGCTTCTAGTTTATTATAGAGTTCATTGACAACATAAAAAATTCAACTGATAAGAGCGCAGTGTGTTTATATATTATTTAATATACAAAATGAGTGGGCGACTATGACTTGAAAAAAAAATTTTTTTATTTACTATTTTATTTAACTGATAAGCGCGTAGTATATTTATATTTGGTTTTGTTTAGTTTTTAAACACTCAGAAAAAAAAATTAATTATTCTCATTTTTTATTTAAAGCTAAATAAAAACAATGAAGTTGGAATTATGATGGTGTAAAATTTTGTATTTTTGCTGTTTGAGTCTATTTAATTAACATTAGGAATTATATTAAAAATAATTATTAATTAATAAATAAATGTCTAATTTAGGAACAAAAGTAATAGGCGATCAGCAATAAAAACAACAAAATATATATTTCTTTATTTAATTTAAATTTATTAAACAATTTTTTATAAGTGTATTTATAAAACACTGATATTGTACAATTATCATATTTTGTTGTTTACTATATGACTGCATATCAAAAAAAAATTTTTTTTGTTTTATTGAAATTTAAAGGAATCATACATGTATGCTGTAATTATTTCTTATGAGACAATTCTGTATTATACAGAATACTGTAATTATTTCAAACCTAAATTTCTGTAATGTGAGAAAAAAGTAATAGGAGCTCAGTTGTAATAAAAACACATGAAAACATTTTTTCTTTTAAAAAAATAAAAATTTATTATTATTAGATAATAATTTTTTTGTTTTATTGAAATTTAAAGGAATCATACATGTATGCTGTAATTATTTCTTATGAGGCAATTCTGTATTATACAGAATACTGTAATTATTTCAAACCTAAATTTCTGTAATGTGAGAAAAAAGTAATAGGAGCTCAGTTGTAATAAAAACACATGAAAACATTTTTTCTTTTAAAGAATACAATTTATTATTATTAGATAATACTTATAAAAATATAGATGTTTGGAAATTAAAGTTTTTTATTATTATACAATTTTTTTATTAATTTTTATATAATGCCAAATTCTAATTCCACTGTTTTCGCCAGATGTTCTATTACTTTCAAGAACATATTTCCTGTGTTCAATTCATTAAGAACATCGGTACTTATTTTATCATACCGTTTAGGTAGAAAAAGTTTCAGGTTTCCTTCCAAGACGAGAACCACACTTGTTCCATATTTAGTTTCCATCAGGGGGAGGGGTAGTAGATAGAGTTGTAAGTTAGTGGAGGGGATGAAGTTGAATTGTTAGTTGAAATTGAGGAAGGAATTAGGAAAATGGAAATGTAATTCGGTATATATATATAGATAATTTAGGTAGTAATCTGTTCTTTAGAACCATATCGAAGTTCTTTGTACCTTTGGAATTATGTTGAAGTTTTTTTAGAAAGCAAATTCTTTGAAACCATGACAAAGTTGAAAGCTGAAAATTTTTAGTTATCCGATAGTATTTAGGAAATGAATTTATTTCACTGATAAGAGAATAAAATTTTAAAATTTAGAATTTTGTTTTGCTGTTTTGATTATTTTATAGTTTAAATGGATGAATAATGAGTGTTTGTGTGTATATTTCCATCACCATTAAAAAATATTAACATTGTACCCTATAAAAATGTACGATTTTAAAATTGAAAAATAAAAAACTTGTGGTTTTAATTTAAAAGTTTCTTATCAGTTAAAAAAAAACAGAACATTAGAAAAAGAATTTCTTATCTGTATTAATAATATATAATATTCAAATATTTCGAAAACAGAAAATACAAGAAATTAACTTGAAGGTTCTTAATTAAAATTATTTAAATTGTAAAATAAAAATCTGAAATGACGTCAGGGGATTCCTATTGTTAATTTTAAAAAGAAAAAACAAAATATATTGGTATTACAAAGTTTTTTTATTTATTTTTTTAAGTTTTTCGATATTTATAATTATTTTCTTTAAATTTTTTTACGATTTTAGCTAATCGCAATAACGATATTTTAAAAAATTTGGTTGAATTATGTGTAACCAAATCCATCCATTTATCATCTTGATCTTCTTTGAGTGAATTAAATTGAATTAGTGTTGACTCAGCATAATTCCTCAGAAACTTAATAAGATTCTTAATTTCCTTTTTGTATTTCTTTCTAAACTTTATTTTATTTTGTAAATAAAATTTATTAAACATATGAATTGTTCTTGCGAACTCCATTGTTTGGTTAAAACTAATAATAGCTAATTTATCTAAATAAAATATGAAAATAGCAAGTGTTAACTAAATCTTCTGTGGGTAGGAGTGCTAGGGTGCAGATAAAATCAATTAGGTAATTTGTTATTAAAGCTGCAATTAATATAATATGCAAATGAGCAAGGTATATGTTCATTTACATCTGTTGTTGACGATATTAACGAATCTGGTAAACAAGTATCTATGTTGTTAAGTATACATTCAAAATATTTGATAATTCTTCGAATTGATTAATTATTTTCATTTTTGTATTAAATGTTTTTATAGATAATTCTGTTTCAAAATTAATTTCATCATCTTTTTCTTGTGTAACTTTAATATACTCATTAAATAATTCTATATTGAACTTTATTGATGTATGCTTTTTTAAACAGTTTTCCATTAATTTAATAATTTGTTCTTTTGAATTATTTAAGAACTCTTGTGGTAAAAGTCGTTCTTCCTTCTCGTTTTCCAAAATATACTCTTCAACGCGTTCATTGAAAGAACTTTTAACACATTTCAAATATTTTTGTATAAAAACTCCAGCATTCTTTTTATGTTTGAATGTACGTGTATGATAAGACCATTCCGGTAATGGTACATCAATCATACAATCATAACATTTTCTTGTTGGAATAGCAATGTTACCATCATTTTGTCGTTTAGCCATTTTAAATAAAAAATTAT
The DNA here is from genome assembly GCA_963082915.1 of Dolichopus griseipennis. Taxonomy (NCBI): domain Eukaryota; kingdom Metazoa; phylum Arthropoda; class Insecta; order Diptera; family Dolichopodidae; genus Dolichopus; species Dolichopus griseipennis. The sequence continues at coordinate 216,384,428 of OY720441.1, read as the reverse complement.
TATTTGATTTATTGAAAATTAATTTATTACTGATTTTTTGGAATACATGTTCTATTCTTATATAGGGTTTTTTTTATTGTATAGTTACTCTATTTACATTAAAAAAAAAAAAAAAAAAAAAAATATTTATGGTTTGTGGTTTTAATTTTGCTTAGTCATTAGAAATAGTATCATAGATCTCTTTAGTTTTAAATTCCATTTTTTCTAATCTTTGATTTATAAAATACATTGGGTTTTTTATTTCAAATTGTAATGATTCTTTTAAATCATTAATAGTTTTATCTAACAATGTTGTTAATTTACTATCCATTCTATCTATATCATCTTTAAATTTTTCTTTTAATTCCTTCACAATTCTTTCAAAAGTATTTATTTTTTGTCTTTCTATTTGAATAAGATTTTTCATATTGATTTCTAGTATTTCTTTATAAAATAAAATTTGCTCATCAACGTATTGTTTTGTTGCCGCATCATTATTTGCATCTGGATTTTTTACATTTTTCAATTGTTTATTGTCTACATCAAAATCACCAGTAGAATATAACTTGAATCCAATCCCAGGTTCACCTTTAATAGCAGTATTTGGTTTTCTTCTTAAACCGTTACGTCCGAATTTGTCAACAGGAATTTTGATACTCATTGATAATTACAAGGTATTAATTAATTTAAATAAACCATAATAAATATTGAATAATTTTATTTTTCTTATTTCTTTTTTTATTTCCTATAATATCATCTAAAGTTAATTCAAAAATTTAGTTTTTGACAATTATGATAATATGATAAACATTTAGTTAAAAAGAGAAATTTCTAGAAAAATATAACTACAAACATATTTTTAAGTTAGAATATAATTTAATAGATAGTCTAAAAGTTAACCACAAAACTTATAACAGAAAAAATTTAAAATAATTGTAACCGCAAGAACTGATATGATAAATAGTCTAGCAGACAGAATATTAACCACAACACTTATAACAGAAAAAATTCAAAATTAAGTAACCACAAGAACTGATATGATTATTTCATTTACGTTAATTATAGTAAAAATTGTTATGTGACGTCACTTCCTGCGCTAGAACATACATATTATATCTACTCGTATATTTTGAATTGTTTTTGTCTTCGTAGGTTTAATGGTAGTTGTGCAGCATCGACCAAAATAAAAAACAAGTTTTAGGACTTGTCCTAAATGCTCCAGTTGCAAGATGTATCCCTGAATGTAATATTGTATCGAGAGATTTTATTAACGTTTTACTTGCAGTACCGAAAATTTAACTGCCAAGTTTAAAAATCTTAGAAGTAATTTTCGATCGGCACCGAAATTGCTATTGCTGAGAATTTTGAGAATACTTAAACTTTGTTTTGCTTTTACTTTTATATTGTTCATATGAAGATTCCATTTTAGTTTAGGGTCGAATATAATACCAAGGAACTTGTGTTGGTCTACATAAGGAAGTTTTGACTTTTCCAGAAAAAGGTCTGGTTTGTTACAAATTTTGTTTTTTCTAATAAAAAGGATAGCTTCTGTTTTCAGTGTTGAAAATTTAAAGCCAGTTTTATGATACCATTTAGAAAGGGAATTTAGAGTTTTTTGCATATTTTTCTTAATTACATTTATATTTTTATGTGCACTGAAAATAGCTAAATCATCTGCATACATAGTGAATTTTACTGGAGTTTTAATTTCCTTACATATGCTTTTTATGGCTACGAAGTACAATATGACACTATGTATTGATCCTTGTGGAATTCCATTTTCAATAGTTTTCTCATCGGAATGTGTGCTACCTATTTTTACTTGTATTTTTCTTCCTGTTAAGAAATTTTTTATAAATATTAAGATATTACCTCTAAGACCCATTACAAGGAGCTCGTCAAATACTTTTCTTTTTCTTTCTTTTCAAAACCATTTTCTTTTCAAAACCAATTTATTTTGGGAGAATGCAGTCAGTATTTCGCACTCGAAATAAGAGAGATTACACATTGTTGATCGATTTTTCTGAAGCCTGCTTGATGAAGAGATATAAGATTTTAAGTTTCAAGGATCCAAACAGATATATTTAAATATAAATTTATTAACAGTCCCTAATTAAAGCATGTTTATAATCTGTAAAGTGGCAGGTCAAAAGTTTAAAGAAACAAGCAAAATATAATTTTTTCCAGTTTTGACTTACACTTTATATTTGTGAAGTTTAGTTTTATACGAAATTTTTGTTTTAACCGACAACAAACCCGAAGATTCCCAAAAAGCTCATTTATATACCACATACCAGATGGAATTATACTAGTAGTCAAAGCGTTTATTACGATAAACAAATAAGTTATGCGTCTTCTTATCTTATAGACATGCAATTGTTTGATTTCAGCTCTTTTACGTCAGAAAAATAACTAATGTAAAGCTTACTTCAAAAAAATTGTGTATTGCTACAAACGTGAAATTTTTTGAACAGTCATTATACTTCAGAAACCTATATAAACGTACATTTTCTAAAAAGAAATTGTTTTGTACTATTCTTAAACGTGGTGAACTGATTTTTTCATAACATTAATATTCATTTCAAAACATTACAGCTGAGTTAGACCTTTTGTGAAAATGGTCGTTTATTTTTTTGTTTCATAAACCTTTTAAAACAGAATATTACTCTCTTCTAAACGTTTCAGCTTGGTTATATCATACCGAAAACACTTTTGTTTTTAAAAAAGTAATTAAAATTATTCTTTTTTCTTTCCTGTGTAATGATATAAAATAGTAACAGTATCTTTTGAATTTCAGGTACAACAGTAACATAGCTGTAGCATCAATATCAACAGGCACAAAAAGATCTTTAAATTACCAAAATGTGATAAGACAGGAATCGAAAAAAGGGGTTTCGAAATCAATGAACGATGATGTATCACATAACTTTGAAGAAAATTTTAATCGTAGGCAAAACTTTGGAACAAAACATCAAATGTTTTGCCAACAAGATTCTAACGGATCAAGGCAAATGCTAGTAAAACAGGAGAGTGGTGGTAGCGACATTTCAGTGCGGTCATGTTTAATTCGTTAGTTATTAGCTGCTAAGAAGAAAAATTCTATTATAAGGCGCAAAGTAACACTATTTACTTAGAATATCTAGATTCTTTCGAATTATATACAATATTAAATTTAAAACTATATATATATATATAAATGTAAGAATAATGATACAAAATATAATGTTGCTAAAAATATTTATTTTTTTATTTAAACAGAACAAAAATTTTTTTTCCTTTTGATGAATGATATTTAAAGTGTTGAATTTGAAAGACATGTGTTATTACCGCGTATATCTAAGAAACTCTACAGACTCTCCAGTTTTAGTCGAAGATGATGGTAGCTCATTAATAAATGCAGACGTACAATCATTTAAACCGGTTAATAATATCCAAGAGATTATGACAGACAGCTTAAAATCAATGGAAGCGTTAATTTTAGAAGAAGGTAGTACCCAAAATTTTATCATTCGGCAATTTGAGGAAGTTTGAAAATGGAAAAATTAATTTGTAAAGGAAAGCAATAAGCTCAAGGTAAATATTAAATACTTAAATACTAAATAAACGGAAATGGAATTAAACAACGCAAAATGATGGTCAGAAAGATCGTCAGAAAGATATAGTTAATATAATGATCGATAAGTTAATTACAAAAAACGTTGGTAATTTCAATGAAATTTTACATAATATGCCAAAAATTAACGCAAATATCAGTACTTCTGACATGTTGATTGTTAACACTATTAAAAAACAAATAATGAAAAAAACTAAGGGTTTTTAAAAAAACTAAATATTTTATAAAAATAAATGCAAAAATTTAAATTTTGTTATTTCATCAATTCATGATATTAATTATAAAAAATAGTGAAATACTTAGAATAAAACCTCAAAGCACTAAAAAAAAACGTGTTTTTTTTTTTTTTTTTTGTCCTTCTTTTACTCCTTTGGGGAGCATAGGGCTTCCACATAGCTTTTCCCTCGTACTCTATTTTGGGCCATTTGTTTTATCGCTGCCCAAGTCTTACCACTTTCTTCTATTTCTTTGGATATTGTTCTCCTCCATGACATTCGTGGTCTTTTTACTTTCCTTTTTCTCTGTGGGTACCACTCTAATGCTTGGCACGCAATTGTAAGTGGTGCCTTTCGGAGTGTGTGACCTATCCACTTCCATTTCTTTTTCTTTATTTGAAGGGCAATCGGTTCTTGTTGCGTGAGAGACCATAGGCCTGTGTTGCTGATTCGCCTAGGCCAGAAGATCTTAACTAAGGTTCTTAGGCATTTGTTCACGAAAGTTTGCAGCTTGTTGGTGGTTGACTGCTTTACGAACCAAGTTTCGCTCCCATATAGTAGAACTAATTTCACACAGGAATTGAATATTCTAATTTTGGCACCTCTAGTTAGATGTGGGGATCTCCATACAGACCATAGTCTACCAAATGCCATTCTTGATTGTTTCAGTTATTTTCTATGTCTTCATCTGCTCCTCCATTCGTAGTTATTATACTACCGAGGTAGTTGAAGCACGGGACATCTTCAATTATATTGCCATCTATTTGGAGTTGCTGATCATTTGTGGCATTCAAACGTAATGATTTCGTTTTCTTTATGTTTATCTTCAGCCCAACTTCTTTCGCCTTAATGTTCAGAATTTGGAGTTTCTTTTTCATATCCCTGTATGTGTGGGCGAGTAGGGCTATGTCATCTGTATATTCTAGATCGTCCAGGCGCAAGTTATGCTCCACTTTATTCCTTTTGGGGCAGAATATGCTTGTTTCATTACGTCGTCGAGTGCAGGACTCTTGCTTCCGCATTGTTATACATGTTTTTGATCAAGCGGATTATTTTATCTAGTATTCCTCTTTTTCTTAGTGCGTTCCAGATTGCATTTCGTTTGATGGTGTCAAATGCTCTCTGGAAGTCCACAAATGTTATATATAGTGAAGACTTCCATTCTGCTGATTGTTCCACTATCAGTCATAAGGTGTTTGAGCGGTCGATGCATCCGCGCTTCTTTCTAAAGCTAGCTTGTTCTTCCCGCATGTTACCTTCAATTCACCTTCGATTCTGGATAGTATTATTAGAGATAATACCTTGTTAACTGTGTTGAGAATTGTGATGCCTCGCAAGTTTTGACATTTTTAAGATCGCCTTTCTTTGGAAGTTTGATTATTATGCTTGACTTCCAAGAGGATGGTATTGTTTCATTATTCCATATTTCTTCGAGGATAGAATGAAGAGTTTCTGCCATGTATCCTATGTTTATCTTGAGAAGTTCGGCTGGAATTCCATCCATACCTTCGGCTTTGTTGTTTTTTAGTCTTGCCAGTACTTCTGAGATCTCTCCTATTGATGGCGGGTTCGCATTTATTTGGCTGCGAAATCTGTTCTCAGCTTGAACTTGATTTCTTCATGTTGTTGCTGGTCATCATTGACTTCGTTAATTTCATTTAAATGCTGCTTCCATCTAGCTATTTGTTCAGAAGACGAAGTTAGTAGACGTCCTTGCTCATCTTTGATTGGCTGATTGTGCAGTATGTTTTTGTTTGACAGGGTTCTTATTTTATTGTAAAGGAGGCGCATGTTGTTAATTTCGGCTGCTTTTTCCGCTTCAATCGCTATATTACTATAGTATTTTCTCTTGTCTCTTCTTGCGGCTTTCTTGACTTCTTGTGCTTTGTTGTTGTGTTCTATTTTTAGCCTTTCTGATTGTTCTATTAGGAGTTTGGATCTTAGTGTTTTTCTTTCTCTGATTAAGTTCCAAGTATCATCTGATATCCACTCTTTTCTCTCTGCTACTACAGTACCTGCGGTATCTTCTCCAATCTGTCGAATGGTCGTCTGGAAGTTTTCTTTATTAATGTGCTCTGCGGTCCAGATTTTTGATACAAATTCATCCTTTGTAACCGTGGATTTTAAATTCAGAGTTTTCTTGATTTTGTATTGTTATGAATTGCCACAGGTCTTAATCTTATGTCTCCAGTGAGTAGTATATGGTCGCTATTAATGCCCGCACCTCTCCAGGTTCTCACATCTAGTAGAAATTGTCTCCATTTGTTGCTGATACAAATATGGTCTATTTGGTTTCTTGTTCGCCCGTCTGGTGATTGCCAGGTATATTTGTGTATGTCTTTATGTGCGAAGAGAGTTCCAACAATGACCAAGTTGTGTTCTAGACATATTTCAATTAAACGCTGGCCGTTGTTGTTGATTGTGCCCAAACCGTGCGACTTTCTTATTATTGCAATCTCCCATAATTATGATAATATCTTTTTTTGGTATTATTTGTAATGTTGCTGTTAATTGCGAGTAGAATAGGTCTTTTATTTCGTCATTTGTAGTTTCTGTGGGGGCATAGCATTGTATGATCGATATTTTCTTTATTCTTGTATGGAATCTAGCCGTTATTATTCTGTCTGATACGGGGGGGGGACCAATTCATTAGACTTTTCGTTACTGATTTATCTATGATTATTCCTACGCCACTTTCATTTCCTGATTCCGAGCCACTGTATATCATTTTGCTACCTTCATTTGTTGTGATTTCCCCTGTATTTCTCCATCTAACTTCTGTTAAACCTAGAATCTTAATTTCATATCTCTTTCTTTCCTTATCTACTTGTGTCAATTATGATGGTTCTTTAAGAGTACGAACGTTCCATTGCCCAATTCTTGTCCTTAATTTCGCGCCAACGGTCGTTACCGTGTTATCATTATTTTCTATCCGAAGCTGTGTTTCAGTTTCTTGAGTCGTTCTTTGTTCACTGCTGTAGCTATTCCACATTATATTTTCCTCCAGTGGAAAGGACGACGCCAATTATTTCTGCAAGATGTCGCTGCAAATTTTTTCCTATCCCTATCCATTGACGTACAGATATTTGTTGGGTTATGGCGACATATGTCATATGTCAATATTCATCTGACATATGCACATGTAAGTACAGGTGTTATTTTATAATTTTATTTTATTATTCTAATTATAGGTTATTTCTGGAACATGAATATAGGTATTTTATTTATATTATTTTGTTATTAATAATTATTTTTAATTTTTTAGGTATTAAATTATTCATATATATAGAGTATAGGATATAATAGTTATATGAGATATTATGTAAGTATATTAATAACCCAGCCAGGATTCGAACCCGAGACCTTTCGCATGAAAGGCCAGTGCTTTACATCTGCGAAATATAATGTTCGATCTTCAATGTTAATGTTTAATTTCGGAAAAATATACTTACTCTGGTGAATAAGTTACTGATTTATAAAAAAAGGAAAGTTTTACTTTTTAATTCCAAACAGTCCTTCAATGGGAAGGGCCCCAAAATATTGATGACTCTCGAGGATCTGTCCCCACCGAGCTGCCTCACAACTTTCTCAATTGAAAGGAATTCAAATGGGGGACTCGATATAAAAGAGCTTTGAGCGGCAGTTTTAAAGCTTTAAACTATTGGCATATAGGCCCATGGGGAGTCGATGTATGGAAGCTTTAAGCGGCAATTAAGTGCTTTAAGGTTTGGATATCTTTGGGTTCATATAAGCTCATAAAGATCTTTCGTTATGTTTAAAACTTAAACTTATTTGATTCAGAACTTAACAAAAAAAGTTTAAAAAATAATGAAACAAATAAACGTTTAAAATTATATTATCAACTAGTATGGCTTGTCTATGGCAGTCTTTAAATAAGCAAATTGAAGAAATTGAAAATAATGCTGAAAGGCATATTAAGAAATTCTACAACAGCGTAAAAATACAGACATCGTCGTATGAGCCAAAACTCAATGCATGTTTAAGTAAAGAAGGAAATCTACTCAACGAACAACAACAAATACTAGAAAGGTGGCAGGAGTATTTTGACGAATTACTGAATAATGAACAAGTAAGGAGCAATACAAGCCAAATGGAGCCAATATATTCAGTTGAAAATGAAATTCAAGAACCAACTCTAGAGGAAGTGATCAATGCTATTAAGAAACTTAAAAATGGAAAAGCAAGTGGGGAAGATACTATAATATCTGAATTGGTAAAATACGGCGGAAGGGAACTGTATAAGAAATACCACGACCTAATAAAAATTATATGGCGTACAGAAAACATTCCAGAAACCTGGCAAAAAAGTGTTATTATCCCAATACATAAAAAGGGAAACAAAAAAGACTGCAATAATTATCGTGGAATATCTCTGCTCAATATAGCATACAAAATATTCTCTAACATACTACATAGTCGTATTGACACTATAACCGAAACAATTATTAGTGACTATCAATGTGGTTTTAGAGTAAACAGATCAACTATGGACCAATGCTTTACTCTGAGTCAGATATTTGAGAAATATAATGAATACGCAAGAGATATACACTGTCTGTTCATAGATTTCCAGAAAGCTTTTGATAGCATAGACAGAACTAAAATTAGTGGTATTCTTAATAGACTTGGCATTCCAGAAAAGTTAACAAGATTAGCATGTCTAACCCTGACAAACACATCTGCAAGAGTCAAAATTCAAGGGGTGTTTAGAATAGAATCGGGAGTTAAGCAGGGTGATGCTCTATCAACATTACTATTTAACCTAGTTCTTCATTATGTCGTAAAAGAGATAGATCCTCAAGGAACTATATTTATAAAATCCATACAAATATGCGCTTTCGCCGATGATATTGTAATAATTGCTAAGAATTTAAGAGAGCTAAAAGAAACATTTACACGTTTGGAAACTGATGCTAGAAAAGTGGGACTGATAATAAATGAACCCAAAACTAAATACTTCGTAAAAAGCAAATCTCATATGCCAACGCAAGATTTGAATATTAATGATTATAAGTTCGAAGGTGTTCATCAGTTTAAGTATCTCGGAGTTGTATACAGTAAAAGTGAAGACACCGCTGTGGCAATACGGGAAAAAATACAAGCTGCAAGTAGATGTTACTATACATACTCCAGACTTATGAAATCCAGGCTGTTGTCGAGAAATACAAAGCTAAAATTATACAAAACATTAATCAGACCGGTTCTAACATATGGATGTGAAACATGGACGCTTAAAACTGCAGATTGTAGACAACTGGGAATATTTGAGCGTAAAATACTTCGAAAAATATATGGACCGGTTAGAAACGAAGATGGTACCTACAGATCAAGAAATAATTTCGAGCTTGAACAATTGACTGAACATAGAACCATAATAAGATTCATAAAAGCGCAAAGGTTAAGATGGATAGGACATGTTATAAGAATGCCGGATAACAGAACAACAAAAAGAGTGTTTCTCCACCAAATGCAGGGTACTAGAGGTAGAGGGAGACCAAAAAAAAGATGGCTAGACGCTGTTGAAGATGACATAAGGATTTTAGGAATAAGAAATTGGAAGAGAGTTGCACAAGATCGGGATGTATGGAAGAGAATTATAGCGGAAGCTCAGGTTCATCAAGGACTGTAAAGCTATAGAAGAAGAAGAAGTATGGCTTGTACGCGTAATCGCGTGATCAACTGTGTAATGCGCTAAATGCAATTGCGCCTTTCCTCTTTTGGAAATGTCAAAAATCATTAACAAAAAACTTTGTGATACTATATTTTTTGTATAAATAATATTGAGATGCTGTTTGAACTGACCTTGTAACTCTTACATTATTTGCAGATTTGGCTCTAATAAATGCTATATATGTCCATGGGCGAATACAGATTGACGTAAATAAATCCCGATTTTGTCAAAAGCTTATCCTTGTGCTTTTTTTATTGTCATCGCAATAGCTAATCTAATAGGAAACTGCTTTTGGCCTATTTAAATCAGTACAAATAAACTCTATTTGGGGAAGAAAAACTACTTCCCAATGTCAAAGAACTAATGTATTCTGTTAGCAAAATAATATTATCTGTTGATTCGGATATGACGGAAACCACACTATAATAACACTTTTCAGCTCATTTAAAGGGCACATAACAAATTTTGAAGCAATATTCTGAAAATCATTAATCGTTTCCCCAAAAACAGTATTCATTATTGAAACAGTTCAAATAAATTCATCGGGTATAATCTTTTCACACAATTTAACTGGAATCTCATTATTACCTAATAGCAAAAGAAATTTTGAAAAGTTTATCTCATTTGGATTTGATTTTACATTCTTTTTCGGAAAGATTTGTCAAAAATCATTTATATCTTTCAACAAACGATCAATATATAATTAATTTACCATATTTCTTGTCATTTAATTGGTGTCGTGTCGATCATATTATTTTAAACATTACCTCATTTACTGTTTTCGTTTATTTTTGTATGAAAAATAACTTTCATTGTTTTCTTATATTTTTTGTAATTATTTTGTTTAATAGTTATATTGTTATTAACATTTGTTTATGTTTTTTTGTATTATAAATATATATGAAATTTAAATTTCTAAAATTTTTATTATGTATTTATCAAGTTTTCTGAAATTCAAAAAATTAATATTGAAATTCAAAAATGATAAATTTGATTCCAAAAATTTGGGAAACAGCAAAATGTTATTTGTTTTTTAGTTCTGTTTATCATATTATAATTTTTCAATAATTTATTGAAGTGTTTGCGAATATAAAAAGCTTCTTAGCTTTCATACCGAGTGTCTAGGATATGTGATATAAATTTCAAATAATCGAGTTCTGGTTATCTTTTTATAGATATTTTTACTTTTATATGCCGAAGTTAAGTCCAAAAACTGAACGCTTTTCAAAAATGTTTATTGGTCTTATATTAGTCTTATAAATATATTTCTTTATTATCGACAAAAATAAAAAAGTTTTAAAAATTTTTTTAATCATGCCGTTTTCGGAAGTTAAAAATACGACTTATCGACATAGAATTTTCAATTTTAGTAGTGGATTTATTTCCATTTCATTATTCATTAATCAACTACATATTCCATGCTTCCTTAAGAAACTGGTACAATTATTTCAATTTCTGTATCTATTCCTTAACTATTTCATTTTTGTTCAGCCTGTAGGTATAACGTAATGTATATCTTTGTGAGTATGGAACTATTTAAATAAGTTTTTTTTATAAGCGATAGGTTGTCGATGTTAAACAACATGGTGTTAATTTTGTTTAAGCATAGATATTCTATTAAGATACCGATAATTTTAACATTGTTCTATATTTAAAATTTAAGTTTTAAATTGGTTTGTTAAATTTGTGAGATTTTCTTAATCTATATATACAATTTCGTAAGCCCGATTTTTTATTTTGAGATAGCGCCGAACCTATATGCCCGATTTCAATAAGAAATACCATAGAGTAAATATAATATAGAGTAATCACGTAGAACAAAAATTTTGGTCAACTTTTTATACCCTACACCTATATAATAGGTAAAGGGGTATATTAACTTTGGTATGTAAGTTTGTAACCACCTAAAGGAAGCGAGCTAGATATGCAAAAGTATATATTTGTGATCAGCGTGACCTCCTGAGTCGATATAGCCATATCCGTCCGTCCGTAGGCACGGTAACTCAAAAAATAATAGAGTTGTCTTGATTAAATTTTAACTGTAGGTTACTAGGACTGAAAGAACGGCGGGGATTACAAATGGGCGAAATCGGGCTATGGATTCGGATTCTGGACCTTTTAATAACGAAAATTTTATTTACAGCAAGTAGTAAGTCTGCTAATGCAAAAAGTATTAGAAAGCGTAAAAGGCATCCCCAATTGTGTACAAAGGTTAACTAGTATTAAAGGTATGGCGGGGACTACACATTGTCGAAATCGGGGCATGGTTTCGGCTTCCATTCAATTACGAAAGTGAAAAAATTTGAATTATTAAATTTTGTGATAAAAAGCTAATCAAAGCATAATATATTTAATAATTCAAATTTTTCAAAATTGCAATTATTTTAAATTGTTAGTTTATGTAATATCGTCATTAGTAGTTGAGTTATCGTAATTTTTTATATATGTTCGTTAGCCCTTAGACTGATTAAAAGGTCCAGAATCCGAACCCATTGGCTGATTTCGCCCATTTGCAATCCCCGCCGTACTTTCAGTCCTATTAACCTACAGTTAAAATTTCATCAAGATAGCTCCATTATTTTTTGAGTTATAGTGCCTACGGACGGACGAACGGACATGGCTATGTCGACTAAGGAGGTCACGCTGATCACAAATATATATACTTTTCCATATCTAGCTATTAGAAACAGTTTGGGGGAGAGTACGCAACCTTGACGAAATCCGTTATTTATTGCAAATTCAGCGCTTGTTTTCCCTTTAAATCGTACTGTACAAGCGGTATCCCTATAAAGTTCTTTTATTAGTTCTGTTAACTTATCAGGGATTCCCAGAACTCTTAGCGCTTCCGTCCTATGCTCCGACAGGAGTGGCATTTATTGAAAATACGTGTATTGTAGAGTTTATAGTTGTATCTGTAATTTTATTTTTACTTGTAATTGTAATTCTCTAATTATTATTCGTGTTTTGAAATAAATGTAAAGGAAGAAAAAAAAAAAAAAAAAAAATATCTAGCTCGCTTCCTTTAGGTGGTTACAAACACCATACCAAAGTTAATATACCCCTTTACCTATTCTATAGGTGTAGGGTATAATAAATGATAACATTATGGCTTTAATTAAAATTTTTCATTATAGATGAATTTTCTCCTGAATAGGTTATGTTAAATCATATTTTTTATTTGATAACCGATAAGCGCTTACCTCTTCCATTTGAAAAATATTCTTTTTTCAGCAATAAACCTTTATTTTTTTACTTAATTTTCAATATCTAAATATATTAAATTATTAATTACATATAGTTTTAAAATGTCAAATGTATGTATGACAATTAATCTGACAATTATATATTCCTGTAACAAAACTTAGCGTTCCATATACCAACTACTATTCATCTACACCTCGCTTAACCTAAATCAAAAAATACGGCGTAAAAATTTTAAAAGCCAGTACGTCGATTTTTCTATCTACATATCCATAAAAATCGATAAGAGCGTACATTATTTAATTTGTCGAAAAATATTCATTTGAATGTTTTAGTTTAGTACAAAAATATTTTTTAGTTTCTTATTACAGGTATTTTTTAATTATTTTGAATATAATATATTTTTTAATTAAAATTATTTTAAAAATGTATAATTTCTTAAAACAAAATCTTATAAATATAAGAAAAATCAATATCAATATTTTTATACATTTTGTCAATTAGTAAATTTTAAAAATCCGAGATACAGTACATCGCGCTTCACGTATTTGGTTGCTCTCATGTAAATTTATGTACCTACTTAATTCTAAATTTTTTGACAGAAATTATAAGACGTACGCTTTTATTTAGGCTGGATCTAACATTTATTATGTTTTCTGTTTTTGTAAACATATTGTAAGTATTTTCAATTATTTTGAATATAATGTATGTTCAAAAAAAAAATATTATTTTAAAATAGGTATATTATTTTTTTTAAAATTTAATCGTAGCAACGTAAGAAAAAAATATTACAAAGTTTTTTTACAATTTGTCAATTTTTAAATTTTAAAAATCTTTGGTACAGTGCGTCGCTAATGCTTTCATGTAAATTTATTTACAAAACTACTTATTTCAAAATTTTTTGACAGAAAATATACGCCAGACGCGTTCACTTTGGTTTATACCTTAGGAACAGGTAATTTTTCTTGAGAAATATTATTATTTTTTATTAATTTTTGCAAACATATTATAGGTGTTTTCAATTATTTTGAATATAAGGTATTTTTATACCCTACACCTATAAAATAGGTAAAGGGGTATATTAACTTTGGTATGGTGTTTGTAACCACCTAAAGGAAGCTAGCTAGATATGGAAAAGTATATATATTTGTGATCAGCGTGACCTCCTTAGTAGATATAGCCATGCCCGTCCGACCGTAGGCACGATAACTCAAAAAATAATGGAGCTATCTTGATGAAATTTTAACTGTAAGTTACAAGGATTGAAGGTACGGCGGGATTGCATATGGGCGAAATCGGCCCATGGGTTTGGATTCTGGACCTTTTAATCGATAGAAGGGCTAACGAACATATATAAAAAATCACGATAACTCAACAACTAATGACGCTATCTTCATCAAATTTGTGCTGTAGGTTACTAGTAATGAATCTACTTTGGGGATTGCGTTCGCTGGGTAATGCACAACGGGTTCGGAACTTATTATTTTTGATCGCATTTAGGCCAAACAACCATAATTCCGAAACCAATGAAGATAGAACCTACAAATTTGGTATCAGGGTGTCGTTTCCTATTTCCTTAGTGTTTTTGAATTTTGGGCCCCATTGGAGTAGTGGGTGGAGGCCGCCCACACATTTCCGAAGACCTTAAATCATATTTTTAAAATTAATAAAGATAGCAACTTGAAAAAATGTAGAAGCTCCAAATTTGGCACATGGGTTTTCTTTACTATTTCCTGCGTGTACCTCTAATTTTGGATCAATTGGAGTGGTGGTTCAGTACATCTCTTAGACCCCCCAATGTGTAAAAGCTTATCATCGTAATTAATAAATCTAGTAACTTAAAGGTAAGATAGAACGTTCCAATTGTGTACAAAGGTTAAGTAGTATTGAAAGTATGACGGGGACTGCATATGGGTGACATCGTACCATGGTTTGGGTTCTGGAACCCTTGAAGAGTTCAAGGGCTAACAAACACATGTCTTAAGAACACCATAACTCAAAAAATAATGCCATTATTTTGATGAAATTTAAACACTATGTTACTATTAATGAATGTACCATGGGAATTGGTTCTGGTCGAGTTTGGTGAATGAGTTCGGATTCTAGAAGTTTTTAATCAATTTGAATTAAATGAATTTTAAATGGATTATATGAAAAGGTCTAAGTTTGTAATTGTATTTTAGAAATACATTTATTGCATATTTTGCGTTTATAAGCTTTTCTATTAGGTATATAAACTAACCATTTAAAATAATTGCAATTTTGAAAAATTTGGATTATTAAATATATTATGCTTTGATTAACTTTTTATCACAAAATTTAATTATTAGAATTTTTTCATTTTGTAATTAAATTGGAATAAATATATTTTCATTTATTTCAAGTTTTCTTGTTTTTTAATATTTTTAATAGATAAATTAGTAAGAACTTGTAGTATTTTTTATTTGTAGTATAATTTGTAGATAGTGTAATTAGAAAATTTTTTTAGTATTATAAAGTTAATTTGGTTAGCTATGTCAAAGATAATGAATACAACTAGATGTGCACTCTCATATAAAAATTTTTTTTAAAAAATAAAGCCCTAATATGGGTTTAATATCATCACACATTCATACACGTTAAAAATTAAAAAAGCTTTTAAGAGAGTTAAAAATATAAATATGTCACGTGACTGTCGATTAACTATAGTATAAAGATTTAAAGAAGATAATTTGGGAAAGAATTTTTCATTTGCATTTTTTTTTGTAAGCATGTATATGAATGCGATATGTAAACTTGTATTAAATATTATTGTTGAATGAAGTTTAATAGATTTTTTTTTTACTTCATAAAAAGGTTTTTAGATAAAGATTTAAAGAAGATAATTTGAGAAAGAATTTTTTATTTGCATTTTTTTTTGTAAGCATGTATATGAATGCGATATGTATACATGTATTAAATATTATTGTTGAATGAAGTTTAATAGATTTTTAATAGATTCTACACGTCTTTCGCTATATGTATTATTTTATTCATATGCAAGAAATTTAACATACAAGAAATTTAATTTTTTTCTTTATTAGATTTCTATTTTCTGAATTTAAAAGATCATATACTCATTCGATGGCTCCAAAACATAACGACGTAAGTCAAGTTTAATCTTCTTTAGCTGCTTATCCACTACTGGATGTCTGCGATCACATTTCTGAAGCTCTCTCTATCTTGTGCTGCGTGCATTAATTCTCCCACCGTTTGGAGGCCCGTCCATTGCCTGATGTTTCTAAGCCACGACATTTGCTTTCTGCCGACACGTCTTCTGCCTTCAATTTTACCTTGCAGAATCAGTTGTAGAATATAATATTTGTCATTGCGCATTATATGACCTAGATAAGATGTTTTCCTACGCTTGATTGTTAATAACAACTCACGATCTCTATTTATTCTACTTAGAACCTCACTATTGCTCACTCGATCTATCCATGATATTTTCAATATTCTACGGTATATCCACATTTCAAATGCTTCAAGCTTATTGATGGTCGTTATTTTTAGAGTCCACGCTACCATACCATAGAGGAGTATGGACCACACGTAGCATTTAACAAACCGGATTTTTGTTTCGAGATTGATATCACGGTTGCATAAAACTTTTTTATATTTTACAAAACTGCTACGAGCATATTCAATTCGGCATTTTATTTCCATATCTGAGTTCCAGTTTTCATTTAGCCAACATCCTAGATATTTAAAACTTGAAACTCGTTCAATTATGGTGCCATTTATGGTTAATGTTGCGTTGTTGAATGTGTTGGTTCTAGAAATAACCATAAACTTGGTTTTAGCGATATTAATATTTAAGCCGAAAAGTCTGCTGCGGTCGCTTACTGAATTTATAAGTTCTTGAAGTTCAGTTATATTATCGGTAATTAATGTTGAATCATCTGCGTATCGTATGTTGTTGATATTAACCCCATTTACTTTTACTCCAATATTTGTGTTATGTACAAGTGTTGCTTGTTGTAGAGTGTGGACTTCGGTTCTATTTAGATCATTGAATAACTCTGCTATGTATTCTTCCCAAACTTGTTTTTTCTTGTCTGGATCCAGGATTATTTGGTTATTTCTGTCAACTAGATTCGAATATATTTGCTTACGATGAACTCCAGCAGCTTCCTTAACTTTTTTATGAAGATTAAAATCATCATGTAAGTTTTGTAAATTTTCAATTTCTTGACATTGTGAATTTAGCCACTGTGTTTTTGCTGCTCTAATTTTTGATCTTATTATGTTTTGCAGGCGCTTATAGTGGTCACCATTTCCGGTGTTTTTATATAAACGTCTCTGATTCATTAAATCTAAAATCTCATT
Organism: Dolichopus griseipennis; assembly: GCA_963082915.1. Taxonomy (NCBI): domain Eukaryota; kingdom Metazoa; phylum Arthropoda; class Insecta; order Diptera; family Dolichopodidae; genus Dolichopus; species Dolichopus griseipennis. The sequence continues at coordinate 216,367,381 of OY720441.1, read as the reverse complement.
TGTCATCCACTTCTGCTTCGGTGTATATGTTCGTGGTCCCAGCTTGGTTGAAGCTACATTTTTCATTGTGTTCTTCACTCGGTTCCACAATTCATGTCCACCTACATTGTTCACGTTGTTGTTTCTGATGAGAGATGTGATTTGATTATTAAGTTCTTCTGCAATTACAGTTTGGCTAGAGCTATCCATTAATTTTCCTAGATCTAAATGTTTTTTCCGTGTTGGTTTTTTCGCTACTGCTAGTTTGATTTTGACTTGCGATAGCAGTAAGTTGTGGTCTGATGGGACGTCGGCACCTGGATACGTTGAAACTCTTGACACTGATGTACTGTATCGTTTATTTATTAAAATAAAATCGATTTGGTTTCGGATTATATTTTGATCGTTATTTTGTGGGGATTTCCATGTGTATAATCGGCGAGGTGGTAAAGAAAACCATGTATTCATGGCTTTAAGTTCTTGCTCTGTACAAAATTGAACTAGCCTGTCACCCCTCGGGTTTCTGGTGCCTAAACCATGGGGTCCAACAATATTTTCTACTTTACCACTTCCTATTTTGGCATTGAAGTCTCCCATAACGATGTTAATCTCATGCCTTTTTGTTTGTTTCATAAGTTCTTCGATTTCACAATAAAAAGATTCAACGTCTTCATCAGATTTATCTGCCGTTGGTGCATATACTTGAATTATATTCAGGTTTACGGGCTTTGCACATATTTTAATCATCATAGTTCTATCCGAGTTGGGTATGAAGCCAATTATGCTTTTTTCTATTTCATCAGAAATAATTATACCGACTCCATTTCTATGATCTTTGTTTTGATTTCCGGAGTAATATATTGTTCCACCTGTTGTTTTACATTTCCCGGAATCTGGCCACCATGTTTCCGATACACCAAGTATACTTATTTGTAATCTACTCATTTCTTGTGTAGTGTTTGCTAGTTTACCACTTTCGTAAAGACTACGTACATTCCAAGTACCTATTTTTAGTTTTCTTTTTGTTTTACCTCCGGGGATTCTTAGCACCCTCGTATTGCCGGAGACTGAGGGCCTTATTTCTGGTTGTACTTGCATAATGTGATTTTCTTGAGATGTTACTTCAGTGGTTTCTCATTGCCTTCTGAAGGATTTCCGGTAGTTTTTCATCTTTATAAATCAGCCGCCCTTAGCATAGGGTTCAGACGCTGTTTGTAGCCGCCTACTATAGGTCAGACGCTACGTTTATTTCCTTGACCTTTAAGTCGAAATGTCGGAGTTGCTTCAGCAGATAGATTTACATCACTTTCATGTAGAAGTTCTGATAGCTATGTTACCAGTTCTACTATGATTGTTCTGTGTTCTATCATGCCTACTTCCTGAGACGCTATAAGATATTAGATAGCCATTCAGGTTACTAATCCCTCTTCCTTTTCTACTTCCAGGTAATTTTCACATTTATATAGCGAGCCGCTTGTTCCAAGTCAGACGCCCGCTCGTAGCCGCCAAGTGTTGGACAGACGCTACCCACGTGAACCCTCGCCAGGAGCCCTTACAAGGTACTATCAGCCGGGCCAGCTGAACCAAGATTTTTTAACGAGGTTGTTACTCCTCCCCCTCCTCCTTTTACATCCGGGCTTGAGACCGGCAATGGCGGAGTTTCAAGTTTAATATGACAATTAAAATGTCTTACGTATAAGTAAATTTATATATTTTTTTTTTACTTGTTAATTTTTTATAATTAAATTTCTTATAAATAATATTTTTTTGGTTTTAAGTATAGTTACAACGAAACAAAATTAAAACAAGGTAGAATGTAAACCAAAGGTAAGCCTTCTTATATTAGCATTTTTAGGAGAAATAAAGAAAGAAAAATATGCCGTAAAGAACGTCATAAGTCTTGAAGATCACAGAATAAAATTGTTTTAAATATTTTTCAACGGTTTTTTCAATTTTAGATTTAAAATCGCGAATTTTAATTTGTATTCTTAATTTATTCAAAAAAATAACAAAGTTATAATAAAATATATTTCCAATATTTTTGAACTCATTTATCTTAAAACATCATTTTAGATTTACATCGTTATAATTTGGAGCCATCGATATATTATAATTTCATAAATCGTATTTATTCATTTTTCAAAATTTTTAATAAAAAAATAAAGTCAACAAAGCTTTTAATTTAATTTTGTTTTTTTTTCGTTCTCTAATTTAATATTGAAGAGAGTATAAAGCTTTAAGCTGTTTTTTTTTATTTCTTTCTTTTTATTCTAAAGAGCTTGAATTTTAAGGTTTTTGTTTTATATGGACTGTGCACATCTAGTTGTATTCATTATCTTTGGCTATGTCTTACGATCAAATTATTAATAGCTTTTATGGTGTTAAAATGACTTATGAACTTCCCATTAAATTTGAACCAAATAGGCGTAGAGTATTTCTAAGTCGGCTGCACCGACTGACTGTTTCCTTACTTGTTATACCCTACACCTATAGAATAGGTAAAGGGCTATATTAACTTTGGTATGGTGTTTGTAACCACCTAAAGGAAGCGAGCTAGATATTAAAAAGCATATATATTTGTGATCAGCGTGACCTCCTTGGTCGATGTAGCCATGCCCATCCGTCCGTAGGCACGATAACTCAAAAAATAATAGAGCTATCTTGATGAAATTTTTACTGTAGGTTACTAGGACTGAAAGTACGGCGGGGATTGCAAATGGGTGAAATCAGCCCAAGGGTTCGGATTCTGGACCTTTTAATCAGTATAAGGGCTAACGAGCATATATAAAAAATTACAATAACTCAACAACTAATGAAGCTATTTTCATAAAATTTATGGTGTAGGGTATTGGTAATGAAACTACGGCGGGGCTTGCGTTCGTTGGGTAATGTACAACGGGTTCGGAACTTAAAATTTTTGATCGAATTCAGGCCAAACGAGCATAATTCCGAAACCAATGAAGATAGAACCTCCAAATTTGGTATCAGGGTGTCCCTTCCTATTTCCTTAGTGTCTTTGTAATTTGGGCCCCATTGGAGTAGTGGGTCGGGGACTAACCACACGTTTCCGAAGTCCTTAAAGCATATCTTTAAAATTAATAAAGATAGTAACTTGAAACAAATGTAGAAGCTTCAAATTTGGAACATGGGTTTTCTTTACTATTTCCTGCATGTACCTCTAATTTTGGATCAATTGGAGTGGTGGTGCAGTACCTCTTTTAGACCCCCAATGTGTAAAAGCTTATCATCGAAATTAATAAAACTAGTAACTTAAAATTAAGACAGAACGTTCCAATTGTGTACAAGGGTTAACTAGTATTGAAAGTATGACGGGGACTGCATATGGGCGAAATCGTACCAAGGTTTCGGCTTCCGGAACCCTTGAAAAGTTCAAGGGCTAACAAACATATCTCTTAAAAACACCATAAATCAAAAAAATAATGCCGCTATTTTGATGAAATTTAAACTCTAGGTTACTAGTAATAAAAGTACCATGGGAATTGGTTCTGGTCGAGTTTGGGCAATGAATTCGAATTCTAGAAGCTTTTAATCAATTTGAGGCCAAACGAGTATAATGTCGAATCCAAAGAATATATTTCCTATTTGCTATGTGTCCCCGAAATTTAGACTTAATTGTAGTGGTTCAGCTATGTTCAAAGGTACTTGCTGCATTAATGTAAAATTTATTTTTATATTTAAATGAATTATATGAAAAGGACTAAGTTTGTAATTGTATTTTAGAAATACATTTCTTGCATATTTTGCGTTTATAAGCTTTTCTATTAGGTATATAAACTAACCATTTAAAATAATTGGAATTTTGAAAAAATTTGGATTATTATATATATTATGCTTTGATTAGCTTTTTATCACAAAATTTAATAATTAGAATTTTTTCATTTTGTAATTGAATTGGAATAAATATATTTTCATTTATTTTAAGTTTTTTTGTTTTTTAATATTTTTAAATAGATAAATTAGTAGGAATTTGTAATAGTTTTTTATAGATAGTGTAATTAGAAAATGCTTTTAATATTATAAAGTTAATTTGATTAGCTATGTCTTACGATCAAATTAATAACAGCTTTTATGGTGTTAAAATGACTTATGGATATCTCATTAAATTTGAACCAAATAGATGTAAGGTATTTCTAAGTCGGTTGCACCGACTAACTGTTTCTTTAATTGTTTTATATTTAAAACTAATTAAAAAATACTAAATTAATCACCAAGAAACATTTTAGATACAATAAGTTAAAATAAATGGAATAGGAATGTACCTAAAAAAGAACTTACAATTTTAGGTAACATTTAATTTGGCAAAAAGTGTAACGTTTACTATAATTAAAATTGATGGGTACATAGAAACATATTTTAATTTTAAGTTGATTAAATAAAAACTAATCAAAACTTACTAATCTCGAACACCCAATTTTTATAAAATTTAATAATGGTTTATGATATAGCTAATATACAAAATCTATTAAATATAGATTATTTCACCCATATTGATCCGAATAAACAAAATTCAACTTTCAAAAATAATTTCAATATGGTGTATTTAAATATTCAAAGTTTAAGGAAAAAATTATACAATGTCGAGGCCTTGATAAATAACCATTTTAAAAACAAGATTCATGTAATTGTTCTTACGGAAATATGGTTACATAGTTCAGAAAACAAATTTTATAATATTGAAGGGTATAATGCTTACTTTGCCAATAGAGAAAAGTCATACTGCGGGGTTGCGATTTACATTAACAAGTAAAGAAACAGTCAGTCGGTGCAACCGACTTAGAAATACCCTACACCTATTTGGTTCAAATTTAAGGACATATCCATAAGTCATTTTAACACCATAGAAGCTGTTATTAATTTGATCGTAAGACATAGCTAACCAAATTAACTGTATAATACTAAAAACATTTTCTAATTACCCTATCTATTAAAAAATACTACAAATTCTTACTAATTTATCTATTTAAAAATATTAAAAAACAAACAAACTTGAAATAAATGAAAATATATTTATTCCAATTCAATTACAAAATGAAAAAATTCTAATTATTAAATTTTGTGATAAAAAGATAATCAAAGCATAATATATTTAATAATCCAAATTTTTAAAAATTGCAATTATTTTAAATGGTTAGTTTATATACCTAATAGAAAAGCTTATAAACGCAAAATATGCAATAAATGTATTTCTAAAATACAATTAAAAATTTACACCTTTTCATATAATTCATTTAAATATAAAAATAAATTTTACATAAATGCAGCAAGTACCTTTGAACACAGCTGAAACACTACAATTAAGTCCAGATTTCGGAGACACATAGGACATAGGAAATATATTCTTTGGCTTCGAAATTAAACTCGACCACAACCAATTCCCATGGTACTTTCATTACTAGTAACCTACTGTTAAATTTCATCAAAATACCGGCATTATTTTTTGAGTTATGGTGTTTGTAAGATATATGTTTGTTAGTCCTTGAACTTTTCAAGGGTTCCAGGACCCGAAATGATGGTACGATTTCGCCCATATGCAGTCCTCGTCATACTTTCAATACTAGTTAACCCTTTACACAATTGGAACGCTCTATCTTAATTTTAAGTTACTAGTTTTATTAATTTCGATGATAAGCTTTTACACATTGGGGAGTCTAAGAGAGGTTCTGAACCACCACTCCAATTGATCCCAAATTAGGGGGGCACGCAAGAATAGTAAAGAACACCCTTGTGGCAAATTGGAAGCTTCTACATTTGTTTCAAGTTACTATCTTTATTAATTTCGAAAATATGCTTTAAGGGCCTAAGAACTGAGTGGCTGGTCCCCGATCCACTACTCCAATGGGGCCCAAATTTCAAAGACACTTACGAAATAGGAAGGGACACCCTGATACCAAATTTGGAGGTTCTATCTTCATTGGTTTCGGAATTATGCTCGTTTGGCCTAAATTCGATAAAAAAGTTCTAAGTTCCGAACCCATTGTCCAATCCTCACCGTACGTAATCACCGCCGTAGTTTCGCTGCCAATAACCTACAGCACAAATTTCATGAAGATAGCCTCATTAGTTGTTGAGTTATCGTGATTTTTTATATATGTTCCTTAGCCCTGACATGGATTAAAAGGTCCGGAATCTGAACCGTTGGGCTGATTTCGCTCTTATATAGTCCGCGCTGTACTTATAGTACTAGTTAACCCTTGTACACAATTTGAACGGTCTATCCTAATTTTAAGTAACTATTTTTAGTAATTTCGATTATAAGCCTTTAAAACTTGGGAGGTGTGAGAGGGGTACAGAACCACCACTCCAATTGATCCCAAATTAGGGGAACACGCAAGAGATAGTAAAGAACACCCTTGTGGCAAATTGGAAGCTTCTACATTTTTTCAAGTTGTTATCTTTATCAATTTTAGAGATATGCTTTAAGGTGTTCGGAAATGTGTGGCTGGTCCCCGACCCACTACTCCAATGGGACCCAAATTCACAAGACACTTAGGAAATAGGAACAGACACCCTAATACCAAATTTGGAGGTTCTATCTTCATTGGTTTCGGAATTATGCTCGTTTGGCCTAAATTCGATCAAAAAGTTCTAGGTTCCGAACCCATGGTCCAATCCCGACCTTATGCAATTCCCGAAGTAGTTTCATTACTAGTAACCTACAGCACAAATTTGATGAAGATAGCGTCATTAGTTGTTGAGTTATCGTGATTTTTTATATTTGTTCGTTAGCCCTGAGACCGATTAAAAGGTCCAGAATCCGAACCCATGGGCCGATTTCGCCCATATGCAATCCCCGCCGTACTTTCAGTCCTAGTAACCTACAGTTAAAATTTCATCAAGATAGCTCCATTATTTTTTGAGTTATCGTGCCTACGGACGGACGGACGGACGGACGGACGGACGGACATGGCTATATCGACTAAGGCGGTCACGCTGATCACAAATATATATACTTTTCCATATCTAGCTCGCTTCCTTTAGGTGGTTACAAACACCATACCAAAGTTAATATACCCCTTTACCTATTCTATAGGTGTAGGGTATAAAAATGATATAAATAGTTACCAAATATACTGCGAAGAGTTTCAAAGAAGTAATATTTTGGGGGTTAAGCTTACAAAACAAAACTTAAATATATTTGGTGTATACGAAACCTCTATAGGCGACTTTATTGACAAAATAGATTATATAACATTGCAATACAAACAAAGCTACATTCTAGGTGACATTAATTTAAATCTACTAAATACAGATAGAGCAGTAATTAATTCATACTCAAACGCGCTATTAAGTAATGGATTCCTAATCTGCAACAAGGTTGAACAAAATTTTGCTAGGAGAATTGGTAGAAATACAAAAACAATTATTGATCATTTCGTAACCAATATTTTTCAGAATAAATTCTGGTTTCATATTTTAGATTCTTGTCTGTCTGATTATCAAATGTTCTTTATAACCACCAGTCTGAATCCAATAACTGAGGGGAAAACCTATTATAAAACTGTTTTAAACTATGAAAGGATAATTTCAAATACCTCCTGGAATGTCCTACAGTCCTACACAAGCTTTGATGAATTCGTTGTGAAATTGAAAAGTATCATAAATACGAACACCCAAACAGTACCCGTAAAGCAAAATAAGAAGAGGAAAACCTGGATTACTCAAGAAATAGTAGACAAATTGGAAATAAGAGATTCGCTATTTAAATTTAAAAAAAAGTACCCAAATGATATCCATATTGAAACTCTATACAATAAATACAAACTTATAGTGAGAACTTTAATAATCAAAGCAAAAAAAAATTATTTTTCTAACTTAGTGATTGATAACTCTTAAAATTGTAAAAAGCTATGGGATTGTTACAAACATATTATGTTCAATTCTAGTATGGTAAATTCAAACCAATCTATTAAGGTAATACATCATAACTGAAAAGTAATTGAACATGAAAACGAAATTGCTTCTGCTTTTAACGAGTATTTCGCTAATATTACAAAAGAAATAAATATCCCTATTAATAACATTGACCTTGATTACATTGACAAATTTAGAAGAAATATTTATAGTAATTTTGACCTCTCTCTAACTAATGTAGATGAAGTATCCAAAATCATTCAAACTCTCAATTCAGATGCTGCTACGGGGTACGATAATATTTCAACTAAACTAATAAAAAAATTTTCAGATCATCTGGCTCCAGCCTTAGTCAGGCATATTAATAATGCATTCACATCGAACACATACCCAAGTTCGCTAAAAACAGCCATTATAACACCAATATATAAAGGTGGAACTGCAACAGATTGCTCTAATTATCGTCCCATATCTGTTTTATCTAGTTTCTCAAAAATCTTCGAAAAAGTCATTCAAAATAGGCTTAATAATTTTATTAAAAATAATCCTATACTAAGTGAGAAACAATTTGGTTTCGAAGAAAAATCTAACACAACAGCTGCCTGTCTCTTTTTAAATGACTTCATCTCCAAAAATATTGATAATGGTAAATTCGTTAGCTGTGTATTTCTTGACACAAAAAAGGCCTTCGATTGCGTCGACCATGACATTCTTCTATTAAAACTTAAGAAATTAAATATCACATTAGGTCAGTTAAAATTCTTCCAGTCATATCTACAAGGTCGCAAACAAAAGGTTCGTATAAACAATAACTTTAGCGATGAAAAAATAATATCAAAAGGGGTTCCGCAAGGTTCCATTTTAGGCCCACTTCTTTTTAAATTATATATCGACGACATCTCTCATTTAAAATTAAAGGGTTGTATTCAGTTATTCGCAGATGATGCGGTAATAAAATATGCAGATGATTCTGAGGGAAATATTCATCTATCTATACAACACGATTTACTGCTAATTGAGGAGTGGCTAACCAAGCACCGACTTCTATTAAACTTAAATAAAACCAAAATTTTATTCTTTGAAAACAAGATTCTTAACTTCTCTAATTCCGTTTAATATAATAATGTAAATGTAGAAATAGTCAATAACTTCAATTATTTATGTCTGTTACTTGACAGTAAATCAAGTTGGAATAAACATATTGAAAAAGTAATCAAAAATATAACTCCATACATATTCCTGATGAGAAGATTACGTAAGTTCCTCTCGGATCAATCGATATACACATTATATTCCTCGTATATAAAATCACATATTACTTATCTTTTACCTATTTGGAGTAGAGCTCTACAAATTCATCTAAATAAACTAGACAAAATGCATAAAATATGTGTTAAGCTTGCACAAGGCTTGCCCTTTTTACATCCAACAGATTCTATATACACTATAAAATATCTAAGCTTAAGAAACATAATATTAATGGAACTCTATAAAACTGCGTACAAAATCATTAATAATCAATTAAAACATAACTTCATTCTAAATAGGAATTTTGACATACACAACCATAATACTAGGAACAAATCGAACTTCTATCTTTCCCTTTTTAGAACGTCACATCAAATGAATAACTGCTTATATAATTGCCTTAAGGTTTATAATGAACTTCCAGAACAAATTAAATTAATTAATAACCTTAATCTATTTACACAAAAGATTAAATCCACTATATTTAGTACATAATATTTTAATAAAACTAGAAATACTAACAAACTAATAATTAAATTATACATTAACTAACTAACATTCATAAATAAATCAAATAAGTTAAAATTTTTTTTTTTAATTTTTTTGTTGTGCTGTTTTAAAAATATAAAAAAAATTAATAAATTAAAATATGAAGAATTATACAAAAAAAGAGTAAATTTTTATGATGAAATCCTATGAAAAATTTGTAAAAGAATATCATTAAATTTATTTTTTTTGCTTTGTTTTACTTTTTCTTATTCTATTGTTAAATAATTCTTACAAAAAATTATATGACCGCACTGCCTTAGGCATAGGTCTCAATCTATTTACTATGTACTGAAAAAACTAAATTATGTATGTATATTTAATTTTATATTATAAATAAAAAAAAAAAAAAAAAAAAAAAAACATAACAAAACAAATGCTAAAAACTAAAACCATTAGAATTGAATAATATACAATGATTAAAGATAATATACAATGTATGTACCTATATATAAATAAACACTTTATAAATAGAAGCACTACGTATATGATATTATATTTTGTATTTGGTCGGTATATACGAATAATTTTAATCGACTTCGTTTAAAAACATGTCGGTGTAACCGAATTATTGCTATATCAGAAGTTATAAACGAAAGCAAATATAAGGAAATAATATATGTATTTTTTTTGTTTTTTACTTTTCTGGCGCTGTCAAATTAATATTGTTAAAATCGAGTTCGTTATAAATGAAAACTACTGTATAAACAAAATGTATTACTTTCATTTCGAACATAACTTTTTTTTTCACCAGAATTTTAGTTCTCGTTCATTTGATAATATAAAGAAAAAAAACAAAAAAATTATGTAAAATGGTTTAAATCTCCTTGTTCATTGAACATTTGAAACTAAACAAAAAAAAAAGAAAAAAAAATTGAGCTGCGAGTTACAACCGAAAATTAATAAAATTAATTACATTTACACAGAAAGTCGGCACATAATATTAGAGTCATAAGCCAAAACTTTGAACAGCGTGACTGTTAATTTTAAATTTACGTTATATTTACGATGGGCAATTTCTCAATTTTCTTTCTAACCTTTTTAGGTGGAAGTTTAATTGTATGATGATATGTTGCGTTATATATTTCTGTTAGCGATGGCAGAATAGTTAACCATATCTTTAACGGAAGGTTGTCACAGTGCTTAGAGTGCCGACCTTTCATGCGAAAGGCCCTTTTTCGAATGCAAATTGAAAATGATGAAACTTTTCTGGTTTTCGACTCGACTCAGCTACCATTCACCATTGGGTTCAAATTAATGGCTTAATCAATAATTAATAAATATATATCTTTAATAAAACATGCAAAAATATAAAAATATAAACAAATACAAAATGTAAACAAACAATTTATTTGAATAATATAACTCACAGATCAATGCTACCATATAATTTCATTAAAAAAATATTACAATATAAACAAAAATAAAATTGTATCTATTGAAAATCCAAGACGTTTTCAAGTTATAAAGCCTAGTACTATCTCATGTTTAAATTGTATGTGAAATTCCCTAAGATCAATTCTAATAACACGAATATAATATGACCCCCTGTTCCAACAATGTACCTATGGTATAGACACGCTTATTAGCCTAACAGTTGAACAGTTTGTGCTTGCAAAAAAAAACAAATAATGTGCCTTGCAAACTTAATTGTTTCCACATCATATTTTTTAGGGTAACTGATTGAAACGTTCTAACATTAATGCTTTTAGTTCTAAATATGTATGATAAGAGTTAATTTTATTTTTCCTCATTAGATTTTGAAATATTTTGTTGAAAAAATCCGCACCTCAATCTGATTGTAAATTATTTAGTTTTTTAATTTTATTTTTTACCAAATATTTTTCATTGCGATTAAACATTATCAGCGCTTTTGTTATTATTTAGCAAATTTTAAAAATGTATCAATAACTGTTAATAAATATTTATATGCCGTATTAAATTTTGCATATGGGATCATTTCTTTTGAATAAATTGTCTTCGTGTAAATTTTCTTCTAGCACTTCTATGAATTTCTGACACAACCTCGTAGCCCGACATTATCTTCGTACCACTTAATTAAATTTTCCAAAGTGATTTTATAATTTCCTGTTGTATGCCATTCACATGTGTCCGATCGAGGAGTAGAATTAACCAATGCCACGGCAAAGGCTAAAATGAGTACCATAAATTGAAGTGTACTTATTTACTCCAAAAAAATTTTTAATGTGTTTATATATATGTAATATTAGTGTCTTATGATCAACTAATAAGACGGAAGGAATGAATATTTAAGAACTCCTCTACTTCCATAATTTAAAATGAATGTGCTAAGAATATTTTCGCTGCTTTAATATTATCTCAAAATTGTATTCTAAATTCAGTTTCTTATCAGACACAAACCAAAAATGATTAATTTTATTGATTCATTTATGAGTACAATGATGATAGCGGGACCATCTGGATGTGGAAAAACAACTTTTCTGTGTATAAAAATATTTATAGATTGATTTATCCGAAAATTTAAACAATAAAATGGTGAAACCATTTCAGAATAGCAGAAAATTTCTGTTATAACAAAAAATCTAGCTTCTCCTGCTTCTCCATATATACTTTTTTACAAGTATCCCAAAAGAAATGAGTGGATATAAAAAAAAACCTACTTTAATTGTTCTAGATGACTTAATGTTAGATTCTGCAAATAAACAGTATGGTGTTTGTAAACACTTAAAGAAAGCGAGCTAGATATAGAATAGTATATATATTTGTCATCAGCGTGACCTCCTGAGTCGATGTAGCCATGTCCGTACGTCCGTAGGCACGATAACTCAAAAACTAATGGAGCTATCTTGATGAAATTTTAAATGTAGGTTAATATGACTTAAAGTACGGCGGGAATTGCATATGGGCGAAATCGGCCCATGGGTTTCGATTCTAGACCTTTTAATCTTTCTAAGGGCTAACGAATATATAAAAAAAATCAGGATAACTAAACAACTAATGGCGCTACCTTTATTAAATTTGGGCTGTAGGTTACTAGTAATGGGACTATGGTGACGACTATTTTTTTTTTTTTTAATTTTTATTATATCATATCTATATTTTATTGAATTATTACCATTGGTAATATATAATTAAGAAATTGTGTACGATACATAATATAATAAATATTTTAATATTAAATTTAATTATATAAGAATGACTTTTGCACAAATTAAATACATAAATATATATATATAATATTTATTATATTATTTAATATAATAAATAAATATTTATTATATTAAATAATATAATAAATATTTTAATATTAAATTTAATTATATAAGAATGACTTTTGCACAAATTAAATACATAAATATATAAAGTTCTGGAGTGATTAATAATTTGAAATTTTAAAACTAACAATTTTATCCACTGAACTTAAAAACTATTAAATTAAATAAATAAATACACTAAGTAAAAACTAGTCAATAACATATTACCGACCAACCTAGTTGTCATCTGTAAATTACTAGTGTTAGCACATATTAACTTTTTCTGTTTAAAGTATCGATTAGCAAAACAAAAAAACAATTTAACTGTCAAAGTATAAAGTGCCAATTTTTATTGCTCTAATTTAAAAATTTTTATTTAAAAATATTAATAAACAATTTAACTAAAAAGTTTTAACCAATCTAAATACATAAGGTGTCAACATGGCAAATGAACTGTCAACTACAAATTGCGGCAAGTGTAATAAAATTTGTAAAAAATCAGGGAAAAATTTTTTAATTTGTGAAGGGGACTGCAAGAAGGGCTTCCATAAAGCTTGTTCAGAATTATCTAATCAAAGTTTCGAGGAAGTTAAAAGGAATGATTCAGTCTGGTTGTGTAAAAAATGCTTGGCATTACGTAAACAACGACGAAGTACAATATTTACCTTGGTTAATAATTCAACAATAAGTGAAACACCAGTTTTTAACAATAGAAATGTAAGTTTTTTTGAATAATATAAGTAGCGAGCCTAATCTTAAATCATTAAGTGATAAGCTAGATTTAATAATTGCAAAAAATTATTTATTGGAAACTGAAATAAAAAACTTGAAAAAAAGTGTCAATGATTACAAAGTGATTTCAGAAAATCTTATTGAAGAAAATGTTAAATTGATAAATGAGGTAGATATTTTGAAGTCAAGATTGGGTAAAATGGAATTATCAATTCAAAATAATAAACAAATTTCACTTAATAGTTTTATTAAAGTATCTGGCATTTCTGAAAAAAAAAAATGAAAATCTTACCTCTATTGCATCCAATTTATTGGTAAAATTTGATATTAATCCCAACAATAAGATTAGAGATGTATTTAGGAAACAGAGTAAAGTGACAGATAATAAAGTAGAACCATTAGATATTATAATTGAATTTATGCAAAAAAATTCTAAAGAAGAATTTATTTCTAATTACATTGAAAAAAAGAAAAACAAAATATATCATTACACTAGTATGCTATTTGAAGATAATTCCAATCAACCAATTTTTGTTAATGAATGTCTATCTAATCACTATAGTTTTTTTATACAAAAAGGCGCGAGATTTGAGAAGAGAGCATTTGATTAAATTTGCATGGGTTAAAAATGGAAAAGTATTTATCCGCAAAGACGCGGAAAGTAAAATAATTCAGGCTAAAAATATTGATATTTTAAATGATTTCATTAAATAGTGACACTATCGCTTTCCTTTTTAATCCATGCAATCAATTTCATAATACGTTTAATGACATACACTTAAATTCAAACACATTAAAAATTCTTTAACTAAATGCAAGAAGCTTAAAAAATAAAATTGATAATGTTGAAATCTTCTTAACTTCTATTAATAGTCATATTGATGTTATTTGTATAACCGAAACCTGGATTAATTCTTCACAAATAAAGTTTTTCAATATACATAATTATTTATCCATATATTCTTGTCGTCCACATAAAGATGGTGGTGGTTGTGGTGTATTTATCAGTAGTAAATTATCTCATTCTATTAATTATGAATACAGTAATGATAGTGATAGTTTTTTAAGTATTAATATCGCTAAAAGCAACTTTAATTTCAATATAATAAATATTTATAGAGCACCAACTGAAATTACAAACAATTTTGATAATTTTTTGCTGGAATTTAATAAATGTATAGCTAAAACAAATCTAAATAATAACACTTATATAATTGGTGATTTTAACATTAATTTATTAATAAACACTAACAAAGTATATAAATATAAGAATTTTATGTCTTCGATTGGTTTCCATATTTGCAATGATAAAATAATTACTAGAAATATTAGTAATTCTTGTATTAATCATTTCTACACAAATAGATTAGATGAAAAACTTAACCTATCACATGTTATTGTTGATCTTCTTGATCATAATGTCATACTGATTGAAGTTTCTAAACATACTGATATACTTCATGACAATTCAAATGTTAGCAGTAATGCTTAGAAAAGTAGAACAATACATTTGGAGAAATAAAATCGTCTGAGTTCATCTGACTATATTATTAAATCAAAGCAAGAATTGTGAAAATACTTTGACTGAATTTACCAAAAAAATTTCAGAAATTAATTGATAAGTCATCTAGTTATAATATCAAAAAAATAAAAAACCGAAAGTTTAAACAGTGGATTGACAAAGAACTGATTGACACAATGAAGATAAAGCAGTTTTGGTTTTGTAAATGGAGGCTTGACAGAACAAACATTCATTTAGAAAAACAGTTAAAAAACTATCGAAATAAGGTGACCAGTATACGAAGGTTTAAAAAGAAAAGCTACTTTGAAAAAAAATTTATAGAAAGTGCAAATAATTCGTCCAAAACTTGGATTTGTATTAATAGCATTCTTTATAATGGAGCTAATAGAAAAGGAGATATAACGTTATTACAAGGTTTGTCTGAAAAAGAGGCAACAATGAAAATTAGTGAACTAAATCAGCAATTTTCCACTATTGGTGAAATACTTGCTAAAAGTTGTGAGGAAAAAATATTTTCTACAAGAGCAATTACGAATGAGTCTTTTAAATTTGATTATACCAATAAGTATGAAATATCGAAGATAATCAAAAAAATGAACAATTCAAATTCACTTGACTCTTTCAATCTATCATCTAATATTCTTAAAGCATGTAATGATAACATAAGTGATTCTATTTCGTTAATAGTAAATAAGTCATTAATGGAAGATATATTCCCAGATAGGCAAGATTATTCCTATTTTCAAATCTGGCAATAAAATTAACTATAATAATTATAGACCGATTAGTCTTGCACCAGTATTATCAAAAATTATAGAGAAAGTAGTTTTCATTCAGGTCAATTGCTATCTTGAACGTAACAAACTTTTGTCCAAAAATCAATATGGATATAGATACAAATCTAACACGGAAGCAGCTGTTGGTGACATGGTTCATTTTGCACAGAATTTAAAAGACAAAAAGAAGTGCGTATCACTCTTGTTCATAGACTTATCAAAGGCATTTGATACGATTGAGCCGCGAATTCTACTCAAAATTCTTCAATCTTATGGAATTAAGGGATCGGCACATAAATGGTTTGAATCGTACTTTGTTAATCGAAAACTCTTTACTCAAATTTCTAACATTAAGAGTGAGGTAAACACTGTTCACTATGGTGAACCACAAGGTAGCATACTTGGACCGCTGCTATTTATATTATATATGGATGGACTGAATGAAATAGGAATTGACGCAGAAATATTTCTCTATGCAAATGATATTTGCTGTGTTCAGGGCTAATAATTACTCCGATTTACAGGACAAAATGCATTCAGAACTTGAAAAAGTATACCTTCGGATGATAACTAGAAAATTAAATATCAATATCTCAAAAACAAAATACTTAGTTATTAGTATGAATCCGCCGTCACTAAATGTAAAGATATCACATCAAACACTTGACCAAGTAGATCAGTATAAATATCTTGGCATGATTATACATTATAATTTAAAATGGAACCTTCATATTGAAAATCCGTGTAGAAAATTATCAACAATTGCAGGTGTTTTCAGTAAAATTTCTTACTTAATGCCATACAAAATCAAAAAAACAATATATTATGCATTATTTCACAGTCGCATTAGTTATGGAGTTACATTATGGGCTTCTCCTAAAACAGTTATTGAGGAAATTCAAGTTGTGCAAAACAGAGCATTGAAAAATTTATTTAAAATTCAATTGGCAAGAATGCACAGAGTTTATACATAGAACATGTGATCTGCTCTTAATTAAAGATTTTGTCAATGTTAAGCTTTTACTTCTGATTCACAATATTAGTACTGTTAATTTACATTCAACTATCATGTTAACTAAGAGGAGTGACCATCATAAAGTGAATACTAGAAGTAAGGAATTAATGCATATTAAAAAGAAGAGAACATCTCAATTTGGTACCTCTACCACAATTTACCGTGGCATAAAATTATACAATTTGCTGGACTGGCATTTTAAACTCTATAGTAATTCTAAATTAAAAAAAGTATTAACAGAGAATTGTCTTAGTAAATATAGTAATGTAACGAAATTTTCTAATAATGCAGTCAATGTCATTTAATATATAATATTTTTGTTCTATTTTTTCTCATAATTTTTGTTTGTTAGAATCAACAATAATGTTAAACACTAAACCGGTTTGTTTCATTTGATTTTTGAAGATTTGCAGTACTTACTCGTATTTTTGTTTTTATTTCCAATTTCTCTTTTATTTTGATTTTATTATTTTCTTGCCGTTAATTTATTATTTAATTAAAAATTATGTTCTTTGAAAGTAAAAAATTATAATAATTAAATTTATTTTTAAATAAAAAAAAAAAAAAAAAAAAACAAAAAAAAAAAAACAAAAATTTATATAAATATGAAATAATATGAATTGTAATCAATATAGCCCTATATTGAGAATTAGTTTCTCTTTGGGCATCTAAATAGTTGAAATAAATAAATAAATAAATACATAAGTTGTAAAATTTATTTTTATATTTAAATGAATTATATGAAAAGTTCTAAATTTGTCATTGTATTTGAGAAATAAATTTATTGCATATTTTGATTATTAAATTTTGTGATAAAAATTTTATGAAAGCACTAATTGTTTTAATTAACTGTAAAAACCATCAAATTATATAAACTTTTATCTAATATATAAAGAAGAAAATTTGTTTGTTTGTTTGTTTGTTTATTTGTTTGTCCAGGATTCACCTGAAAACCACTGGTCCGATTGTCACAAAATTTTAAAGGTATAATTCTGGGAGCCCACATGGTTAATTTGGTTTTGACCTATTTGTGCGTTTTGAACAAAGATTCAATGAAATTTTCAGTTTTCTTCAAATGAAATCTAAAAATCAAAAAATTCAATTTCTTATATATAATGCTTAAAAACATAGTATTTTAAAACAGTTTTTCCAAAAAATAAGCCTACATTTCTCTCATCAAATCATAAAAAAACGAGGAAGAGCGTATTATAACTTTTAGGTGAGTACTAAACAAAATATAAGTTGAAAAGCAAATTTTTAAACCTTTTCTAAACCATCGACTATATTTTATTCAAACGTTGGCAATTCAAGAAAACTACTATTGACATAGTATAAAGACATAATGGCAAACTTAGTATCCCCATTTGACCAATAGTAATTTTAATTCAGTTAACATTATTCGCCGGAAACCTAACATCCGCAACTCTATCGTCAAGGAGCACCAAATTCTCAAGAAGCACCATGTATAGAAAAGTTAGAGATAATCGATCAAACTGTTTTTTAAAGTTTTTGTTTCGCAATCGGTTAAAAGAACTCGACAAAACATTTTTTTAAGCATTCCCCTAATCAAAGAAGTTGTACCTACTTTCAGAAATTGGACGTAATTTACTTACAAATTTTTTTTTGAACAATCTTCGGGTGGGCAGGGGTTAACAACTTCCAAGTCTGTTAGTAAATTGAACTTCATTTTCAAAAAAGAACACATATACAAAGTTTGAAGTTAATGGGTTAAATCATTTCTAATATATAACAAAGCAACGAAAAAACCTATAAAAAACTGTTGGGCCACGATGGGTTAACGGAACTCCACAAATATTTTTTTGTGGCTTCATTTATAAGCAAGTATAAGTAGTATTTCAAAAAATTGACTTGCGTTTTTACAATTTGCATGCTTTCGGGCAACGCCGGGTAAATCTGCTAGTATTTATATAATTACAAATTAATATTTCTTTCGATAAACTTTGAGTATATAAAGCATTTAAAAATAAGTAAATTTATAGAATAAATTTGAAAATTATTTCAAATTGAAATAATTAATCAAAGGTACTAAATCATTCTACAGTAAATGCACTACAGCTAAAAATCCTGAAAAGAAGTAATTGCTGCATGGGTGTAAAATTTTATTGAATTGGATAAAATGTTTTAAATATGTAGTTTTGTAATTGCAATTTACGAATCCATTTATTTCAAGTTTATTTGTTGATTAATCATTTAAAATAGGTAAATTAGTAAGAATTTGTAATATTTTTGAATTGATAAAATAATTAGAAAATGTTCTTAGAATTATAAAGTTAATTCCGTTAGCTATGTCTTACGATCAAACTACGAAAAGCTTTTATGGTTTTAAAATGACTTATGGACCTCCTATTAAATTTGAACCAAATAGGTGTAGGGTATTTCTAAGTTGAACCGACTAACGTAAGAAAAACTTTTAAGCGAAAAAGCTACACTTCATATCCATCTTAAATAATTTTTTCAGTGCTTTATTCATTATTGTTCAGCTACTCTTTTAGTTACACCTCCTGATCTTCTAATTGGCATTATCAATGGGAGTATACTATTTTTTATTTTTTTGAAGTGGTTATATCACTTAAGATTTGGTCAATAATGACTCCCAGATATTTCACATTTTGTGTTCTTATAAGTGGAATATTTTTAACATTTATGTCAATTTCATCACAGCTTCTCTGTCTAGATCTGAATATTATGTAATTTTTTTTTTTTTTGTGTTCATAATAAGTTCATTTACATTCAGCCAATTACTGTAGGCTTTTAAGTCATCACTTAATATAATTTCCAATTCACTAAGTTTGTTTGCTTTAACAACAATATTAATGTCGTTGACATATATGTTATATTTTGATGAGATGTTACAACTTGATAAATTCATAATATATAGTAGATATAAAAGCGGATCAAGTAGTGAGCCTTATGGTACACCAATTTTTATAGTTAATTTCTCACTAAGTATGCTTATGATTCTAGTACAATGAGTTCTATTTGTTTCTATTTGTATTTGCTTTTCCCTTATTCTCTATGATATTTAAAAGATTTTCATGATTTACCACATCAAACGCCTTGGTTAAATCCAAAAAAATTTGCATTCATACCTATTTTATTCGACAAATAATACCATAATATCTCACACACGCACCATAATATCTCACAAGGGATTAAATTAGTGGATGCTGCCGCTTCCAAACTCACACTAAACATATAACACTAATACTGAAACACTGATATTATACTGAAATACTGAATTTGTAACCAATTTTGTAAAAACAACCCCCAAAAATTCAATTTTTCTAAATAATAATTATCTAAACAATAAAGTAATGAATTTTAATTTTTTTTTGGATTTTAAGCGTAACTGGTTTCAAAATCTGGGTTTCAATAATTTGTTTAACGGGATTTAGCGGCGGCAGCCCCCGCTATAACTTTGTAGCAAAAATATTTTTAATGTTCAGAATACCAATTTGTCCAGAATATTATTATATATGCTTATACGAGATTGTAAATTAGGAGGGATTTTAGAGTTAGATTCAAAAGAAGGGAAATACGCCTTTTATAAAATATTTATATATGTTGAATCAAAATGAATAAAGAAAACACTTTTTTTTAAATTTATAAAAACTAAATTATATTTATTAATTAAATGTTCAAAAAATTATTATTTAAATGTTCAAAAATTATTATTTAATTGTTCAAAAAAATTATTATTTAAATGTTCAAAAATTATTAATTAAATGTTTAAAAAATTATTATTTAATTGTTCAAAAAAATAAAATTATTATTTAAATATTCAAAAAAACAAAACTTTATTTTGTTTAATTCTTATTTAAATATTCAAAACCAAAACTTTATTTTATTTAATTTTACTTTTAATTCTTCAATACGTCTTTACTTCATCCACGACCACGTTATACTGCTTTCAATCATCTTTCTTTTATTTTTTCATTGAAAAAAAACAACCGTAATTACAAGATCATATGTTGTTTTTTCTTTTCAAATATAAAATAGAAATGTTATTTAATAGAATAAATGTTACTGTCAATGTCCGAATGTGCTATATGATGTAATTTTGTGGTATATGAATAAATGTTACTGTCAATGTCCAAATGTGCTATATGTTGTAATTTTGTGGTATATGTGATTTTTACATTTCTACATATATAGGTGATATATGAGATTCTCTATATGAGTATGTGTCAGATTCTCTATTAGAAGGATTTTTGAAGTAGGATTCAAAACTAGGAATGCCGCTTTTTCCAGAATTTTTATACCTATATATTAAGTTTTAAAAGAGGTTTTTTTTTAGAATTTTAATTTTTTTTGAAATTTTTATTTATAATTATTTTTGTTTGGAAAATTAAATTCCTGTTATTTTCACAAATAAAATTACATTTTTAAAAAGGAAATAAAACCATATGGCTTTATTTCGCAATTATATGCGAAAAAGAACCATAAGCGAAAAAATTGACGATATGGCTTTGTTTCTCATTCAATATCGAAATAAAACCATTATGACCAACCGGCTCAAGAAAAATAAGATTTCGATTCAATTTTTTGTATCGATTTCGATTCGATTTTTTGAATCGATTTTTTGTATATATTTCAATTCGATTTGATGTACCGATTTCTATTTGATTTTATGTATCGATTTCGATTCGATATTATGTATTGATTACGATTCGACCTTTTGAACAAGTAACTTTTTTAACTCTAATATTTTCATATAAAAATTTGAAATTTTGCAGTGCATCTTGTATCCAACATGAAATTATATGAATTTTGTTTCTTTTTTGTTTTGTTGTTGTTTTATATGTATGATTTATAGGTACGACTTTATATGATTTGTATAATTTTTAAGAAAAAGTATGAAAAAATTAACACAAAGATCTTTTTAGGCAAATGGCTTCTAAGTAATTTATATATATTCATAAAATATGTATCGTCAAATATTTTATAAGTGGACTTTGTACTTTGAGATTGATGGATAATAATCATTATGAATATGATGATTATTATCTATCATGATGAATTTTTTTCTTGAATTCGTGAATTAAAAATTAACTAAACGAGGAAGATTATAGTTGCCCTTGTCAACTTTTAGATAACCGTGCATACCCACTATGATGTATAAAATAAAATAAACCGTTATTTATTTCCCTTATCCTATTACATGTATTACAAAAAAAAATTAAAAACAAATAAATTAGTTAAAAAAAATTTAACTCATCCTAACCCATAAACAAACGTTTTAGTTATATTATTATAAGATTTTATTATGTCATACAAAATTAAAATTACATATTGCGTATTATTCATTTCTAACAATTTATTTAATCGAAGATGCGAGAAGGAAATTACATTAAAATTATCGCATGCGAAAATTTGTTGCTTAAAAATATCATACATTCATAAATTTTTAAATTTCCAATTAACGAGGAAGATTTTTGTCACCCTTGTCAACTTTAAGATACCCGTGCATACTCGGTTTCGGGTACTGGAACCTTTGAAAAGTTCAAGTGCTAACAAACATATATCTTAAAAACACCATAACTCAGAAGCTAAATACGTTATTTTGATGAAATTTATTTTCCAGGTTACTAGTAATGAAAGTAACATGGGAATTGGCTCTGGTCGAGTTCGGGCAAGGTGTTAAGATTCTGGAAGCTTTTTGATCGAATTGAGGCCAAACGAGTATAATTTCGAAACCAAAATAGATAGAACCTTATTTGAGGCACAGGTGTTTCTTCTTATTTGTTTTGTGTACGTGAAATTTTGGATGAATTGGAATAGCGGTTTGCGTACCACCGTAAAGGGTACTCCCAAAACCTTAAAGTATATATTCAAAATTAATAAAATAGAAACTTCAATTTAATTAAAATTAAAAACCATCAAATTATATAAACTTTTATATTTATATTATTACAAATTAATATTTCGAATAAATTTTAATTTAATTATATAAAACATTAAAATATAAGTGTACTTAGAGAATAAATTTAAAAATTATTTCAAATTGAAATAATTAAGCAAGGGTACTAAATCATTCAACAGTAAATGCACTACAGCTAAGAATCCTGAAAAGAAGTAATTGTTGCATGTTTGTAAAATTTTATTGAATTGGATAAAAAGATTTAAATATGTAATTTTGTAATTGCACGTTACGAATCCATTCATTTCAAGTTTATTTGTTGATTAATAATTTTAAATAGATAAATTAGTAAGAATTTTTAATATTTTGAAATGATATAATAATTAAAAAATGTTTTTTGTATTATAAAGTTAATTTCGTTAGCTATGGCTTACGATCAAACCAATAAAAGCTTTTATGGTTTTAAAATGGCTTATGGACTTCCCATTAAATTTGAACCAAATAGGTGTAGGGGACTGACTGTTTCTTTACTTGTTTTTTCTTTTATATTGGTTTACATTTTGTACAAAAAATATTCGTTTTAATTTGCAAATTGTTATTTTTAATATACTTAGAAACATACATAATTTTATTTTTATTTTATTTTTTCAAACTAAGAACAATAGGTGGCGCGAAATAAAGCCATACGAAATAAAGCCATAAAATGACATAATGGCTTTATTTCGCATTCAAATGCGAAATAAAGCCATATCGAGTATTTTTTTGCGTATGGCTTTATTTCGCATTTGAATTCGAAATAAAGCCATATCATTTTCTAAAATTTTACGAAATAAAGCCATATAGTAAAATTGATACAAATTCTAGTTTAATAGTAAACAAAGTAAAAAAAAAATAGAAATTGATAATTAAGTGCAGTTATAAATGATAAAAACAGGGTGTTTCGCTAATAACCTGCCATAGAACTAGGGGTTGTATGTGGGATTGTTAGTTGGATTCTAAAATGAAAAGAATGGTATAAGAATTCGGCATACCTATTTCATACAAAAAATTAATAAGTTTCTATTTTTTTTTAATACACTGTAATAAAACATGTTAAATAATATTATATTTTCATTACGGGGGCTGCCGCCCCCGAACCCCCGCTAACTCAATTATTGAAGCTACATTTTGAATCCAACACTAAAATGAAAAGAATGGTATAAGAATTCGGATACCTAATTCATTAAAAAAATTAATAAGTTTCTAATTTTTTTAATACACTGTAATAAAACATGTTAAATAATATTATATTTTCATTACGGGGGCTGCCGCCCCCGAACCCCCGCTAACTCAATTATTGAAACTAGATTTTGAATCCAACACTATAATGAAAAGAATGGTATGAGAATTCGGCATAGCTATTTCATACAAAATATCTCCTCCTTAGCCTAGGTGGTTAGAGCGCAACCTTGCAATCTAAACACTGTGGCAGTCCCGGGTTCGAATCCTGGTGGGAGATACCATATCCAGTAAAATTAATAATTATAATAAATTAATATATAATAAATTATAATATAATAATTCCATACCTAAAAATATAATAATAAATAATTAGTAACAAATAATATAAAAATATACCTATAATCGTGTTTCCAGCTATAATCTATAATCTAATAATTAATACTGAATAAACAATAACCTATATGTAATTGAACGACAATGTAATTGCAATTGTCATATGTAATTACAATGGCAGTACGCACCTAAAAAAAAAACATGACACGGTTTCTCTACTTGCCCGATAGATGACACTAGGGAAAAAATTAAGAAGCGACATCTTGTAGATAGATTACAGTAGACCAATCATTTACTTAATTGAAAAAAGGAAAAAAAAAAAAAAAACGATTCGAAACACAAGGCAGATCCTCGGATAAGAAAAAAGCAGATGGAGATGCCTAGTAGATATCCTATGCTCCCAAGAGGAGTAATAAGGAAAAAAAAAAAAAAAAAAAAATTTCATACAAAAAATAATCAACCCTAATTAATAAATATAAATATTCTGGAAAAGGGGGCAATCCTGCTTTTGAATCCAACTCCAAAATCCCTCCTAATTGAGAATCCCACATATACACATATATATATAAATATTCTGGAAAAAGCGTAAAGCCCTGCTTTTGAATCCAACTAACAATCCCACATATACACATATATAAATATTCTGGAAAAAGCGGCAATCCTGCTTTTGAATCCAACTCTAAAATCCCTCCTAATTGAGAATCCCACATATACACATGTATAAATATTCTGGAAAAAGCGTAAAACCCTGGTTTTGAAACCAACTCTAAAACTCCTTCCCAACTATTTAAATAAAAAAGTTTGGAAAATTAAATTGCTTCTATTTTCACAAATAAAATTACATTTTTAAATGCGAAATAAAGCCATATGGCATTATTTCGCAATTGAATGCGAATTAAAGCCATACGCGAAAAAATTGGCGATATGGCTTTATTTCGCATTTGAATGCGAAATAAAGCCATAATGTCACTTTATGGCTTTATTTCACGGCGCCGAACAATATTCTTTATTATTCAAATCATTTTTGTTTTCTTTTTTTTTTATATTTCTTTTAATTTAGGATTTAAAATTATAGATAAACTAGCTGTTGGCCCGTCACAGAATGATGGAATGTCAAATGAAAGAAAAACTTTTTCTAATAAGAATTAATTCTAATTTTATTATATACATGTACATATTTTGTATATCAATACTGTTTTCTTAAATAAAGTCGAAACTATTACATTTTGTAATACGTAGATTATATTTCGATTCTAGTAATTGATACACAAAAAAAATTACTTATATAACTTCTTATTGTTTCTTAAAAATTTGAAGATGAATAATAAGTTATGTTGTCTACCTTTTGTATGTTTTAAAATTTCGGGGTCGTTAGTTCAAATCCCTTCTTGGTGATTTTTTTTTTTAATTTCAATTAGATTTTTGTTTATTCAATTACGTACTTGTTTAAATTTTAAATTTTTAAATTTAAATTCGATAAATTTGTTTGTTAAAAGATTTGAAATTTTTTTATAGGTTTATTTTGTTTCAATAAAGATCTATTTCTCCATCTATTAACTATATGTAGACATATTTTTAAAATATTGCTAAGATCTGTATATTGTTTCATAACCTTTGCTAAGATTCAAATCGAAATACTTGTATGTTGCCAACATTCTACAATGTACTTACTCAACATGTTTAATTATGTACCTATTTTTATGGACATAAAATTGAATTATGAATTGAGTTTTGCATTATCAAATGCAAATTAATTTTCTGATTTTTTTATTATACCTATCTAATTAAGTAAAAAAAATATATTTGTTTCGATTTCTATGGTGCAGTTCATTTGGCCTTATTTCAGTGATGAGATGAGGGAAGCTTTGAAATTGCTTTGAAACATTGCTTGCTTTATTTACTTTCCAAAGCAAAAAGCTAGCAACGCAACAAAGCGTACATTTGGCATTTGCCATTATTTCAGTTTTTAACTGAAACTAATGAAGATTTACTACAAAACTATTCCTGTGAAGCATAGTCTTATTTTTTAATACCAAAATGATTTACTATTTATTTAAAATTCCCAGAAAATCTTCTGTGATTTTTAAAACTGAAATCAATTTTTTCATAAACTAATAAATAAATTTAAGTTCATAAAAAAATTTTTTTTTATTTTTTTTTTGTTTGTTTTTTTTTTATTAAAAATTAGTAAAATGTTTTTTGGCCTGCTTACAATAATTTATGATATTTTATTTTCTAAAATAAAACACATTCAACAAAACATTAATATTTTATATTTTAATAATTGAAAACATCCAACAAAACACATTTAAAAGAATGCGTTTGTTACACCTCTTTCTAGACAAATATATTAATAATAATTAATGATATTACCTAATATAAAAAGTATATATTTGATAAATAGGTAAGAAGAATATTTTTGGTTTAATACATTTTTGGTTTTTTTATACCCGTACATACACATATACGATCGGGTATATTAAAATTGCTCCTCCGTTTGTAACACATCGATCTAGAAGAGCTAGATATAGTTTCAAGGGTACGTATCGACTCAGAATTGAAAAATAAATTGATCTAGCTATGTGTGTCTATCCGTTTGTGTGTCAGCACGATAACTCAAAAACTAAAGGACCTACAGTTTTGAAATTTTCATAAAATATTTTTCAAACAATTTTTAGGTTTCCTAATTTTTTTGATTAAGTTTGGACCAAAACTTCGGGTAGCTCTCAAACAACCAACTTTCTTTAATCCAATATTTTCATATAAAAATTTAAAATTTTGAGGTGCATCTTGTACCAACATGAATTTTGTTTTTTATACCCTACACCTATAGAATAGGTAAAGGGATATATTAACTTTGGTATGGTGTTTGTAACCACCTAAAGGAAGCGAGCTAGATATGGAAAAGTATATATATCTGTGATCAGCGTGACCTCCTAATTCGATATAGCTATGTCCGTCCGTCCGTCCGTCCGTAGGCACGATAACTCAAAAAATAATAGAGCTATTTTGATGAAATTTTAACTGTAGGTTACAAGAACTGGAAGTAAGGCGGGGATTGCCATTGAGCGAAATCGGCCTTGTGATTTGTGCCCCATTGGAGTAGTGGGTCGGGGACCAACCACACATTTCGGAAGACCTTAAAGCATATCTTTAAAATTAATAAAGATAGCAACTTGAAAACATGTAGAAGCTTCAAATTGGCACAAGGGTGTTCTTTACTATTTCTTGTGTGTCCCCCTAATTTGGGATCTATCAGAGTGGTGGTTCAGTAACCCTTTTAGACCTCCGAAGGTTTAAAAGCTTATAATCGAAATTACTAAAAATAGTAACTTAAAATGAATATAGAACGTTTCACTTGTGTACAAGGGTTAACTAGTATTTAAAGTATAGCGCGGACTGCATATGGACGAAATCGGCCCAAGGGTTCGGATTCTGGACCTTTTAATCGTTTCCAAGGGCTAACGAACATATATAATAAATCACGATAACTCAACAACTAATGACGCTATCTTTATAAAATTTGTGTTGTAGGGTACCGGTAATGAAAATACGGCGGTGATTGCGTACGGAGGGAAATGGACAATTGGTTCGAAACTTATAACTTTTTGATCGAATTTAGGTCAAACAAGCATAATTCCAAAATCAATGAAGATAGAACCTCCAAATTTGGTATCAGAATGTCTCTTTTTATTTCCTAAGTGTCCTTGAAATTTGGGACCAATCGGAGTAGTTGGTTGAGGACCAGCCACACAGATTCGAAGACCTTAAAGCATATTTTCGAAATTAGTAAAGATAGTAACTTCAAACAAATTTAGAAGTTTCAAATTTGGAACATGGGTGCTCTTTACTATTTTGTGTGCGGTTCCTCTAATTTTGGATCAATCAGAGTGGTGGTTCAATACCCCTCTTAGACCCCCCAAGGTTTAAAAGCTTATCATCGAAATTCATGGAAATAGTAACTTAAAATTAAGATAGATCTTTCTAATTGTGTATAAGGGTTAACTAGTATTGAAAGTATTACCGGGACTGCATATGGGCGAAATTGTACCATGGTTTCGGGTTCTGGAACCTTTGAAAAGTTGAAGGGCTAAAAAACATATATCTTAAAAACAGCATAACTCAAAAAATAATGCCGCTATTTTGATGAAATTTAAACTCTAGGTTACTAGTAATGAAAGTACCATCGGAATTACTAAATTTTTTGTCACGTCCTCTGTTTAGGAGCTATAAGGGCTTGAAAATTTAAATTTTGCTATTTTTAAACACCGGTAACTTGAACATCTGTTATAACATCTATTTTAACATATGTTAATGGTTTTTCTAAATTTCTTAGGCCCCTCAAGGCTTAAAAGTTTATTA
Organism: Dolichopus griseipennis; assembly: GCA_963082915.1. Lineage (NCBI taxonomy): Eukaryota > Metazoa > Arthropoda > Insecta > Diptera > Dolichopodidae > Dolichopus > Dolichopus griseipennis. The sequence continues at coordinate 216,338,658 of OY720441.1, read as the reverse complement.
TCGAAATTAATAGGCGAAGTCGGAATACTGGTTCGGGCTCTGGAACTTTTGATCGGTTCAAGGACTAACAAATATATATCGAAAAGTAGGGTAAATTAAAAACTAATGATCCAATCGTTTTACGGAGTTATTGTATAATTTAAATACTTTAAGTGCAAAAATTAATAATTGTTAGTGTTAATACAAATTCAATAGTGAGGTAAGTAATCATTTCATAATTTAAAAATATATATATATATTAATACATATTATTACTAATTCGCTAATTATATTTAATTCTTTTATGTTAATTTATGTTATTTTATGTTATTATGTAATATATATATAAGTATAAATAAATACTTATATATGTAGGATTGGATAAAAAGTAATTAAGTTAAAACACTTTCTTTTTCTTATAAAAATTAAAAATAGTTCATTTATTTATTTCATTTGGTTTTTTAAAAAAATGTAAGTTATCACAAAATAAGTTTTTCAAAAATTTTTATTTTTAGCACATCTTCAAAAAATTTTGTAAAAATGTGCCTATATAGTTTCACTCTGTCCGTCCGTCTGTCTGTCTGTCCGTCTGTCCGTCCGTATGTTTACAAAAACTTTTACATCGTTTGAAATAGAGAAAAGAAATTTTAACCACGAGTAGGTATTACAAAAAAAATAATTTCGTAGAAGAATTTTTTTCTGTAGCCCCACTCGTTACGGAGCTGCAGCCCCCCAAAGTTGGGAAAAGCCCTATATTCAAATTGTTATAACAAGAGTTCTATTAGGTGTATTTTCAATCTGAAAACGGCAAAAGATAGCTGGTGTTATAAACTTTATAAATTTTTAAAAGCAAATGTTTAGGGTTGCCATACAATACTAAAATTTACCATTATGCAAAACTCAATTTTTGCAAAATTTTTGGCCCCACATATCTGTTAAACGGTTCCAGCTGGGGTCTTGAAATTTTGGGAGAAGTTAGAACTTCAGAAATTAGTAGGAGTCGGTTAACAAAATTTTTTTGTCAAGCCCCCTGTTCAGCAGCTATAAGAGCTCGAAAATTTAAATTTTGGGAGTAGTTAGATCCTCTGAAATAAGTAGAAGTCGGTTAACAAATTTTTTTTGTCACGTCCCCTGTTTTGCAGCTACAGGGGTCCAAAAATTGTAATTTTGCTATTTTTAAACACATGTAACTTGAATACCTGTTCAAATTTTTTTTTTGTGATTTACAAAATTGAAAGCTCTTTAAATATATTTCAACATGTGTCAAAGGTTTTTCTTAATTTTGAAGGGTGACGAAGCTACAGCCCCCGCAAATTCCAAAAAAGCCCTATATTTAAATTAATATAATAAGAGTTCTGTTAGCTATATTTGCAATCTAAAAACGGTAAAAGAGAGCTTCTTTCTTAGGCTTTACAAAAATATATCACTAAAATGAACAGAGTTGCCATACGGTACTAAAATTTACCATTATGCAAAACTCAATTTTTGCAAAATTTTTGGCCCCACATATCTGTTAAACGGTTCCAGCTGGGGTCTTGAAATTTTGGGAGAAGTTAGAACTTCAGAAATTAGTAGGAGTCGGTTAACAAAATTTTTTTGTCAAGCCCCCTGTTCAGCAGCTATAAGAGCTCGAAAATTTAAATTTTGCTATTTTTAAACACCTGTAACTTGAGTACCTGTTCAAATTTTTTTTTGTTAATATACAAAATTTTAAGGTCCAACAATATACTTTAACATATGTTAAAAGATTTTCTTAAATTTAAAAGCGGTTCTTTAAATTGAAGAAAGTGTCTGTAAGTTTTAACCATTTTGGCTTATATAGTAAAATTCTAAATAAAATTCCAAATTTTGCTAGAATTCACAATTTCATTCGTTGAACCTAAAAAAGTTGGGAGAAGGGGAGTAGTGAGGTTTAGATCCTTGAAAAATTGGGCAACCTTCCCTATAGAGGGGCTATTAGAACTTAAAAATTAAAAAAATTACGGTTTTTATAAGTAAGTAGTAACTTAGTCACCAACGTATATATTTAATAAATTAAACGTTAACATTGAAGCTTCAACATTATATTCGGATAAAATACTCAGTATGAAACACTTTATTATTATGAAAATGTGCTTTTTTAAAAACCCTTGGTTTTTTTCATCACTTGTTTAATAATGTTAAAAATTTAAGTTAATTTCACAAAATAAGTTTTTCAAATTCAAGTTTCAATTTTTTAAAATAAAGTTAAAAATACAAATTAAGCTTCTTGCTTTAAAATTTATTATACTTTCTTCAAAAATTATTTAAATTTTTTTCTTCAAAAATTTAACTCCTTTCCGCTTATATTATCCACGTCCACGTATATACTCTGCTCTCTTCTACTTTCTTTTCCTCCTTTTATATTTTTAGAAGTAACAGCTTTTAAATAAAAAAAAGAAAAAGTAAAAAACCGTTTAATAAAATATATAAAAAAAAAAGAAAAGGTGAATAAACTCTTGAACTTGAAAATTCTTTTTATTAGCTCCCCTAGTGTCATTCGTCAACATCTTGTCTTTTGTTTCGTTCCATGTTTCATTTTATCCACGTTTCATTCTATCCGTCAGCAATGACAACTGTCTAAAAAATAATTATTTACTATTTGTAAACAAACATGTTTTACAAATAACAAATAATTCTTTTGTTCAAAAGAATAAAATAAATAGGATGCTGGTTGCCGATCGGAATAATATATCTCTGAGCTACTAGAGATATGGAGTGTTAAAAGCTAAGTATTTTAATAATATATATTTTCCTTTTTTTTAAATGATATTCTTTTTATGTGCTGCTATGCAGAGTAAACAAAACATTGCTGAGACAACAAAATAAAATTTATGCTGCCACTGGATATTGGTAAGAGATTTTATATTATTGAAATAATATCAATCCCACATTCGGCCATCCTGTATTTTAATCCGCCTCGGATTGATCCAGATCGCTATCAGTTTCGTATTGCACCCATAATTTCATTTTGTCAGCACTGCATTCAGTATTGGTTGGACCTTCGTTTTCGCCTTCCTTTTGCACTGTGTACCTATCAAATCCTTTAATAGCTGTCACTCGATATGGACCAAAAAATTTTTGTTTAATTTTAAGACCAACTCCAAATTGTGTACGTTCGATTGCAACTAAATCTCCTAAATTATATTTTATTGCTGCTTTTCTTTTGCGATCAAAATTTCTTTTATTTTCGGCCTGAATTTTGATAATGTCCAATTTGGCCTGTTCTCTTGCTTCACTGCGTTCATTTTGAAATTGTTGAATCCATTCTTCTTCTATTAGCTGTATTGTATTTTTATCATTCTTTGTTTTCATTTTAGTTCCTAACATGAGTTCAAATGGTGTGGTTTTTTTTTTTTTTTTTTTTTTTTTTTTTTTTTAAGCGCTAACTGTTCAACTGTTAGGCTAATAAGCCTGTCTATACCATAGGTACATGTTGGAACAGGGGGTCATATTATATTCGTGTTATTAGAATTGGTCTTATTGAATTCTACATACAATTTTAACATGAGATAGTACTAGGCCTTATAACATGTAGAAACGTCTTAGATTTTCAATATTTACAATTCTATTTTTTGTTTATATTGTAATATTTTTATATTTTACTTATATGGTATTCTATATCTGCGAGTTATATTATTTAATTAAATTATTTGTTTATATTTTTCATTTGTTTATATTTTTATATTAAAGTATTTTTTTATTAAAGATTTATAATTATTAATTATTGATTATGCCATTAATTTGAACCCAATGGGCGAATGGTAGCTGAGTCGAGTCGAAAACCAGAAAAGTTTTTTTCACTTTCACTAGAATTCGAACCCGGGCCCTTCTGCATGAAAGGTCGGCACTTAACCACTGTGCCACCCAGCTGTTAAAATAGAGCGATGAAAAGTGCTATTTAAAATTCTTTGCACATCTGTAATATGCGTGTACCATTTTTCGGGTTGGTTTAACGATAATTTCGTTAGAACTGCAACTGTAGTTTTGTGTAGACGCCTGACCATTACCTCTTGGAACTCCTGTGGCTATGAAGTAAAGTTTAGTGTCATGTGATTTACAATACTCACGGAATTGATTTGATATGTACGCTCCTCCTCTATCAGAAATTATCCGCGACGGATAACCAAATGTACTGGCAATTATTTCACATTTCTTTATTACTTCCTCTGCATTTAAACTTTTTGTAAGGAACAACCAACAAAACTTGGAAAATCCATCAACTATCGCCAACACATATCGGTAACCCTTCTTAGTTGTACTCATGGGCCCTACATGATCAATATGAAGCGTGTCAAACGGTGTATCCCTTTTGGGTATTAGGTTGAGTAGCCCTTCTTGTTTTCCGCTCTTTCTTTCTGCCAAAATACATTCGCCACAGTTTCCAATGCAAACATCTATTCTTCTTTTCAGATCAGGCATATAGAATTCTTCTTCAATTTTTTTTTTCATTTTCGCAAAATGAAAATGACCATTTTCGTGTATTGATCTTACCAACGAATTTTTCATCCCCTCTGGAACAACATATAAAATTTTTCCATTTAGGTACATCTTTGGCCAAAATATTATGGTGAATGACAAAATCTTTGTATTGACCATGTTTCAATACTTCTATTATCGCGGCTAACTTTTCATCTTTCATTTGTAATTCCTGTAATTGACATATAAAATTCTTTTTTATTTCAACACAGTAGGTTACCGGATTTCTGCTTAATGCATCAACATGGCGAATTCTCGTGCCTTCTCGATGCTCCACTTCATAGTCAAAGTCTTCTAACAGCAACGACCAACGTGCCACTCGTGTTACTAAATCCTTTTTATTTAGTGTCATTGTAAACGCCTTGCAATCCGTTATCAACTTAAATTTTTTCCCTAGTAAATATGTTCTAAATTTTTTCACAGCTTCCACCACGGCTTGTACTTCCAGTTCATAGCTACTCCACTTTTGTTGTGCATCTGTTGTTTTTTTGCTAGAATAGTGCACCGGGTGTAACGCTCCATCTTCTGGATCTCTTTGTAGCAAGACAGCTGCTATTCCAAATTTGCAAGCATCTGTATGTAACTCAGTATAGTCTTCATAGCTAAAAATTTTTAAAACGGGTGATGTGCTTAAAATAATTTTTAATTTTTCGAAAGAACTCCTCTCGGTGTTGTCAAATTTAAATTTAACATCCTTCTTGAGCATGTCACTTAGCGGTTTTGCAATGATTGAGTGTTGTGGGATAAATTTTCTAAAATAACTCGTTAAAACTAAAAAGCTGTGAACCTGCTTTGCTGTTTTGGGTTCCGGGAAATTTTTAACTGCCTTAGTTTTAGAGTTGGACGGTGATACTGTACCATTTTTTATTATATATCCAAGATACTCCACTTCTGTTTGTAGAAATTGGCATTTTGTCCACTTAATTTTTAATCCACTTTGAGCGGCAACTCGTAATACTTCTTTTAATTTTATTATCGCTTCTTTCTCGGTTTTAGCTGGAATTATTAAATCGTCTATATAGGTTATTACATAATCTTTATTTATTAAATCTTTAAATGTAAAATTGATAAATCTTTGAAAAACGCTAGGAGAGTTACATAACCCAAACGGAACTCTCAAAAATTCAAATTGCCCTTTCTGTGTGACAAATGCTGTAAATTTCCGGCTATTCTCCTCTATGCTGACATGGAAAAATCCATTTTCCAAATCCAACGTGGTGAAGATTCTTGCTCCTTGTAGCTTGTCAATTTGGTCATCGATAACTGGCAATGGAAAATGATCTTTGTGTATTTTCTTGTCAACTCCTCTAAAATCCACACAAAGTCTGTTGGAATCATCTTTCTTTTTCACGAGGACTACAGGACTGGCATAATCCGACGAGCTTTCGGTAACTATAGCATTCTTGAGCCATTCTTCCACTTGGTCATTAATTATTTTTTGCTCTACAGGTGGGAATCTTCTTGGACTCTGAAATACCGGCTTATTGTCCAATGGCAAAATTTTCATTTGAATGGGTGATTTTATCATTGTTACCGGCGAGTAATTTTTAATTAAATTTAAAATTTCATTAAATTTACCTTTTTCCAAATTGTCTAACCCTGGGAGATCTTGGTAAGTAAACTCATCTTCTAATTATATTTCAGCTAAATAACAATCGTTTTCTTCTTTTTTAGTGTTGACTGTTGAAGTGTTATTCTTCTTTACGGAAATGACGCCACCACTTATTTTGACTACAGAGTGTTTTAGCAAACTCATACCTATGATAATAGGAAACTTCATGCTGTTGTTATCAAATATGTGTACCTCAACATTTTGGTAAGTATCTTCATTTATTTGAATTTCCATGTTGCAACAACCTTTGCTGAAAATATTAGAACCCACCCCTTATATTGCTATCTGATTGTTTCTGAGAATAGATAAAAGTTTAATTAAATTAATATATGCTTCTTTAATCAAACAAATATCGCTTCCAGTATCTATTAAACCTTCCATCACAACGTTGTTCACCTTTATTAAAACACAATTATTATTTGTATTAGCTGCATTTGTTCTGGCTATCGGACGCTTCTTGTTTGGACAATCCGGTTTTTTGTGTCCAAACTGGTTACACTCGAAACATTTCGGTCCTCGTTCGGACAACTGTGAAATTCATGTGCTGATGATCCACAGTTAAAGCAATATTTATTCGACCGCGACATTTTGTTAGTAAAATTATTTCTTTTTGGCACTTCGACAATTTTCGCGTCAACATGTTTTAGATTATTATTTCCATTTGTATCCGTTTTAATTTTTTCGTACACGGCTAATTTTTCTTTGAACTCTGCATAATTTTTCGCGCCGTACAGAGTTGATTTATTAGCGGGCGTATCATTTATACCGTTTATGGTGTAGCTAATAACCGATATTTCATCGACTTCAGCTTGCGAAGCTATATCGATCATTTTATATAGAAATTCGCGGTACGACTCGTTAGCGTTTTTCTTTCGCGCTTGTAACTTACTATGCACTTCAGCACTATTAATTTTTGGTTGAAATTCATTTAATAGAGCTTCTTTTAATGTGTGAAAATTTAAAGGTTTCGCTTCACATTCCACGAACAGTTTCGCGTCACCTTCTAATAACCTTTTACACACTATATATTTTTCTAAGTCATTGAGGTGAAACATGTAAGCATATTGTTCGAATTCCAAAAACCATTTTCGTACACTAATGGTTTCTTTTCCCGTAAATTTTCTTAACAAAGTTTCAAAATCATTGAAACTAAATTTAATTTGAGAATTACTTTCGGCACTAAATCTACTAGATTCACGTATTCCTTCGTTCACTACCGGCAAATCGCTATTTTGACGACTTAGTCTACGTCTAGAACTCATTTTATTAAATTTTACTAAATACTCGCAAAACAATTATATAAAAAAATTAAATGTTCAAAGTTTTTGTGTATGTTAAATATATATATATTTTTTTTTAATAAAGTAATCCACATTCTAAATAATTTTTAAGTAATCCACGTTCTACGTTAAATATATATTTACTGTCTTATTTCTTAAATATATTTTATTTTTGTATTCACCGTTTATCGTTAAAAAAAATTTTTATATATATAATCTTCAAAAAAAATTTTTTATCTATTTTATCTTATATTTTATTTTTGTATTCACTTTTATATATGTAATCTCAAAAAGTTTTTTTTTTATCTACGTTTAATATAAAAATTTTTTTTTAATATTCACCTGCTTAAATGTTCTTTTTTTTTTTATTTTAGATTACTAGATCAAATGTCCAATCCTGGATCAATTCTGGATTATCCCGGTTGAGCCCCCAAATGTAGGATTGGATAAAAAGTAATTAAGTTAAAACACTTTCTTTTTCTTATAAAAATTAAAAATAGTTCATTTATTTATTTCATTTGGTTTTTTAAAAAAATGTAAGTTATCACAAAATAAGTTTTTCAAAAATGTTTATTTTTTAATAATGTTAAAAATTTAAGTTAATTTCACAAAATAAGTTTTTCAAATTCAAGTTTCAATTTTTTAAAATAAAGTTAAAAATACAAATTAAGCTTCTTGCTTTAAAATTTATTATACTTTCTTTATAAATTATTTAAATTTTTTTCTTCAAAAATTTAACTCCTTTCCGCTTATATTATCCACGTCCACGTATATACTCTGCTCTCTTCTACTTTCTTTTCCTCCTTTTATATTTTTAGAAGTAACAGCTTTTAAATAAAAAAAATAAAAAGTAAATAACCGTTTAATAAAATATATAAAAAAAAAAGAAAAGGTGAATAAACTCTTGAACTTGAAAATTCTTTTTATTAGCTCCCCTAGTGTCATTCGTCAACATCTTGCCTTTTGTTTCGTTCCATGTTTCATTCTATCCACGCTTCATTCTATCCGTCAGCAATGACAACTGTCTACAAAATAATTATTTACTATTTGTAAACAAACATGTTTTACAAATAACAAATAATTCTTTTGTTCAAAAGAATAAAATAAATAGGATGCTGGTTGCCGATCGGAATAATATATCTCTGAGCTACTAGAGATATGGAGTGTTAAAAGCTAAGTATTTTCATAATATATATTCATAATAAGAAAAAATTGATTATATTTTCAAATTCATTTTGCGACTGTGCCTACCTAAATATTATACATCTGTATGCAATTAGTAACTCATAATTATATAATATATTGTATGTATTTAATTAATGAGAAGATGTATATTACATTTACTTTTAAAACAAAATTATTTTAAAAATTTTTTAAGAAAAATGTTTTTTTAAACCACAGATATTAAAATTAATTTAATTTTTTAAGTTTGAGTTTGCTTTAAATTAAAGATCTACCACATATTATATTAAAGAGGGTCTAGAAAGGATTGATAGTGTTTCTTTTACCAAATTTAAAACATTAGTCTCCGGTTTAAATCCTGATCGTGGTGGATGACACATTTTGTTTTTTTTTCATTATATATTTTTTTTAACTTTGAATTTGTTTTAAATTAAAGATATATCACAAATCATTTTAGAGAGGGTCTAGAACGGAGTGATAGTGTTTGTTGTACCAAATTTTTATAAAAATAAATGATTAAATACTCAGTAAGAAACCCTATATAATTTTGAAAGTGTGCTTTTTGAAATCCCTTGATTTTTTTCATCATTTGTTTTTGATTGTGTCAACAAATTTATTTCGTTATTAATTTAATCAACCCTACTAAAAAAATCGGCTACATTATTATATTTTCCTTGTATGTAATCTATTTTAATGTCATACTCTCCTAGTTCTATTAACCATCTTTGAAGTCTAGGGTTAATATCCTTTCCAGAATTTTTTGCCAGTAGCCATTTTATAGGATGGTGGTCTGTATGTAAATCGAATTCTTTTCCAAATAGATACGGCCTAAAATATTTAGTACTCTAAACAATAGCTAACAATTATCTCTCAATTAAAACATTTTGCCCTTTTTTTTACCAATTAATTCTACTACTTTCCAAGAAATAATTCCAGAAGTATTCAACTGTTTTGGTTTTGGTATGGAGGTAACTATTTTATTGGTTACTTTATTTGTACCTTTTATTGTACTATAAAACATAAGTTTGTCGAGTTTTTATTCATTATAGGTTTTTAAAATATTTGGTCTTATAATACTTGTTGTAGAACCAATATCAACTATACATTTAATTCGTTGATTTTCGATTATTAACGAAATTATGCGGAGGTTAAATTCCGAGGCCCGCCTGGAAAATTTATAACATTATCCTTTAAATTTCCGATTTTCATCGAATCTGTCCTATCACTGAAAAAATTTCTATTTCGTCGATCATTTAAATCAATTCTTTGTCTACTTTGTCCAGAATTACTATAAAAATTTTTAGATGTTCTATAATTATTTGAACTGTTATTAAAATACCTACTTTGGTTTGCGTTACTGTTATTTCTGGGAAAATTCCTAGAATTTTGGCTAATTTGAGTTGAATTATTGCTTACTGATAAATTGTTATTATCGTTGTATTTATTATTATTATTTTTAGTATAATTACTATTTGCAAATAGATTGGCATTTTCTGAGTTGGTTTTATGAAAAATTTTATTATTGCTATATTTATTATTATTAACTTGCCTTCATTTTCCAGTTTTTGGTTTAATAATATTATTTGGTGACAATATTGTAGCAGTTGTTGATTGTTTCCATATAACAGATTTTATAAATGATGTTAAACTATGTTCATTATTACCAGATAATGTTTTTAGATGGCGAAATTGACTTATAATATTATCAGTACTTAAATTAAATACGTTATGTTGGCTTGCTTGTGGTTGTACGAGGATTTGTTGTTATTGTAGGTTTATTCGTCCTTCCTGTTGAATTACAACTCTGGTTTTTTTGATTTCTTATTTCAGCGATTGTGGACATATTTTCGCTGTTTCTTTAAAGCTTTCGCTGTTTCTTAAAGCTGTTTCACAATATTACTAGTATTAGTGTTAATTTTTCGAATTTTTGTAATAAAGCATGGATGTATTTATTTTATTAAACTCAAAATTAATTTTGTTTATTTTACCCAAAATTTTGAATTATTTTAGTTTGATTAAACTAAATTATAAATATTAATTTGATGCTTTTTTTTATTTATTCTTTTGTTTTCTTTAAATTTAATTGATTTTATTAACTATTTTTATTTAAAAGTTAAAAGTATTAATTTTATAGTTTTATCAAACTAAAATGTCACTTAATTAACTTACATTAGTAGTATGTATATGCCGGTTCAGCGGCAGCAAAAGCTCAGGAGCTTTTTTAGTGCCGTTTCAGCGGCAGTAGTCAGCAAAATTTCTCCTAAAGTTATGCAATAAAATTGTGATAAGTAAAAAGTTTTGTGCTTTTGAGTATTTTAAATTAAGCTTAGCGGTTAGAATATCAGTTATGTTTAAATTTCAAATTAAAACAATAATAAACTTAAACTAGTTTGGTTGTTGGGATATCAGTTATGTTTAAATTTCAAAGATATTGTGTTTATTGTTCTTAATGAAATACGAAAAGTTTTTAAAGTTTGGTTTAAATACAAAATTAATATTATAAAACTTTAAGCTTCATTTAATATTTATATGAAAATTAAAAAAAGTTTTATAAATTAAAAAAAATAAGCTTAAGCTATTGAGCTGAATATTCTTAATTAGATATGAAAGTTTTTTTAAATATCAGTTATGTTTAAATTTCAAATTAAAACAATAATAAGCTTAAGCTAGTTTGAGTCTTTGAGTATTTTAAATTAAGCTGTTAGGATGGTTGTTAGGATATCAGTTATGTTTACATTTCAAATTAAGATATTGTACTTATTGTTCTTAATAAAATATGAAAAGTTTTAAAGCTTGGTTTAAATACAAAGTTAATATTACCAAAGTTTAAGCTTGATTTAATATTTCCACGAAAATTAAAAAAGTTTTATAAATTAAAAAAAAAAATAAGCTTAACCTATGGAGTTAAATATTCTTAAATAGATATGAAAAGTTTTTTAATTTTGGTTTATACTTAATATTATCAAAGTTTAAGCTTGATTTAATATTTACGTGAAAAATTTAAAAAATTCAAAGCTGATAAAGCTCGTTCGTTATGTTTCAAAAATTAAGATCCCAACTGCCATTTTAAATTTGAAAAGCTTAAAAAATCGATGGAAATTTTTTGTTTGAATATTAACTTAACTGCAAAAGTTTTGAAAAAAATGAAACAAATAAACGTTTGAAATTATATTGTTGATAATATAAAGGCGTGATCATGAATACAAATTGAAAACGTGATCAAGTTCAAGTTAAAAAAAAAAAAAAATATATAAAACTTGTTTTTAAAAAGTTGTTTTTATTATTAAATAACAGCATAGCATGTTTTACTAAAAGTTAATAAATTATTATTCATTAAATAATATCTTTTTTATTTATCCATGAATCATGGTTTTTATCAAAGCCAAGCCACCTAACCAAAACTTGATTTCCTTTTTTTCTTATTATTTTTTCTACAAGGTAAACATTAGGAAATTTAACAGATGTAAGTTCAGGTTCATAAAAACTGCCTTTTATTTGTTTTTGTGTGTAATCAAGTAAATTGTATGTTATTGGATCAGTTCTTTTTATTTTCGCTATTGTATAAATTTCTGTTGACCAATTAGGTTGATAACCTTTTGCAAAAATACCTTTAAATTTACTTATACGAACAAAATCTCCAACTTTGTATTTTGCTTTTCGGAATACTTTTAATTTATTGTAGACAGTTTTTAATAAAAATTTCTCATTTTTCTTTGTAACATTTTTAGGTGGAAGTTTAATTGTATGATGATATGTTGAGTTATATTTTTCTATTAGCGATGGCAGAATAGGTAACCATTTATATGTGCCTTGTAAACTGAATTGTTTCCACATCATGTTTTTTAGGGTGCGATTGAAACGTTCTACAATTGATGCTTTTAGTTCTGAATATGTATGATAATGGTTAATTTTATATTTCCTCAAATTTTAATTTTATATTTTTTATATTTCATTAGATTTTGAAATTTTTTGTTGAAAAATTCCGTACCTTGATCAGATTGTAAATTTTTTGGTTTTTTACCAGCAGTTTCTTCTAGCGACTCTATGAATTTCTGACACGACTTGTAGCCTCGACATTATTCTCGTACCATTTAATAAAATTTTCTAAAGTGATTCTATAATTTTCTATTGTGTGACATTCACATGTGTCCGGTCCAGAAGTAGAATTATCATATGCCCACGGACAAAGGGTAAAATGAGTACCATAAATTGAAGTGAATTTTTTTACTCCAGAAAAGTTTTTAATGTGTTTATATAGATGTAATATTAGTTTCTTATGATCATCTAATATGACGGAGGAATAAATATTTAAGAACTCCTCCACTTCCATAATTCAAAATGACAGTACTAAGAATATGTTCGCTGCTTTTATATGATCTCTAAATTGTATTTTAAATTCAGTTTCTTATCAGACACAGACCAAAAATGATTAATTTTATTCATCCATTTACAATGATGATAGCGGGACCATCTGGATGTGGGAAAACAACATTTGTGTGTAATTTAATTGAAAATATTGATAGATTGATTTCTCCGAAAATTGAAACAATAAAATGGTGTAATCCAGAAATTTCTGCTATTCCAAAAAATCTAACTTTTCCCTATATAGACTTTTATACCAGTATCCCAAAAGAATTTAGTGGTAATGAAAATAAACCTACGTTAATTGTTCTAGATGACTTAATGTTAGATTCTGCAAATAAAGAGGTATGTGAGCTATTTACTAAAGGTTCACACCATCGTAATTTATCTATTATATTGTTAACACAAAACGTTTTTCATCAGGAGAATTTTCAAGAGATATTTCATTAAATTGTAAATATTTAGTGCTTTTCAAAAATCCTCGAGACAAATCGCAAATTTTTCCTCTTGCTAGGCAACTATATCCAGAAAATATAAAGGGTTTCTTGAGAGTATATAATGAGTCAACATCAAAACCTCATGGTTATATTGTGTTGGATTTAACACAAGACATTAACGATTTATTTCGTATTAGAACTAATATTTTTTCCAAAGAATATTGTATATGTTTCTGTGATACGGGTGATTTGAATAACAACTGTCAAAAGTATGAAACGATTGAAGAAAAACCAACATATATTACATGTACTAGGAAAGTGCAACAACAAGATATTTCGTAGAAATATTCTTAAATATTGTGATGATGATATTATAAAAACTATTGCTGAAATTGCAATCAATATATTAAATGGTAATAATAAAATATCATCGGCACAAAAAGCAAAATTAAAAAAACATAAAAAACAATTAAGATTTCTAGCCTGTGCTAAGAAAAGTATAAAAGCCAAAAGAAAAATATTAGTTCAACATGGTGGGTTTTTACCAACTCTAATCGGAACTATATTATCTGGTGTAATAGGGAAATTACTCAGTAAGATATAATGCAGCGAATGATTGTTATGTCACCAGAAATATTTTCAAAATTTAGTAAATTATTTCAAGATGATAAAAACTTGGATTTATTAGATCAAAAAATGAAAAAAGTTTTATATGATAAAAACTTAAAACCATTGCAAAAATGGTACTTATATCGTCAAAATCTCCTCAAATATGGAATTAACAAAAGACACGCAAAAAAATTACCAGAAAAGGCTAATAATCCTACATTTGATACAGGCACTCAAACAAAATTCTTTTCTAAACGAAATGCATACACAGAAACCGAATTACCTACATACAAATCAACATCAACACAGACTAATTCTGTACCATTAGTTACTGATGAAGTGTTTGAATATGATCCTAAAAAAGAGTATTCAGATATGGATATCGATTTAGATGATGAAAATTCATTTAGAAAATTAGCTCAAACTGAAATTTTGAAAGACGAAAAACTAGTACAAAGACCATCTCTAAGTTCTGATTATCGAATGTTTGAAACACCAAGTGGTGATGTAATTACCGTTGCTGTACCATCTCCTGAAAAAAAGAAGACACTAAGATCGGCTGGTAGTTCAATTTCCTCAACTATACTTTCACAGTTTCCTGAAACAAAAAAACGAAAATTAAAACCTTTACTAAGAAGTCCAAAACTAAGAACTTCATCAACACCGGAATGGACAACATATAAATAGTGCAACATTTTATGTCTTAAAAGAAGTTAACAAAGATGGATAGTCAAGATGACTTCTATGTAACATTGTTTAGTAATGATAATTTAAAACTTTTTCCAGGCAACACTTTAGCTTCATTCGAAAATAAATTGCCTATTCACTTTGATTTAAGAAACGGAAACTGGAAAGTAGGTCTTTCAGAAGTTTATCTGAACGATTTCCTACAAACGGAAAAATTTAACAAGGAGAATTGTGCTCTTATTAATATTGGAGAGTATAATGTTTATGTAAAAAACATTGAAAAACCTCTTGAAAAAATTAAAGTAACCAAATCTATAGGTTACACATATTATTCATATGACGATTCGGAATTACATTTGGATGATTGGAAATTTAATTTTTTGCCAACACTTATTAAAAATATAACTCCTAATCCGGGATTTACTCGAAACCAAGTTTTCAAAGAATTTTTTAATGAAGTTTTGACATATATTTCTAATACTAAAAATTATGATAATATAACTTTTCAAAAATTAGCAGATCAAAACAAAAAAGGTTTAATTCGAATATCACAGACTTTTGATGAAGACAGCTTCTTTATAAAAGTTAATCACAGTTATAATGTTAAAACATTGCTAAATGAATTATTTCGACAGAAACAAAATATAAAAAATTTCAAAACAAAATTACCTGAACTATTTAAATTAGCTATTGCTAATAATAAAGATGAAATTAATGGAATGGTGATGATATATTCAGATATAGTTCAATCATCTGTTTTTGGAAGTAGCAAAGTACGTGCTTTAAGAGCTATCAACGTAGAAAATTGCAGAATACCTACAAATATTGAATTTGAAAATGTCCAATACATACCTATAGAAAAAAATTGTTTTGAAACGATAGCGATTAAAATTTGCAACCAATACGGCGATGGAATAAATTTTGTTTCCAGTTACTATCCAACAAAAATTGTACTGCACTTTAAAAAGCAATGATTGCTTAAAAACAATATAAATACTACTACTCAAATATGATATCATATCAAACATGGAAAGAGCTTACGTGAGATATTATTCCTCTCAAGTAGGTGGAGGAATCAACGATATTGGACCTCTATTACAATTTTATCCAACTATTCAAAGAGGTCGTGGTTTTGGAAATATATTCGGAAGTTTAATTCGTTACTTAAAGCCAGTTTTTACATCAGGTTGGAACTTAATTAAAACAGAGGCTATGAACACAAGTAAAAATATTTTGAATGATATAGCATCTGGTGCAAACATAAAAGAAACTGTAATTGATCAAAGTAAAGGTGGCATGAAAAATCTAAGAAAATCAGTAGCTAATCAACTGCATTCGATGTATGGTGGAAGGCGAAAAGCCATAAAAAGACGGAGCAGTATAAAACGACGAGCAGTTTCTAAAAAGACACATTTAAAGTCGAAGCGGCGAAAAAAGCAAATTAAAACCTCTGATATATTCAATTAAATATGGAGTGTATGAAATCTGAACTTGATCTTTTTGCATCATTACCAATACAAACCAGTATATTGCGTTCAGAAGAAGTAGCATACAATCCTTTAGCTTCTTTAGAGGCGTCACCATCAACTATTGAATTTGTTTCGCTTGGAAATGGAGATACATATCGAGATTTATCGTCAACCTACATCAAATTTAAAATTCAAATATTAAAAAAAGATGGATCAGTTTGGAGTGCAAATGATAAAGTAGGAACCGGAGCTGATGCAAAAGCAGCCTCACAGCCCAGTGTTGTAAATAATTTATTACACTCTTTAATTAAACAATGTAATGTAACTCTAAATGGAAAAAACATCACTCCGTCAGACTCATTATACCATTATAAAGCATACTTAACTACTTTACTAAATTATGGTACAGATTCCAGTCAAACACATCTGGAAGCATCTGGTTGGGAATTGGATAAACCAAATATAAATGATTTTAACAATTCTGGTTCTAAATCAAGGCAAAAATTATACAATAATTCTACAATAGTAGAATTAATGGGAAAATTACATGTAGATTTTTTCAACACTTCCAAATTACTTTTAAATAACGTTGACATTCGAATTGCTTTGGCATTAGAATAACAAGATTTTTTTCTATTTTTCAATGATTCAGACGAAAGCTATTTAAAAATTCTTGAAGCTACATTATACATGAAGCATTTAACAATTAATCCAAGCATATTAATAGCACATAATACTGTTTTAGAAAAGGCTAACGCAAAATATTTTTATACGAGAAGTGAAATCAAAACATTCACAATTCCAGCTAACACATCCAACATATCATTGGATAATATATTTATAGGGCAAATACCAAAAGCTCTTTTATTTTGTATGGTTAATAATGAAAATTTTAATGGTAAAAGATCAAAAAATCCATACCATTTCGATCATCAAAATCTCACACAATTTCAATTATATGTGAATGGAGTGCCTACACCAAACTCTGCAATTGAAACCAGTTTTACGTCGAATAACAATTGCAATTCTCGTGCATATTTAACATTATTTAGCGGAACAGGTATACATCATTCTGATAAAGGTCATCAAATTTCAAAAGAACTATTTTCAAAAGGTTATACAATACTAGCTTTTGATTTATCACCAGATGGTTCTGGAACTGATACATGTCAAAGTTTATTAAACCAGGGAGTAGTAAAGATTGAAGCAAGACTCAGTTCTCCATTAACTTCAACATTAACATGTATTGTGTTTGCAGAATTCGATGCCAGTATAGAAATTGATAAAAATCGCAACGTCTACGTAAACATATAAAAGGAAGCATAGTGGAGCATCTCTATTCATTTGAAAATGGCATACGCTGTGGTAGATTTATCATTCTGTACGGATGATAACAATACAATATTTGCTAAAAACCTTGCTGTGGCTGGAATAAAAGAAAAATGTAAAACCATTGTAAAGGAATTAAAGTAAAAATTCCCAACCAAAGATTTAAAAAGAACGGACATCAAGAATTACTCTTTTGGACATATGGACAATGAAAAAACAACTAATAATTTAA
Organism: Dolichopus griseipennis; assembly: GCA_963082915.1. Classification (NCBI taxonomy): domain Eukaryota; kingdom Metazoa; phylum Arthropoda; class Insecta; order Diptera; family Dolichopodidae; genus Dolichopus; species Dolichopus griseipennis. Next base: position 216,320,983 of record OY720441.1, on the reverse strand, counting down.
TAAATTTGCTTGAAAAATTCGATATAGTGTTCACAAATGGTAAACTTAAAGTTGAATTTTTAGCGGCATACATAAGTGGAAATACTCAGCTAATTGATATTTCCCGTTTACAAAAAAATGAATACACTTCAGATAACGAAAGCGCTGAAATGTAATAATGTCACAAGTAAATTGTTTAATGGTGTTTTTGCTCTTGATCAAATACCGAAAAATATTTCAAAACCTGGTATTTTAGTAATAAACACCGACACTTCTACCAAAAAAGGAACACATTGGTTAGCAATTTTCGTGCCAGTTCAAGGCTGTATAGAATATTTTGATTCATTTGGAAATCCGCCATTCCACAATGAGATTGTGAAATTTCTACAAAATCAATCAAAATGTTTTATTTTCAACAATAAGCGTTTACAAAGTGACCTTACATCAGTCTGTGGACAATATTGTTGTGTATATTTATGGATGCGATGTAAGCGCAAGAGCATGAAAAATTTTATTAATTTATTCAACACAATGTCATCCCCACCCAAAAACGATAAAAAAATACAAATAATGTTTCGGAAAATTTTCAAAAAATGTTTACGATAAAAACTATAAATACAAAACTTTCGAGTTATAAAACTTTAACAGTTTAAAAAAAAAACCATGGAACCAACATCAAATGCTGAAGTATTTATCGAAAAACAAATAAACAACGATAACGAGGACGAGGCACAACAAAAAAATCTTTTATTAAGCTATATTTACTATTTGGATAAAAAACAAACAATAAAAATACAAATTGGATTTAATATTGAAAATTTAGCTGCAACAATAATTTTTCAGCATCATCGCAAAGTCATTAGCGAGATGAATTATTTGCAGTGGCATGCTTTTTATGTAGATTTTACAAACATTCAACCTAAATTAAATTCAAATAAATTTCCACTGAAATTCAATCATACAGAACAAACTAAAAAACTAACATTGGAACTAGATGAGTACACCCGCTTTTGCCTTATGTTGGACTTTATACAAGCAGTGATGTCATATAACAATGGAGCTGAATTAAATGTGCGGGAATATGTATTCAAGTATTTCGATAGATGTATTGAAAGGAATAAACTGAAATTGGAACAAGAAGATTTTTATATTCCTATGAATTTACATATAGCTCAGTGTAATTATTCTAGACTATTTTATGAAATACCATTGTTTATGTCTGAAAAAATATATTGTGCAACAATAAATAAAACAAATATTTTTTAAAGCCAATTTTTATTATTATCTTTTATTAAATACATGTACAAGTTTATACAATTTTTTACAGCACATCTTTGCAACAAATTTTCTGTATTATGATGGTGAGGGCAAATGGTGATGTAATTTTTTAGTTTCTGTAGAGATGGAATTTTGTTATCTAAATTGATAACTTTTACTGAATTTGAAATAAAAGTGTCTAAAAATTGCTTTTTTTTAAGACCTTTTACATAAACAACATCAAATATAGTTGTTAAATGTTCCTCAAAGACATTTTTAACTTTTAAATACTCTATAAAGCCATCGTTCCAATCCATGTTATTAATGTTCTTTTTGTTGTACTCATTTTGTCGTTTAACATCACTATTTAATTCTTCAAATGAGTACGGTGCTTTAAATATAAAAAACACTGGTATTAGAGAACCATCAGCTATCAAAGAAAATTCTTTCAAAAAATATTGTTTGTTATTTCCAATAACAAATTGTAAATCAACTATAGCTTTTCTGCTACTACTGTTGTTGTTGTTGTTGCAATTCATTTTGTTCTTTATTATAATAAAAAAAATTAATAACCTAGCCTTTTATTTAAAACTCTGATTTCATAAAAAAAAGTGGGGATACATACATATATTATAGAGCAGTAAATTTTTAAAACTATTAACGGACCTTCACAGACCGTTTTCGAACCTTCACAGACCGTCTTCAGACCTTCACAGACCGTTTTCGGACCTTCACAGACCGTTTCGGACTTTCAGAAACCGTTTCGGACTTTCACAGACCGTTTCGGACTTTCACAGACCATTTGCGGACCTTTACAGACCGAAACTAGTTTTGAATACAGGCCCCTCGCGCCAAGGGGCCCTTTGTTTCGGACCTTCACAGACCGTTTTCGGACAAATAATTTAAAACCTTTATTTATACCTAATACGAATCATCTCTCAGATGCCTGCGGGGCCTCGCAGGCATCTGAAAATCAATTTACGATAATTTAGGCCCACCTGCCGCACAGCCCACGACCGTACAGCGAGGGGTTTGCAGCGTTTGGAAACATAGGAAACAAATGCCGTACACTTGTTGCTTATTTTTCTTTTATCGAGTACTATAAATATATACTTGTATACATTTAATTGATTCTCAAATAAAAGCTTTGAAAAAAAAATTGGAATTACAAAAATTCATTTCCCATTTCATTATGCACTTTAATGCAAGTGTGTAATAGATTAAGAAATACGTGTGATGAATTCAAATTTTTACCTTTAGAGTACTATTAATTTTCTAATGATGCTAAAAAAAAAAAAGTATAAAAGAAGATTTTGATTTTTAATTTGCCTAACAATAAAATCAATTTAAAGAACCAAATGGAAGACTTTTTAGTAAAAGAACCTTTTGAAAATGTTATTGGGAAGTGTGACGAATTCAATTTGAATTGTAGTCTAATTTTACATGAGCCCTTGGACTTAAAAACAACTCCAGGAAAGAATGAAATATTAAGTGCCGGACCAGTAGAAACAGTAAAACATCAGACAAAATCAACAATACCCCAGAAAAAAAAATCTTTATTGTTATGATAAAATGCCAACAGAGATTGATCTAATCTGTACTTCATCAACCTCTCCAAAACAAAAAGACCTATTTTGTTACGAAAGCATGCCAACAGAGGACAAATTAGAAATTAAGTCACAAAGAGCTATAAAGTTTGAAAATATTCAATTAAAAAAAACATTATAATATTTTTAAAAAAAAATTTTTCTTTATTTTAAAATAATTGTATATACAACGTTTTATTTCAGGAATTTTTCTTGCGAATTAATTTCTGTTGCCGGAATCAGCTCAAAGATGGCCATGTTAAACTTTTTTTCATTTCTTCCCATAAATTTCAAATAGAATGGTTCATCGTTCAGCTTTTTCAAATCTTCATCTGTTTTAACTTTTTTTGTTATACGATCCGGCATCCAAATTGTTGTGTCTTCCTGAGTCAAAGGATTTTTTAATGTACACAGAAGAGCTCGGCCTCCCCTCGAGACATGTATCAATTTAAATTCTTGCACGTCGTACAGGAAATCGATAATTAAAATGTCTATTTTGTGATATGCAGTGTAATCACCTTTTGCACTTGTTACTATATCGTTAATAAAATCCTTAAATTAAAAAAAAATTAAAATTTTTTTTTTAGTATAAAAATATTATTTTTAATTTTAATTTAAAATATCTGATTTTTACTAACCATGTTGTATTGTTGGTTTGAATATTACTTTAGAAAACTGTTAAATTAGTATGTATTATATACTATTTTTTATTACGAATTTTTATTTTAATTTATATCAAGAACATTGTTAGAATTTCTTTGTTAAAGCTTTTGTTTCTATTAAAAAAGTCATTATTGTTTGTTAACTTGTATATAAATAGTTGTAAATTGAAGTAAATAACTTAAACAACAAAAACACTTTTGACAAAGAGGGAAGTTTTGAAGGCTGCTGCAGCTGCGCGGTGCCAAAAAAATATTTTAATAGATTTGTTTTTATGATTTTATGATTAGAATAGTAATGTGGGTATGGCGGCGGCGCGCCTTTCTAAAAAAGTTAATATGCTAATAAGATGCAACATTGTTGCAGTATTTGGAAAATATAATATAAATTAAAAAGTTGTCCCCGGGGGGGTTAAAAGTTGGATTTATGCAATTTTTTTTTTTTTAATATGTATTATGTACTCTTAATAAAGTAAATAATTTTTAATAATAGTAAAGAAAAATTGTTGTTCTTATATATGAAAAACTTTATATATGACTTCCGCACTCATATAAAAAATAAAATAAAAACCACATAACTAAAGTTAAAATTCTAATACGATACAACATTGTTGCAGTATTTGAAAAATATCATATAAATTAAAAAGTTGTGAAGGCTGCTGCAGCTGCGCGGTGCCAAAAAATATTTTAATAGATTTATTTTTATGATTTTATGATTAGAATAGTAATGTGGGTGGCGGCGGCGCGCCTTTCTAAAAAAGTTAATATGCTAATAAGATGCAACATTGTTGCAGTATTTGAAAAATATAATATAAATTAAAAAGTTGTCCCGGGGGGTTAAAAGTTGGATTTATGCAATTTTTTTTTTTTTAATATGTATTATGTACTCTTAATAAAGTAAATAATTTTTAATAATAGTAAAGAAAAATTGTTGTTCTTATATATGAAAAACTTTATATATGACTTCCGCGTCCCGGGGGGTTAAAAGTTGGATTTATGCAATTTTTTTTTTTTTAATATGTATTATGTACTCTTAATAAAGTAAATAATTTTTAATAATAGTAAAGAAAAATTGTTGTTCTTATATATGAAAAACTTTATATATGACTTCCGCACTCATATAAAAAATAAAATAAAAACCACATAACTAACTCATTATGCAATTATGCAATTATTTTTTTTTAAAGTTAAAATTCTAATACGATACAACATTGTTGCAGTATTTTGAAAAATATCATATAAATTAAAATGTTGTGAAGGCTGCTGCACCTGTGGTTTTTAAAAGTATATACATATGATCTTATGTTATAATCCATTTTAGTTACCAAATAAATTTTACTTAAATTAAAACAAAAACAAGTAAAGAAACAGTCAGTCGGTGCAACCGACTTAGAAATACCCTACACCTATTTGGTTCAAATTTAAGGACATATCCATAAGTCATTTTAACACCATAGAAGCTGTTATTAATTTGATCGTAAGACATAGCTAACCAAATTAACTGTATAATACTAAAAACATTTTCTAATTACCCTATCTATTAAAAAATACTACAAATTCTTACTAATTTATCTATTTAAAAATATTAACAAGTAAAGAAACAGTCAGTCGGTGCAACCGACTTAGAAATACCCTACACCTATTTGGTTCAAATTTAAGGACATATCCATAAGTCATTTTAACACCATATAAGCTGTTATTAATTTGATCGTAAGACATAGCTAACCAAATTAACTGTATAATACTAAAAACATTTTCTAATTACCCTATCTATTAAAAAATACTACAAATTCTTACTAATTTATCTATTTAAAAATATTAAAAAACAAACAAACTTGAAATAAATGAAAATATATTTATTCCAATTCAATTACAAAATGAAAAAATTCTAATTATTAAATTTTGTGATAAAAAGATAATCAAAGCATAATATATTTAATAATCCAAATTTTTAAAAATTGCAATTATTTTAAATGGTTAGTTTATATACCTAATAGAAAAGCTTATAAACGCAAAATATGCAATAAATGTATTTCTAAAATACAATTAAAAATTTACACCTTTTCATATAATTCATTTAAATATAAAAATAAATTTTACATAAATGCAGCAAGTACCTTTGAACACAGCTGAAACACTACAATTAAGTCCAGATTTCGGAGACACATAGGACATAGGAAATATATTCTTTGGCTTCGAAATTAAACTCGACCACAACCAATTCCCATGGTACTTTCATTACTAGTAACCTACTGTTAAATTTCATCAAAATACCGGCATTATTTTTTGAGTTATGGTGTTTGTAAGATATATGTTTGTTAGTCCTTGAACTTTTCAAGGGTTCCAGGACCCGAAATGATGGTACGATTTCGCCCATATGCAGTCCTCGTCATACTTTCAATACTAGTTAACCCTTTACACAATTGGAACGCTCTATCTTAATTTTAAGTTACTAGTTTTATTAATTTCGATGATAAGCTTTTACACATTGGGGAGTCTAAGAGAGGTTCTGAACCACCACTCCAATTGATCCCAAATTAGGGGGGCACGCAAGAATAGTAAAGAACACCCTTGTGGCAAATTGGAAGCTTCTACATTTGTTTCAAGTTACTATCTTTATTAATTTCGAAAATATGCTTTAAGGGCCTAAGAACTGAGTGGCTGGTCCCCGATCCACTACTCCAATGGGGCCCAAATTTCAAAGACACTTACGAAATAGGAAGGGACACCCTGATACCAAATTTGGAGGTTCTATCTTCATTGGTTTCGGAATTATGCTCGTTTGGCCTAAATTCGATAAAAAAGTTCTAAGTTCCGAACCCATTGTCCAATCCTCACCGTACGTAATCACCGCCGTAGTTTCGCTGCCAATAACCTACAGCACAAATTTCATGAAGATAGCCTCATTAGTTGTTGAGTTATCGTGATTTTTTATATATGTTCCTTAGCCCTGACATGGATTAAAAGGTCCGGAATCTGAACCGTTGGGCTGATTTCGCTCTTATATAGTCCGCGCTGTACTTATAGTACTAGTTAACCCTTGTACACAATTTGAACGGTCTATCCTAATTTTAAGTAACTATTTTTAGTAATTTCGATTATAAGCCTTTAAAACTTGGGAGGTCTGAGAGGGGTACAGAACCACCACTCCAATTGATCCCAAATTAGGGGAACACGCAAGAGATAGTAAAGAACACCCTTGTGGCAAATTGGAAGCTTCTACATTTTTTCAAGTTGTTATCTTTATCAATTTTAGAGATATGCTTTAAGGTGTTCGGAAATGTGTGGCTGGTCCCCGACCCACTACTCCAATGGGACCCAAATTCACAAGACACTTAGGAAATAGGAACAGACACCCTAATACCAAATTTGGAGGTTCTATCTTCATTGGTTTCGGAATTATGCTCGTTTGGCCTAAATTCGATCAAAAAGTTCTAGGTTCCGAACCCATGGTCCAATCCCGACCTTATGCAATTCCCGAAGTAGTTTCATTACTAGTAACCTACAGCACAAATTTGATGAAGATAGCGTCATTAGTTGTTGAGTTATCGTGATTTTTTATATTTGTTCGTTAGCCCTGAGACCGATTAAAAGGTCCAGAATCCGAACCCATGGGCCGATTTCGCCCATATGCAATCCCCGCCGTACTTTCAGTCCTAGTAACCTACAGTTAAAATTTCATCAAGATAGCTCCATTATTTTTTGAGTTATCGTGCCTACGGACGGACGGACGGACGGACGGACGGACGGACATGGCTATATCGACTAAGGCGGTCACGCTGATCACAAATATATATACTTTTCCATATCTAGCTCGCTTCCTTTAGGTGGTTACAAACACCATACCAAAGTTAATATACCCCTTTACCTATTCTATAGGTGTAGGGTATAAAAAACAAACAAACTTGAAATAAATGAAAATATATTTATTCCAATTCAATTACAAAATGAAAAAATTCTAATTATTAAATTTTGTGATAAAAAGATAATCAAAGCATAATATATTTAATAATCCAAATTTTTAAAAATTGCAATTATTTTAAATGGTTAGTTTATATACCTAATAGAAAAGCTTATAAACGCAAAATATGCAATAAATGTATTTCTAAAATACAATTAAAAATTTACACCTTTTCATATAATTCATTTAAATATAAAAATAAATTTTACATAAATGCAGCAAGTACCTTTGAACACAGCTGAAACACTACAATTAAGTCCAGATTTCGGAGACACATAGGACATAGGAAATATATTCTTTGGCTTCGAAATTAAACTCGACCACAACCAATTCCCATGGTACTTTCATTACTAGTAACCTACTGTTAAATTTCATCAAAATACCGGCATTATTTTTTGAGTTATGGTGTTTGTAAGATATATGTTTGTTAGTCCTTGAACTTTTCAAGGGTTCCAGGACCCGAAATGATGGTACGATTTCGCCCATATGCAGTCCTCGTCATACTTTCAATACTAGTTAACCCTTTACACAATTGGAACGCTCTATCTTAATTTTAAGTTACTAGTTTTATTAATTTCGATGATAAGCTTTTACACATTGGGGAGTCTAAGAGAGGTTCTGAACCACCACTCCAATTGATCCCAAATTAGGGGGGCACGCAAGAATAGTAAAGAACACCCTTGTGGCAAATTGGAAGCTTCTACATTTGTTTCAAGTTACTATCTTTATTAATTTCGAAAATATGCTTTAAGGGCCTAAGAACTGAGTGGCTGGTCCCCGATCCACTACTCCAATGGGGCCCAAATTTCAAAGACACTTACGAAATAGGAAGGGACACCCTGATACCAAATTTGGAGGTTCTATCTTCATTGGTTTCGGAATTATGCTCGTTTGGCCTAAATTCGATAAAAAAGTTCTAAGTTCCGAACCCATTGTCCAATCCTCACCGTACGTAATCACCGCCGTAGTTTCGCTGCCAATAACCTACAGCACAAATTTCATGAAGATAGCCTCATTAGTTGTTGAGTTATCGTGATTTTTTATATATGTTCCTTAGCCCTGACATGGATTAAAAGGTCCGGAATCTGAACCGTTGGGCTGATTTCGCTCTTATATAGTCCGCGCTGTACTTATAGTACTAGTTAACCCTTGTACACAATTTGAACGGTCTATCCTAATTTTAAGTAACTATTTTTAGTAATTTCGATTATAAGCCTTTAAAACTTGGGAGGTCTGAGAGGGGTACAGAACCACCACTCCAATTGATCCCAAATTAGGGGAACACGCAAGAGATAGTAAAGAACACCCTTGTGGCAAATTGGAAGCTTCTACATTTTTTCAAGTTGTTATCTTTATCAATTTTAGAGATATGCTTTAAGGTGTTCGGAAATGTGTGGCTGGTCCCCGACCCACTACTCCAATGGGACCCAAATTCACAAGACACTTAGGAAATAGGAACAGACACCCTAATACCAAATTTGGAGGTTCTATCTTCATTGGTTTCGGAATTATGCTCGTTTGGCCTAAATTCGATCAAAAAGTTCTAGGTTCCGAACCCATGGTCCAATCCCGACCTTATGCAATTCCCGAAGTAGTTTCATTACTAGTAACCTACAGCACAAATTTGATGAAGATAGCGTCATTAGTTGTTGAGTTATCGTGATTTTTTATATTTGTTCGTTAGCCCTGAGACCGATTAAAAGGTCCAGAATCCGAACCCATGGGCCGATTTCGCCCATATGCAATCCCCGCCGTACTTTCAGTCCTAGTAACCTACAGTTAAAATTTCATCAAGATAGCTCCATTATTTTTTGAGTTATCGTGCCTACGGACGGACGGACGGACGGACGGACGGACATGGCTATATCGACTAAGGCGGTCACGCTGATCACAAATATATATACTTTTCCATATCTAGCTCGCTTCCTTTAGGTGGTTACAAACACCATACCAAAGTTAATATACCCCTTTACCTATTCTATAGGTGTAGGGTATAAAAAAAAAAAAACAACTAAAAATGAGTTCAGCAAATAAAAAAATCAAATCGGAATGCAATGAGTGCAAAAAAATTTTCACAAGGTCGGACAATCTTAAAAGCCATAAATGTTCAATAAATGTACAATTAAAACATAAATGTGATTTATGTCAAAAAGTATTTGATCGAAAAAACAATTTATTAGAACATACAAAAAACCACAGAGAAGGTTATGAAAATACAAAATTTTGCAAGAAGTGCAAAACAGCCATCTCAAATAATTTGTGGAGTTACCGTGTTCGGACAAATGAACATAAGAAAAATGCAGCAGAAGTCATTAAAACTAATGTTAGGTGTATTAATGAATGTTTTCAAAATAGACTAGAAACATTTATTAGAGATAATGATGATGAAGGCATATTAAACCCATCACACTTTTTAGAAAATGCTCAACCTGATATCATTGAATTGTTGAGACAATCACTAAAAAAGCACAATGTCATTAAGGCGAATCTGGAACTTTTCGGTGAATATATAAAACCAACAGAAGAAGAGTTTGAAAATATATCAATCAAATCTTTTCAAACTCGAATGTTAAGCATAACACAGGCAGACGATCTTAATGATTTTTTTGAAAATGCTAAAGACGTTATTCAACAACAAGCAGAAGATTTCCAAGAAAAGGATAGTGGTTGGGCGTTAATTAGAATTTTACACGTGGAAATAAATATCAATAAATATGAACCAATCCACGTTTCTAGTTATATTAAGTTACCAAAAAACATAGAAGATAAAAAAGCCTGCATTAATATCCACAATAATGATAACTTCTGTTTTAAGTGGAGTTTAGTATCAGCCTTACAAACTTGCGCTGAAAGTGCAAAACGAACATCTTCATACAAAATTACTGACATTTCTCAACCCATAGTCAAGCTTGAGTTTGGTGATGTTTTACAACTTAATTTTGGCAATATGCAATTTCCAACTAAATTGTCTGAACTAAATTTATTCGAAAAACTTAATAATGAAATAAGCATAAATTTGTTTGGCTTGGAAGTCATTAATAAGAAATATGAGGTTGTAGGGCCATTTTATTTGACAAAATGTGAAAAAAAGTTTCATGTCAATCTATTGCTTTTGGAAAGGGATGAAAAATTTCATTTTGTTTACATAAAACATTTATCAAGATTGATAAGTCGGTCTGTAACTAGGAATATTCATCATATTTATATTTGTAATATGTGCTTGCAACATTTTCATACATTACAACAACGTGACTTACACAAACGCGAATGCAATAAAGTAGTTACAAAGCTTCCGTCTGTTGAAAAAAATACACTGGAGTTTAAGAATTATCAACAACAATTGAAAGCACCGTTTGTTATTTATGCCGATGCTGAGAGTATTTTACAACCTATTGCAACATGCAATTCTGATTCCACGATGTCTTCAACAACAAACATTCATCAACATGTTCCAGTAGCTTTCTCTTACTACATTAAATGTTCTTTTGATGATGATCTAAGCTGTTTCAAAGAATTTGTTGGAGCTAACTGTGCTAAGGAATTTATCCAATCATTGACAGAAACATGCAGTGAATTATATTCAACCTTCTTTATGAGTTCAAAACCGATGAATCCGCTAACACTGGATGAGCAGCTACAACAATTGGTTCAAGAAACGTGTCACATATGTGGTAAGCATTTAGATTTTAATAATAGAATTAGAGACCATTGCCACTTTACTGGCAATTATAGAGGTCCTGCTCATTCTTATTGTAACTTATTGTATAGACGATCAAATTTTTTTCCAATATTTTTTCACAATTTTTGCGGCTATGATTGTCATATTTTATTTAAAGAACTAAACGAAGTGAATGGACATATTGGTGTCATTCCTTTGAATAAAGAACGTTATATTTCATTATCTAAAAAAATTACAATAGATGATAATCATTCATTTTATTTACGTTTTCTCGATAGTTTCAGATTTATGACTTCTAGCCTTGATTCATTGTGTAAAAATTTAAATGAAAACGATTTTATTCATATAAAAAAAGAATTCAATAATAATGAAAAATTTAAACTTATGACTCGAAAGGGAGTTTTTCCCTATGAGTATTTAAATTCCATTGAACAACTTGACGAAACATGTTTACCGTCACAAGACAATTTTACCAATCAAATGACAAACACACCATGTTCCGATGAAGACTACATTCATGCAGTTAATGTATGGAATACGTTTAAATGTCAAAATTTATGGGACTATCTTAAACTTTACCTTAAAACAGATGTACTTATTTTGACTGATGTTTTTGAAAATTTTCGAAAAATATGCTCCAAAATCTATTCTTTAGATCCTGCAAATTTTTACACTACTCCAGGTTTGTCATGGGCGGCTATGTTAAAATACACTGATATAAAATTAGAGTTGTTAACTGATGTTGATATGTATAATTTTTTTAAAAAAGGGATACGTGGTGGAATTAGTCAGTGCTCACTTAGACATTCAGTGGCAAATAATAAATTTATGGGGGAATCTTATAAAAAAAACGAACCTTCCAAATATATAGTATATGAAGATGCCAACAATTTATATGTATGGGCAATGATCCAATATTTACCTCATAAAGATTTTCAGTGGGTTGATACTCCTGAAAATATTGATGTGCTTTCAGTTGCCGATGATTCGCAAACTGGTTACGTTTTAGAAGTGGATTTAGATTACCCTCAACATTTACATGATTTGCACAATGATTTTCCTTTTTGTGCTGAAAACAAAGTTCCACCGAAAGGTAAAATTCCTAAACTGTTAGTTGACTTAACAAACAAACGCAAATATATCATCCATTATCGAAACTTAAAACAGTGTCTTCGAAACGGCTTGGTTCTTAAAAAAATTTATAGAGTACTAAAGTTCACACAAAGCAATTGGTTAAAAAAATATATTGATTTAAACAACGCACACAGGTCAATGGCTAAAAATGCTTTTGAAAAAGATTATTATAAATTAATGAATAATGCTGTTTTTGGTAAAACAATGGAAAATGTAGATAAAAGAAAAAATGTCAAAATAGCTACATCTTGGGAAAGTCAAGGAAGACATTTAGGTGCTCGAGCGTTAATAGCAAAACCAAATTATCATAGTCACTCTAGATTTACTGAAAACTTGATAGCCGTTCAGCTTAATCATACAAATATATGTTATGACAAACCTATATATTTGGGATTTACGGTACTCGAACAATCTAAAATTCTTATGTATGATTTTCATTATGATTATATTAAACCTAAATATGGTAGTAAGGTTTTTTTAAATTATACAGACACTGACAGTTTCATTTATACTATACAGACAGATGATTTTTACGCTGACATATTTAATGAAATACCAAAACGTTTTGATACATCAGATTATCCATCTGACAATTTATTTAATTTTCCTCTAATGAATAAAAAAGTTCTAGGTCTTTTTAAAGATGAATTTAATGGAAAAATTGTTTCTGAATTTATTGGATTAAAATCTAAAATGTATTTCCTTCAAACATATGAAAATAAAACTATTAAAAAAGCTAAAGGAATAAAAAATTATGTTGTCAATTCTTTAACATTAGATAATTATAAAAATTGTTTATTAAAAAATGAAACTTGTTTTAAAGAAATGAAAATATTTAGATCATATTTACATACAATTTATACACAAAATTTAAATAAAGTAGCTTTAAGTTCATTAGATAATAAAAGATATATAACTGAAGATAATATAAAAACATATGCTTGGGGGCATTATGCCATTGAGCAATAGTTGTAAAAAAAACAAAATAAAAAAAAATTTTTGTTAGCTTAATAGAAAATCACAATTTAAAAATGTTTAAATAAAATAAAAAATATGATACACACATTAAAAGTGTCTTTTAATTTTAATTTTAACTTTGTATTTAAACCAAAACTATAAAAACTTTTCATATCTAATCAAGAATATTCAATTCAAAACCTATAAAACTTTTTTTCTATTTTCACAGAAATATTAATTCAAGCTTAAAAAAAAAAAATTAAAATATAATTTCAAACGTTTATTTGTTTTATTTTTTTCAAAACTTTTGCAGTTAAGTTAATAATCAACCAAAAAATTCCCATCGATTTTTTAAGCTTTTCAACTTTAAAATGGCAGTTGGAAGCTTCATTTTCAAACATTACGGACGAACTTTATCACCTTTGAATTTTTTAAATTTTTCACGTAAACATTAAATCAAGCTTAAACTTTGATAATATTAAGTATAAATCAAATTTAAAAAACTTTTCATATCTAATTAAAAAATATTCAGCTCAATAGTTTAAGCTTATTTTTATACCCTACACCTATAGAATAGGTAAAGGGGTATATTAACTTTGGTATGGTGTTTGTAACCACCTAAAGGAAGCGAGCTAGATATGGAAAAGTATATATATTTGTGATCAGCGTGACCGCCTTAGTCGATATAGCCATGTCCGTCCGTCCGTCCGTCCGTAGGCACGATAACTCAAAAAATAATGGAGCTATCTTGATGAAATTTTAACTGTAGGTTACTAGGACTGAAAGTACGGCGGGGATTGCATATGGGCGAAATCGGCCCATGGGTTCGGATTCTGGACCTTTTAATCGGTCTCAGGGCTAACGAACAAATATAAAAAATCACGATAACTCAACAACTAATGACGCTATCTTCATCAAATTTGTGCTGTAGGTTACTAGTAATGAAACTACTTCGGGAATTGCATAAGGTCGGGATTGGACCATGGGTTCGGAACCTAGAACTTTTTGATCGAATTTAGGCCAAACGAGCATAATTCCGAAACCAATGAAGATAGAACCTCCAAATTTGGTATTAGGGTGTCTGTTCCTATTTCCTAAGTGTCTTGTGAATTTGGGTCCCATTGGAGTAGTGGGTCGGGGACCAGCCACACATTTCCGAACACTTTAAAGCATATCTCTAAAATTGATAAAGATAACAACTTGAAAAAATGTAGAAGCTTCCAATTTGCCACAAGGGTGTTCTTTACTATCTCTTGCGTGTTCCCCTAATTTGGGATCAATTGGAGTGGTGGTTCTGTACCCCTCTCAGACCTCCCAAGTTTTAAAGGCTTATAATCGAAATTACTAAAAATAGTTACTTAAAATTAGGATAGACCGTTCAAATTGTGTACAAGGGTTAACTAGTACTATAAGTACAGCGCGGACTATATAAGAGCGAAATCAGCCCAACGGTTCAGATTCCGGACCTTTTAATCCATGTCAGGGCTAAGGAACATATATAAAAAATCACGATAACTCAACAACTAATGAGGCTATCTTCATGAAATTTGTGCTGTAGGTTATTGGCAGCGAAACTACGGCGGTGATTACGTACGGTGAGGATTGGACAATGGGTTCGGAACTTAGAACTTTTTTATCGAATTTAGGCCAAACGAGCATAATTCCGAAACCAATGAAGATAGAACCTCCAAATTTGGTATCAGGGTGTCCCTTCCTATTTCGTAAGTGTCTTTGAAATTTGGGCCCCATTGGAGTAGTGGATCGGGGACCAGCCACTCAGTTCTTAGGCCCTTAAAGCATATTTTCGAAATTAATAAAGATAGTAACTTGAAACAAATGTAGAAGCTTCCAATTTGCCACAAGGGTGTTCTTTACTATTCTTGCGTGCCCCCCTAATTTGGGATCAATTGGAGTGGTGGTTCAGAACCTCTCTTAGACTCCCCAATGTGTAAAAGCTTATCATCGAAATTAATAAAACTAGTAACTTAAAATTAAGATAGAGCGTTCCAATTGTGTAAAGGGTTAACTAGTATTGAAAGTATGACGAGGACTGCATATGGGCGAAATCGTACCATCATTTCGGGTCCTGGAACCCTTGAAAAGTTCAAGGACTAACAAACATATATCTTACAAACACCATAACTCAAAAAATAATGCCGGTATTTTGATGAAATTTAACAGTAGGTTACTAGTAATGAAAGTACCATGGGAATTGGTTGTGGTCGAGTTTAATTTCGAAGCCAAAGAATATATTTCCTATGTCCTATGTGTCTCCGAAATCTGGACTTAATTGTAGTGTTTCAGCTGTGTTCAAAGGTACTTGCTGCATTTATGTAAAATTTATTTTTATATTTAAATGAATTATATGAAAAGGTGTAAATTTTTAATTGTATTTTAGAAATACATTTATTGCATATTTTGCGTTTATAAGCTTTTCTATTAGGTATATAAACTAACCATTTAAAATAATTGCAATTTTTAAAAATTTGGATTATTAAATATATTATGCTTTGATTATCTTTTTATCACAAAATTTAATAATTAGAATTTTTTCATTTTGTAATTGAATTGGAATAAATATATTTTCATTTATTTCAAGTTTGTTTGTTTTTTAATATTTTTAAATAGATAAATTAGTAAGAATTTGTAGTATTTTTTAATAGATAGGGTAATTAGAAAATGTTTTTAGTATTATACAGTTAATTTGGTTAGCTATGTCTTACGATCAAATTAATAACAGCTTCTATGGTGTTAAAATGACTTATGGATATGTCCTTAAATTTGAACCAAATAGGTGTAGGGTATTTCTAAGTCGGTTGCACCGACTGACTGTTTCTTTACTTGTTTTTTTTTAATTTATAAAACTTTTTTCAATTTTCTCGGAAAGATTAAATCAAGCTTAAACTTTGATAATATTATACTAAATGCCAAACTTTAAAAACTTTTCATATTTAATTAAGAACAATAAGCACAATATCTTAAGCTTGTTACTGTTTTAATTTGAAATTTAAACATAACTGATATTCTAACCGCTAAGCTTAATTTAAAATACTCAAAAGCACAAAACTTTTTACTTATCACAATTTTATTGCATAACTTTAGGAGAACTTTTGCTGACTACTGCCGCTGAAACGGCACTAAAAAAGCTCCTGAGCTTTTGCTGCCGCTGAACCGGCATATACATACTACTTACATTAATCGATATTATATTTTTGGAATTAAAACTGTAACATAATTGTTATCAAAATAATTGTATTGAAACTACATATATTTGTTATTATTAAAAATAACCAAGTAGGGTGGGCCGCGTTATTTGCAAGGCGGGATTATTTAAAAAATTTTCACTTATTAAACTTTTTAAAAGGTTCAAAATTTTGATCTACGGATTGAATTTTTCGCGACTGTGCCAGTTAAGTTTTTAAGATTCTTCGGAATCTTAAAATTTTTAACATTTAAATTAAACAACTTTATTGTAATATTATGGTCTTCAGACTGCTTTATTTTATATAGGTATTTTATTTAATTCCATAAAAATTTACAAATTACATTTATTTTAAACTAAGCATTTCTTAACTTAAAAAAATTAACATTACTTAATACTAATTTTCGAAATGCTTATGGATTTGTCGGTTTTACAAATTTATTAATTAAAACATAGTAAGAAGTAATAAATTGCATTTCCTGTTTTCAATTAAATTATTTATCAAAAGGTGACTGAGTTTTACATAATTTTAAAATAATCAAGGTTAATTGCTAATGTATATATACAGATTATAACTACAACCTTCTAAACTATAAATTTATAAATTCTTTCTTTTCATTGAAATTATACAAGCAGATTTCCGTTCCCGTGAAATTAGCTTATCTCTAATCTTTCAAATAACTTTATTTTGCTATCGCAGCATTTCAACACTTAAACAAATCGCGTATTATTATTTTTATAGAATATATCTCAGACTTGATGATTATTGTAACTACAGTAAATATCACCGTAAATGCTTACTATGCATTTTTAAATTACAGTTAATTTGTAAGCTAATACTTTTTTACAAAATTTAAATATAATAAAATAATATTATATAATAAAATTCATCATCATCTGTATTATATAATAAAATTCTATAGTATTATATAATATAATCATCATCTGAACCCGTAATCAACAACTATGACAACATTATTTGGTCAGTTATAAATGATTTTTACCTTTTTAATTTTTAAAATTTTATACATTTATATTACGATATTTAAAGTTATATGTATTTTACTTATAATTATTATAAAATTTGATTATAAATAAAATAGGATCTAGTAACTCTTAAAATAAATAAAAACAAAAAATTAGCAGTAAGTAATTAAAAAAAAAAAAAAATTTTTTAATATACCTACTATAAGTTTTATTTGATTGAGAAAATATGGGCGCGGAAAAATTAAAAATTATGCTCGATTTGTAAACAAAATTACTCCCAAATGATTTAACAGAATTTATTGAACGAATGAACATGCTAGTACCTTAATTTAATACATTTGACGAAACAAATAAAAAATTAATAAAAGGGTACATAAAAGACAAAGTCATTGACGACGCAAGGATTTCATCGAGAAAAAATGGAAATCCTAATTCTTGGGACGAGATAAAGAAAAATTTTAATAAAAAGCCATGATGAGAAATTATGGGCAGAGGCACTTCTAGACGAAATGAAACTTTGTTGTGTGACCACAAACATTGAAAACTTTTATGACAGAATTAACACCTATTAATGTAGACTAAATAACCTTTATATTTTAAATAGAAGCTTAGGTAGTGATGATATAAAAAGTAATAAAAAAAATTGGTTTAAAAATATCTCAAACTAACAAACCTGAACTCGCATGTAGTATTTTATATAGTAGGCTACCCAAAGATTTAGACGCAGCATGTGAAATTATCAAAGAGGGTAATTATTAAAATTAATATGCTGACAATTTTAAAACAAATACAATTCCAATAACAATTTTAATAAAAAATATCATAATAAATAAAAATTACAAAATTCTTCACAGTCAAATAGAATAAATTCTAGTACTAATAAAACATATTACAAAGATCCCAATAATTTTAAAAATAATAGTTCTAACCAAACAACTTAAAATTTAAATAGGAAAAGTTACCAAAACTCAAGCAACTTTAATAAAACTAATTCAAATAACACAACTTTTTATAACGACACTAGAATCAACCAATCTAGAATGTCTACAAATATTAAAAGCTCTAATGCAATGAATATAAGAAAATCATTCAGCATTCAAATTCTCCATACATTTCTCCAATTTGGGTTGTTCCTAAAAAATTTGACCGCAATGGCAAAAAAAAATGGAAAAGTGTGATCGATTACAGAAAATTAAACAACAAATTTTTTAAGAAAAATGTTTTTTTAAACCACAGATATTAAAATTAATTTAATTTTTTAAGTTTGAGTTTGCTTTAAATTAAAGATCTACCACATATTATATTAAAGAGGGTCTAGAAAGGAGTGATAGTGTTTCTTTTACCAAATTTAAAACATTAGTCTCCGGTTTAAATCCTGATCGTGGTGGATGACACATTTTGTTTATACCCTACACCTATAGAATAGGTAAATGGGTATATTAACTTTGGTATGGTGTTTGTAACCACCTAAAGGAAGCGAGCTAGATATGGAAAAGTATATATATTTGTGATCAGCGTGACCGCCTTAGTCGATATAGCCATGTCCGTCCGTCCGTCCGTCCGTCCGTAGGCACGATAACTCAAAAAATAATGGAGTTATCTTGATGAAATTTTAACTGTAGGTTACTAGGACTGAAAGTACGGCGGGGATTGCATATGGGCGAAATCGGCCCATGGGTTCGGATTCTGGACCTTTTAATCGGTTTCAGGGCTAACGAACAAATATAAAAAATCACGATAACTCAACAACTAATGACGCTATCTTCATCAAATTTGTGCTGTAGGTTACTAGTAATGAAAGTACTTCGGGAATTGCGTAAGGTCGGGATTGGACCATGGGTTCGGAACCTAGAACTTTTTGATCGAATTTAGGCCAAACGAGCATAATTCCGAAACCAATGAAGATAGAACCCCCAAATTTAGTATCAGGGTGTCCCTCCCTATTTCCTAAGTGTCTTGTGAATTTGGGTCCCATTGGAGTAGTGGGTCGGGGACCAGCCACACATTTCCGAAGACCTTAAAGCATATCTTTAAAATTAATAAAGATAACAACTTAAAAAAATGTAGAAGCTTCCAATTTGCCACAAGGGTGTTCTTTACTATCTCTTGCGTGTCCCCCTAATTTGGGATCAATTGGAGTGGTGGTTCTGTACCCCTCTCAGACCTCCCAAGTTTTAAAGGCTTATAATCGAAATTACTAAAAATAGTTACTTAAAATTAGGATAGACCGTTCAAATTGTGTATAAGGGTTAACTAGTACTATAAGTACAGCGCGGACTATATAAGGGCGAAATCAGCCCAACGGTTCGGATTCCGGACCTTTTAATCGATGTCAGGGCTAAGGAATATAAAAAATCACGATAACTCAACAACTAATGAGGCTATCTTCATGAAATTTGTGCTGTAGGTTATTGGCAGCGAAACTATGGTGGTGATTACGTACGGTGAGGATTGGACAATGGGTTCGGAACTTAGAACTTTTTGATCGAATTTAGGCCAAACGAGCATAATTCCGAAACCTATGAAGATAGAACCTCCAAATTTGGTATCAGGGTGTCCCTTCCTATTTCGTAAGTGTCTTTGAAATTTGGGCCCCATTGGAGTAGTGGATCGGGGACCAGCCACTCAGTTCTTAGGCCCTTAAAGCATATTTTCGAAATTAATAAAGATAGTAACTTGAAACAAATGTAGAAGCTTCCAATTTGCCACAAGGGTGTTCTTTACTATTTCTTGCGTGCCCCCCTAATTTAATGGTGGCGCTGTACTTATAGTACTAGTTAACCCTTATACACAATTTGAACGGTCTATCCTAATTTTAAGTAACTATGGGATCAATTGGAGTGGTGGTTCAGAACCTCTCTTAGACCCCCCAATGTGTAAAAGCTTATCATCGAAATTAATAAAACTAGTAACTTAAAATTAAGATAGAACGTTCCAATTGTATACAAGGGTTAACTAGTATTGAAAGTATGACGGGACTGCATATGGGCGAAATCGTACCATAATTTCGGGTCCTGGAACCCTTGAAAAGTTCAAGGACTAACAAACATATATCTTACAAACACCATAACTCAAAAAATAATGCCGGTATTTTGATGAAATTTAACAGTAGGTTGCTAGTAATGAAAGTACCATGGGAATTGGTTGTGGTCGAGTTTAATTTCGAAGCCAAAGAATATATTTCCTATGTCCTATGTGTCTCCGAAATCTAGACTTAATTGTAGTGGTTCAGCTATGTTCAAAGGTACTTGCTGTATTTATGTAAAATTTATTTTTATATTTAAATGAATTATATGAAAAGGTGTAAATTTTTAATTGTATTTTAGAAATACATTTATTGCATATTTTGCGTTTATAAGCTTTTCTATTAGGTATATAAACTAACCATTTAAAATAATTGCAATTTTTAAAAATTTGGATTATTAAATATATTATGCTTTGATTATCTTTTTATCGCAAAATTTAATAATTAGAATTTTTTCATTTTGTAATTGAATTGGAATAAATATATTTTCATTTATTTCAAGTTTGTTTGTTTTTTAATATTTTTAAATAGATAAATTAGTAAGAATTTGTAGTATTTTTTAATAGATAGGGTAATTAGAAAATGTTTTCAGTATTATACAGTTAATTTGGTTAGCTATGTCTTACGATCAAATTAATAACAGCTTCTATGGTGTTAAAATGACTTATGGATATGTCCTTAAATTTGAACCAAATAGGTGTAGGGTATTTCTAAGTCGGTTGCACCGACTGACTGTTTCTTTACTTGTTTTTTTTTCATTATATATTTTTTTTAACTTTGAATTTGTTTTAAATTAAAGATATATCACAAATCATTTTAGAGAGGGTCTAGAACGGAGTGATAGTGTTTGTTTTACCAAATTTTTATAAAAATAAATGATTAAATACTCAGTAAGAAACCCTATATAATTTTGAAAGTGTGCTTTTTGAAATCCCTTGATTTTTTTCATCACTTGTTTTTGATTGTGTCAACAAATTTATTTCGTTATTAATTTAATCAACCCTACTAAAAAAATCGGCTACATTATTATATTTTCCTTGTATGTAATCTATTTTAATGTCATACTCTCCTAGTTCTATTAACCATCTTTGAAGTCTAGGGTTAATATCCTTTCCAGAATTTTTTGCCAGTAGCCATTTTATAGGATGGTGGTCTGTATGTAAATCGAATTCTTTTCCAAATAGATACGGCCTAAAATATTTAGTACTCTAAACAATAGCTAACAATTCTCTCTCAATTAAAACATTTTGCCCTTTTTTCTACCAATTAATTCTACTACTTTCCAAGAAATAATTCCAGAAGTATTCAACTGTTTTGGTTTTGGTATGGAGGTAACTATTTTATTGGTTACTTTATTTGTACCTTTTATTGTACTATAAAACATAAGTTTGTCGAGTTTTTATTCATTATAGGTTTTTAAAATATTTGGTCTTATAATACTTGTTGTAGAACCAATATCAACTACACATTTAATTAGTTGATTGTCGATATTTAACGAAATTATGGTGAGGTTAAATTCCGAGGCCCGCCTTGAAAATTTATGACATTATCCTTTAAATTTCCGATTTTCATCGAATCTGTCCTATCACTGAAAAAATTACTATTTCGTCGTTTGCGTTACTGTTATTTCTGGGAAAATTCCTAGAATTTTGGCTAATTTGAGTTGAATTATTGCTTACTGATAAATTGTTATTATCGTTGTATTTATTATTATTATTTTTAGTATAATTACTATTTGCAAATAGATTGGCATTTTCTGAGTTGGTTTTATGAAAAATTTTATTAAAAAAAAAAAAAAAAAAAATGTTCATTATTACCAGATAATGTTTTTAGATGGCGAAATTGACTAATAATATTATCAGTACTTAAATTAAATACGTTATGTTGGCTTGCTTGTGGTTGCACGAGGATTTGTTGTTGTTGTAGGTTTATTCGTCCTTCCTGTTGAATTACAACTCTGGTTTTTTTGATTTCTTATTTCAGCGATTGTGGACATATTTTCGCTGTTTCTTTAAAGCTTTCGCTGTTTCTTAAAGCTGTTTCACAATATTATTAGTATTAGTGTTAATTTTTCGAATTTTTGTAATAAAGCATGGATGTATTTATTTTATTAAACTCAAAATTTATTTTGTTTATTTTACCCAAAATTTTGAATTATTTTAGTTTGATTAAACTAAATTATAAATATTAATTTGATGCTTTTTTATTTATTCTTTTGTTTTCTTTAAATTTAATTTATTTTATTAACTATTTTTATTTAAAAGTTAAAAGTATTAATTTTATAGTTTTATCAAACTAAAATGTCACTTAATTAACTTACATTAATCGATATTAAATTTTTGGAATTAAAACTGTAACATAATTGTTATCAAAATAATTGTATTGAAACTACATATATTTGTTATTATTAAAAATAACCAAGTAGGGTGGGCCGCGTTATTTGCAAGGCGGGATTATTTAAAAAATTTTCACTTATTAAACTTTTTAAAAGGTTCAAAATTTTGATCTACGGATTGAATTTTTCGCGACTGTGCCAGTTAAGTTTTTAAGATTCTTCGGAATTTTAAAATTTTTAACATTTAAATTAAACAACTTTATTGTAATATTATGGTCTTCAGACTGCTTTATTTTATATAGGTATTTTATTTAATTCCATAAAAATTTACAAATTACATTTATTTTAAACTAAGCATTTCTTAACTTAAAAAAATTAACATTACTTAATACTAATTTTCGAAATGCTTATGGATTTGTCGGTTTTACAAATTTATTAATTAAAACATAGTAAGAAGTAATAAATTGCATTTCCTGTTTTCAATTAAATTATTTATCAAAAGGTGACTGAGTTTTACATAATTTTAAAATAATCAAGGTTAATTGCTAATGTATATATACAGATTATAACTACAACCTTCTAAACTATAAATTTATAAATTCTTTCTTTTCATTGAAATTATACAAGCTGATTTCCGTTCCCGTGAAATTAGCTTATCTCTAATCTTTCAAATAACTTTATTTTGCTATCGCAGCATTTCAACACTTAAACAAATCGCGTATTATTATTTTTATAGAATATATCTCAGACTTGATGATTATTGTAACTACAGTAAATATCACCGTAAATGCTTACTATGCATTTTTAAATTACAGTTAATTTGTAAGCTAATACTTTTTTACAAAATTTAAATATAATAAAATAATATTATATAATAAAATTCATCATCATCTGTATTATATAATAAAATTCATCATCATCTGAACCCGTAATCAACAACCATGACAACATTATTTGGTCAGTTATAAATAATTTTTACCTTTTTAATTTTTAAAATTTTATACATTTATATTACGATATTTAAAGTTATATGTATTTTACTTATAATTATTATAAAATTTGATTATAAATAAAATAGGATCTAGTAACTCTTAAAATAAATAAAAACAAAAAATTAGCAGTAAGTAATTAAAAAAAAAAAAAAAATTTTTTAATATACTATAAGTTTTATTTGATTGAGAAAATATGGGCGCGGAAAAATTAAAAATTATGCTCGATATTGTAAGCAAAATTACTCCCAAATGATTTAACAGAATTTATTGAACGAATGAACATGCTAGTACCTTAATTTAATACATTTGACGAAACAAATAAAAAATTAATAACAGGGTACATAAAAGACAAAGTCATTGACGACGCAAGGATTTCATCGAGAAAAAATGGAAATCCTAATTCTTGGGACGAGATAAAGAAAAATTTTAATAAAAAGCCATGATGAGAAATTATCGGCAGAGGCACTTAACAGAATTTATTGAACTAATGAACATGCTAGTACCTTAATTTAATACATTTGACGAAACAAATAAAAAATTAATAACAGGGTACATAAAAGACAAAGTCATTGACGACGCAAGGATTTCATCGAGAAAAAATGGAAATCCTAATTCTTGGGACGAGATAAAGAAAAATTTTAATAAAAAGCCATGATGAGAAATTATCGGCAGAGGCACTTCTAGACGAAATGAAACTTTGTCGTGTGACCACAAACATTGAAAACTTTTATGACAGAATTAACACCTATTAATGTAGACTAAATAACCTTTATATTTTAAATAGAAGCTTAGGTAGTGATGATATAAAAAGTAATAAAAAAATTGGTTTAAAAATATCTCAAACTAACAAACCTGAACTCGCATGTAGTATTTTATATAGTAGGCTACCCAAAGATTTAGACGCAGCATGTGAAATTATCAAAGAGGGTATTTATTAAAATTAATATGCTGATATTTTTAAAACAAATACAATTCCAATAACAATTTTAATAAAAAATATCATAATAAATAAAAATTACATCAGGAAACAAATTCTTCACAGTCAAATAGAATAAATTCTAGTACTAATAAAACATATTACAAAGATCCCAATAATTTTAAAAATAATAGTTCTAACCAAACAAACCAAAATTTAAATAGGAAAAGTTACCAAAACTCAAGTAACTTTAATAAAACTAATTCAAATAACACAACTTTTTATAACGACACTAGAATCAACCAATCTAGAATGTCTACAAATATTAAAAGCTCTAATGCAATGAATATAAGAAAATCATTCAGCATTCAAATTCTCCATACATTTCTCCAATTTGGGTTGTTCCTAAAAAATTTGACCGCAATGGCAAAAAAAAATGGAAAAGTGTGATCGATTACAGAAAATTAAACAACATAACTGTCGATGACAAATTTCCAATTCCTTATTTGAAAGACATTTTTGACAAACTAGGAAAAGCATATTACTTCACTACTTTAAACCTCACCAAAGGGTTCCACCAGATAGAAGTGAACCCAAAGGGTAGGAAAAAAACCGCGTTTAAAAAAACATCGACGGCGCATTATTAGTTCATAAGGATGCCAATCGGCTTAAAGAATGCACCATCAACATTCCAAAGGCTTATGAATCAAGTTTTGGAAAAATACATAAACAAAATTTGTATAGTTTATATGGATGATATCTTAATTTTTTCTTCATCTTTGCAAGAACATTTAGATTCTTTGAATAAGATATTTTAAATGCTAACCAAAGAAAACCTAAAAATGCAGTTGGATAAATGTTCGTTTTGAAATCGGGAAACCGAATTTTTAGGGCACATCGAAAAGAAAAAAAGTGTTAAACCAAACCCAAAAAAAAACGAGGAAGAGTGTAGTAGAGTAGACTGTGTCAACTCTGGGATACCCGTATGACCATTATATAAACATTATATCATTATTATTATAAACATTAATTACTTTTGGCAAAATTTCAAACATATCAGATTTATTAGGTGTAGTGTAATGCTCTTATAAAAGAAAGAGTTGTATGGCAGCTACTCGAACTCTTGGTAGTAGAGCAACCAAATTTTGCAGTAACTTTGGCCATTACACTAAACTATTTTTGGCAAAATTTCAGACACCCAACTTCAATAGGTATAGAGTAATGCTCATATAAAATAAGAAGTTGTATGACAGCTACTCGAACCCTTTGCAGTAGACCAACCAAATTTTGCAGTAACTTTGGCCACTACACTAAACAATTTTTAGCAAAATTTCAGACACCCAGCTTCATTAGGTGTAGTGTAATGATCATATAAAAGAAGGAGTTGTATGGCAGCTACCCGAACCCATGGACCAAAATGGCCGAATTTAAATAGCGATGACGGCTATTGCAAAAAAACGAATTTGCGAAAATTTCAAGATCCTAGCTCCTTTAGTTTTTGAGTTATCGTGCGGACGGACAGACGGACGGACATACATAGCTAAATCGATTTTTTTTTCGATTCTGATCCGATCCATACACTTGAGTCTATATCTACCTCCCCTCCTTCTCTGCGTCACAAACGTAATGGCAAATTTATTATACCCTTTGACTATATAGTCATACGGGTATAATAAGTTCAATTTTAAAAACTTCATTGCCCACGTCGCAAAAGAAAATAAAGAGTTTCCTCGGCATCATAGGCTACTGCAATTTTTCAAAGCGAAAATTTATACATTATTATGCTACAGTAGCATATCCATTAACAAAACATTTCAAAAGGAGAGCAAAAACTAATTTGAAAGATAAAGAATTTTCAAAAGCTTTTAAAACATTAAAAACACTTGATCACATCAGATCCCATTTTAAAATATCCTGACTTTAGTAAAAATTTTGTTTTAACCACGGATGCATCTGACTTCACACTGGGTGCTGTTTTAAGCCAAAATAATCATTTAATTTCATTTATTTCGCGTTCTTTAAATAAGCATGAGAAAAATTACTCAACAATAGAAAAGGAATTACGTGCTATTGTCTGGGCTACTAAACAATTCCGACCCTACTTATATGGTAGGAAATTAACTATCAAAACGGACCATAAACCACTTATCTGACTCAACAATTTAAAAGAACCAAATTGTTAGCTTCAGAGATGGAAAATCAAATTAAACGAGTTTACCTTCGACGTAAAGTATCTTAAGGATAAACTAAATTCTGCAGCGGACGGTTTGTCTCGTATAAATGTTGAAAAAATTACGAACAATATACCAATGAAATAAATTAAAGTGAAGAGGAAACGAATTACGATGAAGTAATACAACCTATTTTAAATGAAAATTTTAAAGAACCTTCTAAAGAAAACCTATAAAACTATTTAAAAACCAAATATTTTTAAAATAAAGAATAAAGAAAAATTTTCTTTAAAAATTGTGCATAAAAAATACAAAATACAGTGCATGTAGCACAAAATATCAATTTATTACAACTAATGTAACGGATTTTACCAAATAAAGGTCATAAAAGAATCAAAGACATAATACTGTTTTGTAAACTGAACGTCCTAGCACATAACATTATTTCGTCTAATGAAATCCAATATTTCAATATAACAATAGAAACTTTTCCATTTATTAAAAGTAGCGTAATTTTAAAACAAAGAAAAATTATTGTTGCAATTTTAATTCCAAAATTCACTAATTAAAAATATTTTAGTGCTATTGTGACCCCATTTCCCAATCAAGTAAACTAAGAACTAGATATAAGTATTGAAAATATTATAGTATCTAAAACAAAAGTAATATTCAGGCTTGAAAGTACTTTAAAAGAAATAGATTCAGGTTTGCTAATAACAAACAATATTGAACAATGTAAATTATCATAAAATTGTCAAAAAGAAGATGTTATAACTGAAATACATAATGTAATAAAATTTATAATTTGTGATGTAATAATAAATAATTTAAATTTTGTAAATAAAATCAAGACATAGGTACCATCGTTATATTATTTGTTACATTTACAATATCTATATCGTAACAAAAATAATAAAATTAAAACAAATATAAAAGAGTTCCCGAAATGCCTAACATATAAAACAGGACACTTTTTTTTCTTTTTTTTTTACTTAAAAATAAATTTAATTATTATAATTTTTTACTTTCAAAGAACATAATTTTTAATTAAATAATAAATTAACGGCAAGAAAATAATAAAATCAAAATAAAAGAGAAATTGGAAATAAAAACAAAAATACGAGTAAGTACTGCAAATCTTCAAAAATCAAATGAAACAAACCGGTTTAGTGTTTAACATTATTGTTGATTCTAACAAACAAAAATTATGAGAAAAAATAGAACAAAAAATATTATATGTATATTAAATGACATTGACTGCATTATTAGAAAATTTCGTTACATTACTATATTTACTAAGACAATTCTCTGTTAATACTTTTTTTAATTTAGAATTACTATAGAGTTTAAAATGCCAGTCCAGCGAATTGTATAATTTTATGCCACGGTAAATTGTGGTAGAGGTACCAAATTGAGATGTTCTCTTCTTTTCAATATGCATTAATTCCTTACTTCTAGTATTCACTTTATGATGTTCACTCTTAGTTAACATGATAGTTGAATGTAAATTAACAGTACTAATATTGTGAATCAGGAGGAAAAACTTAACATTGACAAAATCTTTAATTAAGAGCAGATCACATGTTCTATGTATAAACTCTGTTCATTCTCGCCAATTGAATTTTAAATACATTTTTCAATGCTCTGTTTTGCACAACTTGAATTTCTTCAATAACTGTTTTAGGAGAAGCCCATAATGTAACTCCATAACTAATGCGACTATGAAATAATGCATAATATATTGTTTTTTTGATTTTGTATGGCATTAAGTAAGAAATTTTACTGAAAACACCTGCAATTGTTGATAATTTTCTACACAGATTTTCAATATGAAGGTTCCATTTTAAATTATAATGTATAATCATGCCAAGATATTTATACTGATCTACTTGGTCAAGTGTTTGATGTGATATCTTTACATTTAGTGACGGCGGATTCATACTAATAACTAAGTATTTTGTTTTTGAGATATTGATATTTAATTTTCTAGTTATCATCCGAAGGTATACTTTTTCAAGTTCTGAATGCATTTTGTCCTTTAAATCGGAGTAATTATTAGCACTGAACACAAAGCAAATATCATCTGCATAGAGAAATATTTCTGCGTCAATTCCTATTGCATTCAGTCCATCCATATATAATATAAATAGCAGCGGTCCAAGTATGCTACCTTGTGGTTCACCATAGTGAACAGTGTTTACCTCACTCTTAATGTTAGAAATTTGAGTAAAGAGTTTTCGATTAACAAAGTACGATTCAAACCATTTATGTGCCGATCCCTTAATTCCATAAGATTGAAGAATTTTGAGTAGAATTCGCGGCTCAATCGTATCAAATGCCTTTGATAAGTCTATGAACAAGAGTGATACGCACTTCTTTTTGTCTTTCAAATTCTGTGCAAAATGAACCATGTCACCAACAGCTGCTTCCGTGTTAGATTTGTATCTATATCCATATTGATTTTTGGACAAAAGTTTGTTACGTTCAAGATAGCTACGTTCAATGAAAACTACTTTCTCTATAATTTTTGATAATACTGGTGCAAGACAAATCGGTCTATAATTATTATAGTTAATTTTATTGCCAGATTTGAAAATAGGAATAATCTTGCCTATCTGGGAATATATCTTCCATTAATGACTTATTTACTATTAACGAAATAGAATCACTTATGTTATCATTACATGCTTTAAGAATATTAGATGATAGATTGAAAGAGTCAAGTGAATTTGAATTGTTAATTTTTTTGATTATCTTCGATATTTCATACTTATTGGTATAATCAAATTTAAAAGACTCATTCGTAATTGCTCTTGTAGAAAATATTTTTTCCTCACAACTTTTAGCAAGTATTTCACCAATAGTGGAAAAGAGCTGATTTAGTTCACTAATTTTCATTGTTGCCTCTTTTTCAGACAAACCTTGTATTAACGTTATATCTCCTTTTCTATTAGCACCATTATAAAGAATGCTATTAATACAAATCCAAGTTTTGGACGAATTATTTGCACTTTCTATAAATGTTTTTTCAAAGTAGCTTTTCTTTTTAAACCTTCGCATACTGGTCACCTTACTTCAATAGTATTTGAACTGTTTTTCTAAATGAATGTTTGTTCTGTCAAGCCTCCATTTACAAAACCAAAACTGCTTTATCTTCATTGTGTCAATCAGTTCTTTGTCAATCCACTGTTTAAACTTTCGGTTTTTTATTTTTTTGATATTATAACTAGATGACTTATCAATTAATTTCTGAATTTTTTTGGTAAATTCAGTCAAAGTATTTTCACAATTCTTGCTTTGATTTAATAATATAGGCTCAGATGAACTCAGACGAATTAATTTCTCTAAATTTATTGTTCTACTTTTCGAAGCATTACTGTTAACATTTGAATTGTCATGAAGTATATCAGTATGCTTAGAAACTTCAATCAGTATGACATTATGATCAAGAAGATCAACAATAACTACTAAAAGAATTACTAATATTTCTAGTAATTATTTTATCATTGCAAATATGGAAACCAATCGAAGACATAAAATTCTTATATTTATATACTTTGTTAGTGTTTATTAATAAATTAATGTTAAAATCACCAATTATATAAGTGTTATTATTTAGATTTGTTTTAGCTATACATGTAGGAATTAAAGATTTTATTTTAAGTTTTTGTAAGAATTGAAGATGTTATTTTAAGATTTATAATTGTTTTTTTTTGTCACTAGTGGTATTTTTTTGTAAGAATTAAAGATTTTATTTTAAGTTTTTGTAAGAATTGAAGATGTTATTTTAAGATTTATAATTGTTTTTTTTTTGTCACTAGTGGTAATTTTTTGTAAGAATTGAAGATGTTATTTTAAGATTTATAATTGTTGTGATTGTCACTAGTTGTCGCTTTTATTGACATTGATCAGTAGAAAGTATAAATAGTGAGTTTAAAAGTTTTGTTGATTCAGTCTAAAAATAAATTGAAAGAATAAAGAAGATCATATGAATAAAAGACTTTGTATTTTCCTACAATTTTTGGGGGCTCAACTAAAAGGATATAGAACTATAAAAATATAAAGAAGTTATTCAAAAAGTAAAGTACAGTTTTTTTTAAAAAAAAAAAAAGAAAAGAAGAAATGATGTCTGATTTTGAGACGCCAATGAATGCAAATAAAAAGGCGGAAAATTTGAAAAGTATGAACGTTAAACAATTGAGAGACAAATTAGGAGAGTTAGGTTTATCAAGAAGTGGAAGGAAGGCTGACTTGCAAAAGCGACTAGAAGAACAATTAGGAAGATTAGATTTAAATAGGAATATTGATGAAGAATTACATAATTCTCATAATGAAGATTACGAGGAAATTATCATTGGTAACGAAGACGAAATAAAAAAATTAAAAGAAGAAATGGAAGTGATGAAAAAAAGATTAGAGCAGTTAAATAAAGGTGATGAAGACTTAAGGTCGGGATCAGAGAGTGAGGACTTGCCGGTGTCCTTTTTATTTAGAGACATTGAAGAATCGTTAAGTACATTCAGTGGAAGCGACTTATATTCTGTAAAAGACTGGATTACAGAATTTGAAGAAGCGGCATATACATGTAGATGGAATAATCAACAAAAATTAATATACTCGAAAAGATTACTTAAAAATCCAGCAAAAAATTTGGTGAGAAGAGTAAGATCTTGGAATGAAGTAAAAAATCAGTTAATGGAAGAATTTGACGTCAGATTATCAGCAGCGGACGCTCATAATGTGATGGCAAAAACAAAAAAGTGATATAATGAGAATACTTTTGATTATTTCATGAAGATGAGAGAACTGGGGACTACATATGG
The DNA here is from genome assembly GCA_963082915.1 of Dolichopus griseipennis. NCBI lineage: Eukaryota > Metazoa > Arthropoda > Insecta > Diptera > Dolichopodidae > Dolichopus > Dolichopus griseipennis. The sequence continues at coordinate 216,289,320 of OY720441.1, read as the reverse complement.
GATTGATAATGTGTCAATTATGAAGTACGTAATAAATGGAATAAATGAAAATAATCCAGGTAAAAGTATTTTATATGGGGCAGCTAATTTCAAGGAGTTAAAGTTAAAATTACGAGCTTACGAGGATTTTAAAATAAATACGAAGGTCAAACCACAGGAAAACAGGTTTACGTCCAGAGATGATCTACAAATAAAAGAGAAAACGAAGGATGTTCGATGTTATGCTTGTGGAAAATTGGGACATGTAGCGCCTAGATGTCCAAACAAGGCCAACGGGTTAAAATGCTTTAAATGCAACGAATTCGGGCATAAATCTTATGAATGTCAAAATAAAAAAGTTGAAAGAAATATTGAAAAGGAAATTATGATGTCAAGTACAAATAAGTATAAACAAAGCATGAATAAATGGGTTAAAATTAAAAATAAATTTGTTTCAAGTCTTATTGATACAGGATGTGATGTAAATTTAATTAGGTTGGATGTAGTACAAAGAATTAACTTAACTTTTCACCCTGATAAAACAATGAAATTGAAAACAGGTGGCAATGCAAAAATTAGTACTATGGGTTATTTGAATGAAGAAATTGAAATTGATGGAATTTTTTTTAAGGTTATGTTTTATGTAGTAGGTATAAATGATGTGCCTGTCAAAATGATTTTAGGTAAAGAATTGTTAAAAGATGTAAAACTAATTATTTGTAATGAAATTAAAAGTTTAATTGACAATTATAAGCCGAACATTGAGACAAGTATAGAATTAAGAATAACAACGACTGACAATATACCAGTATGTCACAAACCTCGCCGACTAGCTTTTAAGGAAAAAGATGAGGTAGAACAACAAATTAATAAATGGATTCAAGATAAGATCATAGTACCCTGTTCATCTGATTATTCTAGTCGAGTAGTGGTGGTGCGAAAGAAAGATGGTTCACCACGGGTGTGTGTGGATTATCGAAAACTAAATATGAAGGTAATCAAGGATTGCTATCCAGTTCCGTTAATCGAAGAGCAATTGGATAGCTTACAAACAGTAAAAATTTTTTCAACATTCGATTTGAAGAATGGATTCTTCCACGTGAAGGTGAATGAAGAAAGCCAGAGGTTTCTGTCCTTTGTCACAAGTAGTGGATAATATACATTTTTAAGAACTCCGTTTGGATTTTGCAATGCGCCTCGCGTTTTCCAAAGGTACATAAACGAAATTTTCCGAGATTTTATTGTACAAAAGTTGGTGTTATTATATATGGATGACATTATTGTACTGGCAAGCAGTGAACAAGAAGCTATAAAAAATTTAAAGAAGGTACTACAAAGAGCAGAAGAAGCAGGTTTGGAAATCAACTGGACTAAATGTCAATTTTTGGAAAGAAGAGTGGAATTTCTTGGCCATATAATAGAAAACGGAACCATAAGACCATCCAAAAATAAAATGAAGGACGTTCAAAATTTCCCAATACCATCAAACATCAAGGCTGTTCAAAGCTTTTTGGGAATAACTGGATACTTTCGGAAGTTTATTGCCAACTATTCCGTGATTGCTAAACCGCTGTCAGATATGTTAAGAGGAAAAAATGAATTTAAATTTGGAAGTGAACAAATGTATTCGTTTAATGAATTGAAGAAAGAGTTATGTGGGATGCAGTTCTTAAAATTTATAATCAAGATGCTGAAACACAATTACACACTGACGCATCTAAATATGGTTTTGGGGCAGTGCTTCTTCAACGTGACAATGATGATCAACAATTTCATCCAGTTTATTATATGTCTTTGAAAACATCAGAGTTAGAAGAAAAATATGACAGCTACATGCTGGAAGTTCTGGCCGTAATTAAAGCATTGACCAAATTTCGCGTATATTTCATACATAAAAAATTTAAAATTATAACGGATTGTAACGCGTTTAAACAAACGATGGACAAGAAAAATGTTTGTCCTAAAATTTTTCGTTGGGTATTATTTCTTCAGGATTTTGAATATGAAATTGAACATCGAACAGGAGAAAAAATGAGGCATGTGGATGCATTAAGCAGAAATGCAGTTATGTATATCTCAACAGAAGAAAATTTAAATATTAAAATTAAGCAATGTACACTAAATGATGACTCGCTGAAATCAATTTGCGAAGTTTTAGCTGTCAAGCCTTATAATGATTATTTAATAAAGAATGACATTTTATACAAATATAAAGATCGATTAGAGTTACTGGTAGTCCCACAGGATATGGAGCAAGAAATTATAAGGACATACCATGAAAATGGTCATTTCGGTTGTAAAAAAGTTGAAGAACAAATTACGCAGCAATATTTTATTGTAAATTTAAAAGAAAACGAGGAAAAGTGTAGTAGAGTAGACTGTGTCAACTCTGGGATACCCGTATGACCGTTATATAAACATTATATCATTATTATTACAAACATTAATTACTTTTGGCAAAATTTCAAACATACCAGCTTTATTAGGTGAAATATAATGCTCATATAAAAGAAGGAGTTGTATGGCAGCTACTCGAACCCTTTGCAGTAGACCAACCAAATTTTGCAGTAACTTTGGCCATTAAACTAAACTATTTTTGGCAAAATTTCAGACACCCAGCTTTAATAGGTATAGAGTAATGCTCATATAAAATAAGAAGTTGTATGGCAGCTACTCGAACCCTTTGTAGTAGACCAACCAAATTTTGCAGTAACTTTGGCCATTACACTAAACTATTTTTGGCAAAATTTCAGACACCCAGCTTTAATAGGTATAGAGTAATGCTCATATAAAAGAAGGAGTTGTATGGCAGCTACTCGAACTCACTGCAACAGACCAACCAAATTTTGCAGAAACTTTGGCCATAAAACTAAACTACTTTTGCCAAAATTTCAGACACGTAGCTGTAATAGGTACAGAGAAATACTCATATAAAAAAAGAATTGTATGGCAGCCACCCGAACCCATGGACCAAAATGGCTGGATTTAAATAGCGATGACGGCTATTGCAAAAAAACGAATTTGCGAAAATTTCAAGATCCTAGCTCCTTTAGTTTTTGAGTTATCGTGCGGACGGACGGACAGACGGACGGACGGACGGACGGACATACATAGCTAAATCGATTTTTTTTTCGATTCTGATCCGATCCATACACTTGAGTCTATATCTACCCCCCCTCCTTCTCTGCGTCACAAACGTAATGGCAAATTTATTATACCCTTTGACTATATAGTCATACGGGTATAAAAATCGGAAAATCATAAAAAATTGCGTTGCGTGTATTCTAGCGGAAAGGAAAAATGGTAAATATGAAGGGTTTCTACACACAATCGATAAAGAGGACGTACCATTGCAAACGTACCACATAGACCATATAGGACCGATGACTCCAACTGCTAAAATGTATAAGTACTTATTGGTAGTAATTGACGCTTTTACGAAATTTGTGTGGATTTATCCCACAAGGTCAACAGGGACAAAAGAAGTGTTAGATAAGTTACGGGTACAACAGATGACTTTTGGGAATCCTGCAAGAATTATTTCAGATCATGGCGCCGCATTTATTTCCAAGGATTTTCAAAATTATTGTAAAGAAGAATCGATTCAACATGTTTTAACAACAACGGGAATGCCCAGATCTAACGGTCAAGTAGAGAGGATAAATAGGTATATTATTCCAATTTTAACGAAAATAGTAGAAAAAGAATCCGCGATGTGGTGCAAATATGTAGCACAATTGCAATGTTCAATAAACAGTACATATCAAAGAAGTATTGGCACATCACCTTTTAAATTATTAACTGGAGTGTCAATGCGTCAAAGGCAGAATGTCAAATTGCTAGAATTGTTGCAGGAGAATTTTTTACAACAATATCAGGAACGACGGGAAATGGAAAGAGAGAAGGCTAAGGCACAAAATAAGAAGGTTCAGGAGGAAAATCAAAAAGGATTTAACAAGAAGAGGAAAATTCATATACCTTATAAAATGAACGAATTAGTAGCGATCAAACGGACGCAATTTATCAACAACAAATTAGCGGATAAATTTCATGGACCTTATAAAATTAGCGGAGTAAAAGCAAATGATAGATATGATGTTATTAAAGTAGGTGAACATGAAGGACCCAATAAAACTTGTACCAGTGCAGAACATTTTAAGCCGTGGTCATCGGAGGACCGATGAATATCAAATGGCCGAGTGTAGGAATTAAAGCTTTTCTTTTAAGTTTTTGTAAGAATTGAAGATGTTATTTTAAGATTTATAATTGCTTTTTTTTGTCACGAGTGGTAATTTTTTGTAAGAATTAAAGATTTAATTTTAAGTTTTTGTAAGAATTGAAGATGTTATTTTAAGATTTATAATTGTTTTTTTTTGTCACTAGCGGTAATTTTTTGTAAGAATTGAAGATGTTATTTTAAGATTTATAATTGTTGTGTTTGTCACTAGTTGTCGCTTTTATTGACATTGATCAGTAGAAAGTATAAATAGTGAGTTTAAAAGTTTTGTTGATTCAGTCTAAAAATGAATTGAAAGAATAAAGAAGATCATATGAAAAGACTTTGTATTTCCCTACATACATTTATTAAATTCTAGCAAAAAATTATTAAAATTGTTTGTAATTTCAGTTGGTGCTCTATAAATATTTATTATATTGAAATTAAAGTTGCTTTTAGTGATATTAATGCTTAAAAAACTATCACTATCATTACTGTATTCATAATTAATAGAATGAAATAATTTACTACTGATAAATACACCACAACCACCACCATCTTTATTTGGACGACAAGAATATATGGATAAATAATTATGTATATTGAAAAACTTTATTTGTGAAGAATTAATCCAGGTTTCGGTTATACAAATAACATCAATATGACTATTAATAGGAGCTAAGAAGATTTCAACATTATCAATTTTATTTTTTAAGCTTCTTGCATTTAGGTAAAGAATTTTTAATGTGTTTGAATTTAAGTGTATGTCATTAAACGTATTATGAAATTGATAGCATGGATTAAAAAGGAAAGGGATAGTAATCAATAATATTTATTGAAATCATTTAAAATATCAATATTTTTAACCTGAATCATTTTACTTTCCGTATCTTTGCATTTATCCGCTTTTCCATTTTTAACCCATGCAAATTTAATCAAATGCTCTCTTCTCAAATCTCGCGCCTTTTTGAATAAAAAACTATAGTGCTTAGATAGACATTCATTAATAAAAATTGGTTGATTGGAATTATCTTCAAATAGCATACCAGTGTAAAGATATATTTTGTTTTTCTTTTTTTCACTGTAATTAGAAATAAATTCTTCCTTAGAATTTTTTTTCATAAATTCAATTATAATATCTGACGGTTCTACTTTATTATCTGTCAATTTACTCCGTTTCCTAAATACATCTTTAATCTTATTGTTGGGATTAATATCAAATTTTACTAATAAATTTGATGCAATAGAGGTAAGATTTTAATTTTTTTTTTTCAGAAATGCCAGATACTTTAATAAAATTATTAAATGAAATTTGTTTATTATTTTGAATTGATAATTCCATTTTACCCAATCTTGACTTCAAAATATCTACCTCATTTATCAATTTGACATTTTCTTCAACAAGATTTTCTGAAATCACCTTGTAATCATTGACACTTTTTTTCAAGATTTTTATTTCAGTTTCCAATAAATAATTTTTTGCAATTATTAAATCTAGCTTATCACTTAATGATTTAAGATTAGGCTCGCTACTTATATTATTCAAAACACTTACATTTCTATCGTTAAAAACTGGTGTTTCACTTATTGTTGAATTATTAACCAAGGTAAATATTGTACTTCGTCGTTGTTTACGTAATGCACAGCATTTTTTACACAACCAGACTGAATCATTCCTTTTAACTTCCTTTGAACAAGTTTTATGGAAGCACTTCGTGCAGTCCCCTTCACAAATTAAAAAATTTTTCCCTGATTTTTTACAAATTTTATTACACTTGCCGCAATTTGTAGTTGACAGTTCATTTGCCATGTTGAATATATGAATATATGAACTTCACATACAATATGAGACTGAATTTCAAGACTTAAACAATTCCATCAAAGACCACAATTTTATTTGACCATAACTATATAACATTACTCGCGTTTTGCACTAAGATTCAATGAAATTTTCGAATTTTTGATATTAACGCAAGTTAACCTTAATTCCAAAAGCTCACTTAATTACTAAGTACAAAAGTACAAAAGCTAAATGAGATAATATTAATAATAATAAAAATAAAGCTGATAAAGAATACGAATAATGATATCCTTATCACCACATTTTCAAAAAATTTTGTAACAAAACCTATATTTAGAGGTCCAACATTATACTTTAACATAATATGCTAAAATTTTTCTTACAATTGAAAGGGGTTCTTAAAATTGAAAAAAGTACCTCTGAGTTTTACCCATTTTTACTTGGAGAGTAGAATTATAATAAAATTTCAAATTTTTGTTTGGAATTCATAATTTAATTCCTAGAACCTAAAAAAATGTATGGGGAAGCAATGGAGTTAAATCCTTCAGAAATCTGGTAACCTTCCTCATTGAAGCGCTATTAGGAGTTAAAAACTTACAATTTACTGTTTTTGTATACCAGTGTATATACTTTTGTTCATAAAAAAAATAACAAATTAAATAAAATTAAAGTAAAATTTTATTTGATATCTTCTTTATTTGACTGTACCTTTTGAGTGAATCTTAATTCTAAATTTTATAATTATCTTTACAAAGTTGTTTTATTCTAAAAACGTGAGAAACTTTACAATGCATAATTTTCACGGAATCAGTTTACAACAATTATTTTCTATAGGATCCGTTATTCGTAAATTTTAATAATAATTAATAAGAAGAAAAAAAAACATTTATAGAAAAGGTGTGGTTTGTTCGGGTGGAGATGTAACTCCTCCCAACTTAAGTTTTGACTCCTGTCGAAAGTCTTTTAATTGAATATTTACATTTGAATTTTTTACTTTACGTTTTATAAAAATTAAAAATACTATTATAACTACCACTAGAATGACCACCAAATTTAAACTTACAATTATGTACCATCTCAAGTTACTATTCACTTTAATTTCTTCAATGTGTTTCGTATTATTAATGTGTTTGAGATAGAGGTCTTGCAAATGAAATTCGTTCGCTATTTGTTCAATAGTTATGTTACGTTCAAGTTCGGGAAGATTCTTGCTATAGTATAAGTGTTTTTGATAATTTTCATAAATAAAGGTTCCTATGCAAATTTTACAATTTTCGATTTTTACAATATTATTTTTTTTTTTTTTTTTTTTTTTGCGAAGGTTGATGGAAAGCATCGAAAGCCGCCCAGAATCACTGTACGGGGTTCATCTGGGGAGTGTTGGACTTTAACCAACTAAAACCACCCACCTTTTTTTAAAACCAAACTTGGTATGGACCTTAAATACAAATGTATTGTTTGGTTTTCAGGATCGGGATTGGGAAGGAAATTAGGATTAGGATTTAGGAGTTTGAATTATGATGGATAAAGGAATTAATTTAAAGGAAAGTCATGAAGATGGATGTTAATGTTCTTCTTAAACTTTATTGGATCGTACATATAAAAACTACCAACTTTGGGAAACACATTACATGGTAACTGATTCCATAATCGCGATGTACGCACAACAAACGAATTTCCATAAGCCGTGTTTCGCCATCTTACTAATTCAACAGAGTAGGGGTGAGCATCTGTCGCACTCCTTGTTTCACGTTGAAAAACTTTTAGAGGAGGCATTAATTGTTTGATTTCATTGGAACAGGTGTTCGTCCCTACGAGGTATCTATAAAACAGAGTTAGTGACCAAATGGTTCGCCAATGGTTAAGTGGAGTGAGCGATGAAGTACCACTGGGGTCATTTATAAGACGGATAGCTCTATTTTGCACTTAATCGAGATATCCCAGTGCGGTTTGGGGGGCTCCAGCCCAAATATGTGCATTATACTCCATTTTTGGTCTAATGTAAGTTTTATAGATTTTTAGAAGATCAGGTGCAGTAAAGTAAGTTTTACAGCGAAACAAAAAACCTAAACATTTAGCTGCATCTTTAGCTATACCAAAAATGTGGTTTGACCAGGTCAATTTTTGGTTTAACCCGATACCCAGAATGTTCAGGTCTGTTGTGTGCTGCAAAGGTATACCCTGAAATGACAAGCTGGGTGTAGATATTGCAATTTTCCGCGAGATTAAACAGCATTGGATCTTTTTTGTGTTGAAATCAACACGGTTACAATCTCCCAATTTTTGAATTTTTGCTAAATCATTGTTTAGCTCACTAGTCATGAAATTTTTTGCTGTTGTGTTAATCTGATGATTAATGTTACAGCGACTATGAAATTCATAGGAAGCCACAAGGATGCTGTCATCTGCGAAACTGTGAATTGGATTGGAGGTTATTGAAAGTAAGTCATTGATAAATATTAAGAAAAGAGTTGGGGATAGAACAGATCCTTGGGGGACACCAGCATTTATTTGAAATTGGTTGGATGTATAACCATCCACAAGTACACGAATTGTGCGATTTGAGAGAAAATCTCCAATCCATTTTAGAAAAACCCTACTTAAACCTAAAGCCTAGCATTGTCCTATTAAAGCATCATGCCATACTCGGTCAAAAGCTTTAGATATATCCAAGGCTACAACATCAGATTCACCAGAGTGGTGAAGACTGATATTTAGCTTCTCGCAAAGGTAAGTCATGAGATCACCGGTTGAACGACGGGCTCTGAACCCGTATTGTCGATCATGGAGCAAACCTTTGCGATCAAGGTATTTCAGAAGCTTTATGTTTACAATTTTTTCCATTACTTTGGAAAGGACCGAGGTTATAGCTATTGCCCTATTGGGCGGTAGTTTGAGGGATCGCTTTTGTTGCCTTTTTTTGGAATTGGAAAAACATTCGCAACCTTCCATTGGGCAGGATGAGTACCCGAAGTAAAGGAAAGGAAAAAAAGGTTGCGGAGAGGTTTTGAAATAGTGGAATAAGTTTTTTTGAGAACCATTGAAGTGATTCCATCCAGACCGGCCGATTTGTTTGCGTCAAGATTTTTCAATATCTTCATCACTGTTCGTGTCCTGAAGTAAATTCTACCAAAGGGACAGCCAACGCGTGGAATATGAGGTGGATTTTGTGTTGACTGGGGCAGTGTTAAATTGGAAGCAAATTGTTTACCAAACAAGTTTGCTTTTTCTTTAGAATCTGACACAATTCTGTTATTTTTATCAACAAGTGGGGGAAAAGAGGAATCGCTTACGTCCTCCTTTAACCCCTTTGTAAAAGTCCAAAAGGACTTGCCGTTCTTTGGCATGTGGAGCAACCTACGTTTTATTCTTTGGTTGAATAAGAACTTTTGTTTGTTGATAACTCTCTTGCATCTATTTCTGGCCACTATATAGTTGGCCCTGTGAGACTCCGACCGATTGTGTTGGTAACGTTTAAAAGCCTCCTCCTTATTATGAATTGCTTTACTACAAATGCGATTGAACCATGCATTCGGTTTTCGTTGAATACTTCTCATGGAATGAGGTATGAACAACCTCATTCCAAGCAAGATGGTTTCACTGATCGCATTTGCAGCAAAGTTAACATTCTTGTTGCGAAAACACATTGACCAATCGAAATCTTTAAAAAAGTTGTTTAAACCTTCCCAGTTGGCACGATTATAATTCCATACCAGTTTTTTGGGAGGAGTCTTTCCATTGATCACTGTGTTAATATGGAAGCTTGTTTTCACCAAACAATGGTCGGAGCCCCCCAGGGGACAACCTACTGAAACCACATACTTTTCAGGATGTGTAGTCAGAAACAGATCCAAGAGGTAACCTTCTTGATCAGCACGGTCAGGGACCCTAGTGGGATATTGAACAAGTTGAGAAAGGTGGAACATTGATGAGAACAGTTCAACTTGCTTCCCAATTGAGTTTTGGCTCAAAGAAGAATTACTTGAAAAATGAAGCCAATCTCTGTTATGGATATTGAAATCCCCAGCCAGAACTATGTCAGTTTTTGGGCATGACTCCAAAATTTCATTAATCTGGTTAGAGAGATTTTCAATCTCCGTAGCAGTTTCATGTTCATTTGAGTTTGGTGATCTGTATAAGAAACAGAAATGTATGACATGTTTTCCAACGAGAATTTTGACCCAAATGTAATGGAAGGTTGGGCTAGAAGCTTTATATTTATGAAGAATGTTGAAAACTATGTCATTTTTAATGAAGATAGCCATGCCTCTTTTAGGGACGAAGTGTGAAACAATTGAGTAGCCTGTAATACTAAAATTATCTTTTTGGCCACTAACTTGCGTTTCACAAAGGGCTAGGATAGCTGGCTTTGCAGAGTTTAAATGGCATTCTACGGCATGAAAATTCGTCTGCAACCCACGTATGTTACAAAAATTAATACAAAAGTTGGCAATTTTGATACAGAAAATGAATACAAAATTTTAAGAATCAAAAAAAAAAAAAAAAAAATTTTTTTAAAATAGAAAGATTTTAAGAATAGAAAAATGAAATAAAAGCAAAAACCGAAATTTTTCTTAATTTGAAATTGAAAGAAATTTATATTTAAATTTTAAAACAAATAAAGAAAAGAAGAATTTAAAAATTTAGAAATTAAAAATAAATATGTACGATTTGACCACCTTAATTAATGATTAACACCGGTTAATTTTATTTTACTCAAAGTGAGAAAACGACTTATATCAAAGTTCAACAGTTTTTATCTTGCACGATATAATGGCGAAACACTATATGTGCCCTTATTGAACGAAGTTACAGTCGCAAACTCACACAAAGTAAAACCACATGTATTTTAGATTTTAATATAAAAAAAAAAAAAAATTTATGTTTAAAAAGAGAAAAATTTAATGTTAAAATATCATAATTAGTATTGATTTATTTAAGTAAGAAAGAGATCAACACATAAAATTATATTTAGTGTAATAATTTTGGTGTAATCTAATTTACAACCATCAATACTATTATAAAAAAAAAAATATAAAAAATTGAGAATCATGAAATAATTAATTTAGAGCATCAACATCCATACATAAGAGGAAGGGAGATGGATATATTTGTTTTGTTTACTGCTAGGAGATGTATGAGAAATAAATTATAAAAAAAAAATTGAATTTGACAAGTTATTAATTGCAAACAAAATAAATCCGACGCGTGTTTTAAAAAAATAAAATAAAATTTATTTAATTTTAAAAATAAAATAAAAGTTCTTAAACTATATATAAAGAAAAAAAAGTTAATGTTTGTAATAAATTGAAAATCGAAAATAAAATTTGTGTTAATTAAGTGATAGTTTTGTTTAGTTAGAGTATTTTTTTTTCTTTACATCAAATATTTAGAATAATATAAAAAAAAGAAAAACAAAATAATATAATAAAAGTGAAAATAGAAATACTTATCTTGCCACCATTAGAAGTGCGGCTCGGTAATCCAATAATGGAGAGAAATATATTGAATAAAGCAAAACACCATCATAACACAATAAAGAAATTATAATATTTTAAATTAAAAGAGAAAAAAAAATTTTTTAAAAAAAGAAAAAAAATTAAGTAGGTACGTAAATTTTTGAATAAAAAGAAAAGAAAATATTAAAATTAAAATTGTAATTAAACTCTAGAGATACAGTATATACCGATGTGTTCACAACAAAGGTAGAACGAAGAGTCTCGTTCCTTTAATGTTAATTTCATTTTGTTGCCAACAGTTATTTATTACAAAAGTTTCTTTCAAATTTTTTGTTATTACAATATTACTAGAAATTATCTTAATTTCATCTAATAAATTTGTTCGAAACTTGCATTTCATTTGCTGCGTGTTTACTAAATTTGAAATACATTTTTCTTTATAAGGTACTAGCAGATTTACCCGGCGTTGCCCGGAAGCTTGCAAATTGTAAAAACGCAAGCTTCAGCCAATTTTTTGAAATACTGCTTTGCTTATAAATGAAGCCACAAAAAATATTTGTAGAGTTCCGCTAACCCATCGTGGCCCAATAGCTTTTTATAGGTTTTTTCGTTGCTTTGTTATATATATTAGAAATTATTTAACCGATTAACTTCAAATTTTGTATATGTGTTCTTCTTTGAAAATGAAGTTCAATTTACTAACAGACTTGGAAATTGTTAACCCCTGTCGACCCGACGATTGTTCAAAAAAAAATTTGTAAGTAAATTACGTCCAATTTCTGAAAGTAGGTACAACTTCTTTGAATTAGGGGAATTCTTAAAAAAATGTTTTGTCGAGTTCTTTTAACCGATTGCGAAACAAAAACTTTAAAAAACAGTTTGAATGATTATCTCTAATTTTTCTATACATGGTGCTTCTTGAGAATTTGGTGCTCCTTGACGATAGAGTTGAGGATGTTAGGTTCCCGGCGAATAATGTTAACTGAATTAAAATGACTATTGGTCAAAAGAGGATTTTCTTGAATTGCCAACGTTTGAATAAAATATAGTCGATGGTTTAGAAAAGATTTAAAAATTTGCTTTTCAACCTGTATTTTGTTTAGTACTCACCTGAAAGTTGTAATACGCTCTTCCTCGTTTTTTTATGATTTGATGAGAGAAATGTAGGCTTATTTTTTGGAAAAACTGTTTTAAAATACTATGTTTTTAAGCATTATACATAAGAAATTGAATTTTTTGATTTTTAGATTTCATTTGAAGAAAACTGAAAATTTCATTGAATCTTTGTTCAAAACGCACAAACAGGTCAAAACCAAATTAACCATGTGGGTTTTAATTAAAATGTTGGTACAAAATTTTCAATAAAATACTTTTAATCGTATAAGAAAATAAAATTTATAGAAAACTTCATGGCGTCGTCGTGGAAAACGGGTTAATCGAATTAACTAAAACTTTTTGCAGCCCCTCTTTAGACTGCAAAATCAACCTGTAAAATTCGACACAAATCGAAAACACAAAATTTTTTGAAAGTCCGCCAGGCCGAAATGGATTAAATTATTCCAACCAAATTTATACAACTAATTGCGGTTGCTAAGAGGAACATTTGTGCAAAATTACAAGTCAATTTATCAAACGGTTTTGACTCGAAATCAAAAACATTGAAAAAGCTTTTTTGCGCCCTCGTGCCCAAGCGGGTTAACCGAACTCAACAAAAATTAGTGCCAGACTCTATTGTCGACTGCGAATCCACCTTGTAAAATTGGACACAAATCGGAAATACAAAATTTTTTGGAAGCCCGCCACGTCGAAATGGGTTAAATTATTCCAACCAAATTTATACAACTAATTGCGGTTGCTAAGAGGAACATTTGTACAAAATTTCAAGTCAATCAGTCAAACCGTTTTGACTCGACATCAAAAACATTGAAAAAGCTTCATTGGGCTATCGTGCCCAAACGGGTTAACCAAACCCAACAAAAATTTGTGCCAGCCTTTCTTTTCGACTACAATACCACCCTGTAAAATTGGACACAAATCGGAAACAAATAATTTTTTGGAAGCCCGCCGGACCGAAATGGGTTAATATTTTCGAACCATCTTTATACAACTAATTCCGTTTGCTAAGAGGAAGATTTGTGCAAAATTTCAAGTCAATCGGTCAAACTGTTTCGGCTCGACATCAAAAACATTGAAAAAGCTTCATTGCGCCCTCGTGCCCAAACGGGTTAATCGAACCCAACAAAAATTTGTGCCAGCCTCTCTTTTTGACTGCAAAACCACCCTGTAAAATTGGACACAAATCGGAAACACAAAATTTTTTGGAAGCCCGCTGGGCCGAAAGGGGTTAATTTATTCCAACCAACTTTATACCATTAATTCCGTTTAATAAGAAGAACATTCGTGCAAAATTTCAAGTGAATCGGTCAAACCGTTTCGACTCGACATCAAAAAAACGAAAAAGCTTAAAACGGCTCTGGAGCCGCAACCTGCTGACTTATAAAAATGCGACATAGCCTATGTCACCCCCCGGACTCCCAAAATTATTCCTCTAAAATTTGGTGTCAATCGGACCAGTGGTTTTCACGTGAATCCTGGACAAACAAACAAACAAACAAACAAACAAATAAACAAACAAACAAATAAACAAACAAATTTTCTTCTTTATATATTAGATGATTTAACAGATTAACTTCAAATTTCGTTTATGTGTTCTTCTTTGAAAATGAAGTTCAATTTACTAACAGACTTGAAAGTTGTTAACCCCTGCCGACGATTGTTCAAAAAAAAATTTGTAAGTAAATTACGTCCAATTTTTGAAAGTAGGTACAACTTCTTTGAATTAGGGGAATACTTAAAAAAAAGGTTTGTCGAGTTCTTTTAATCGATTGCGAAACAAAAACTTTAAAAAACAGTTTGCAAAACAATTTGAACGATTATCTCTAATTTTTCTATACATGCTGCTTCTTGACAATTTGGTGCTCCTTGACGATATAGTTGAGGATGGTAGGTTTCCGGTGAACAATGTTAACTGAATTAAAATGACTATAGGTCAAAAGGAGATTTTTTTGAATTGCCAACGCTTGAATAAAATATAGTCGATGGTTTAGAAAAGGTTTAAAAATTCGCTTTTCAACTTATATTTTGTTTAGTACTCACCTGAAAGTTGTAATACGCTCTTCCTCGTTTTTTTATGATTTTATGAGAGAAATGTAGGCTTATTTTTTGGAAAAACTGTTTTAAAATACTATGTATTTAAGCATTATATATAACAAATTGAATTTTTTGATTTTTAGATTTCATTTGAAGAAAACTGAAAATTTCATTGAATCTTTGTTCAAAACGCACAAACAGGTCAAAACCAAATTAACCCTGTGGGTTTTAATTAAAATGCTGGTACAAAATTTTCAATAAAATACTTTTAATCGTATAAGAAAATAAAATATATAGAAAACTTCATATCATCGTCGTGGAAAATGGGTTAATCGAACTTAACTAAAACTTTTTGCAGCCTCTCTTTTAGACTACAAAATCAACCTGTAAAATTGGACACAAATCGAAAACACAAAATTTTTTGAAAGTCCGCCAGGCCGAAATGGGTTAATTTATTCCAACCAAATTTATACAACTAAATGCGGTTGCTAAGAGGAACATTTGTGCAAAATTTTAAGTCAATCGTTCAAACACTTTTGACTCGACATCAAAAACATTGAAAAAGCTTCTTTGCACTCTCGTGCCCAAATGATTTAACCGAACTCAACAAAAATTTGTCCCAGACTTTATTTGCGACTGCGAAACCACCTTGTAAAATTGGACACAAATCGGAAACACAAAATTTTATGGAAGCCCGCCAGGCCGAAATGGGTTAAATTATTCCAACCAAATTTATGCAACTAATTGCGGTTGCTAAGAGGAACATTTGTGAAAAATTTCAAGTCAATCGGTCAAACTGTTTCGGCTCGACATCAAAAACATTGAAAAAGCTTCATTGCGCCCTCGTGCCCAAACGGGTTAACCGAACCCAACAAAAATTTGTGCCAGCCTCTCTTTTTGACTGCAAAACCACCCTGTAAAATTGGACACAAATCGGAAACACAAAATTTTTTGGAAGCCCGCCGGGCCGAAAGGGGTTAATTTATTCCAACCAGTTTTATACCATTAATTCCGTGTAATAAGAAGAACATTCGTGCAAAATTTCAAGTGCATCGGTCAAACCGTTTCGACTCGACATCAAAAAAACGAAAAAGCTTAAAACGGCTCTGGAGCCGCAACCTGCTGACTTATAAAAATGCGACATAGCCTATGTCACCCCCCGGACTCCCAAAATTATTCCTCTAAAATTTGGTGTCAATCGGACCAGTGGTTTTCACGTGAATCCTGGACAAACAAACAAACAAACAAACAAACAAATAAACAAACAAACAAATTTTCTTCTTTATATATTAGATTAATTCATTTTTTAAAATGTTTTTGTTTTCAATATTTACAAAAATTTTTTTGATTGCTTACAATAATCTTACTAATATTAAAATCTAATTCTAAAAATATGTCTTCATTAGGAACTTTTTCTATTATTGTAAAATAATTTTCTTTTATAAAATTTGGATATTACGAAAATGATAGTTTGTTTTTTACAAAGAATACAATTTTTAATGTACGGTAAAATTTCTACGGTTGGTTATATTATTTTCATTTATTTCTTGTTCATTTAAAATGTTCCTAGATAATATTTCAAGTGTGCTTGCAAGGATAATTTCTTTTGACAAAGTATTGATATTTTCATTAATCTTTGTTTGTACAATAAATAATCTAACTTTATTACTTACTAACAGATTAGATGTAAAAAAGCAAGTTTTGGCCAATTTTTTGAAGTACTACTTTGGTTAAAAAGAAAAGCTCAAAAAATATTGAAGGAGTTCCTTTAACCCATTGCGACCCAACAGCTTTTTATAGGTTTTTTCGTTGCTTTGCTATATATTAGAAAATATTTTCCCTCTGATCAGAGTGAATGAATGTTAAAAAAATGTTCGAGTTCTTCTAACCGATTGCGAAACAAAACCTTTAAAAAACAATTTGCAAAACTGTTTGAACGATTATCTCTAATTTTTTTATGTGTGGTGCTTCTTGACAATTTGGTGCTCCTTGACGATAGAGTTGAGGATGGCGGGTTTTCGGCGAATAATATTAACTGAATTAAAATGACTATAGGTCGTTTGACTATAGGTCAAAAGGGTATACCATATTTACCATTATGTCATTATACTATGTCAATTGTAGTTTTCTTGAATGGCCAACGTTTGAATAAAATATAGTCGATGGTTTAGAAATGGTTTAAAAGTCTGTTCTTTAACTTATATTTTCTTTTGTACTTATATGAAAGTTCTACTACGCTCATCCTCGTTTTTATATGATTTTATGAGAGAAATGTAAGCTTCTTTTTTGGAAAAACTGTTTTAAAATACTATATATTAAGCATAATATATACGAAATTGAATTTTTTGATTTTTAAATTTCATTTGAAAAAAACTGCAATATCACACTGAAATCTATTTTTAAAAAGCAACAATTGCAAAGTCTTGCGAAAAAAGGTACAGAAGGAAAATGTTATGTTATTTAAATTTAAAAATATTATTATTCGGATTCTTTATTAGCTTCATTTTTATTAATATTATCTCAATTAGCTTTTGCACAATTTGAGACTATTTAAGGAGAGCACAAAAATTAGTATTATTAATTAAGTGAGCTTTTTGAATAATTGAAAATTTCATTGAATCTTTGTGCAAAACGCGTAAACAGGTCAAAACCAAATTAAACCTGTGGGTTTTTATAATTAAAATGCTGATACAAAATATTATAAAATTCTTTTAATCGTTTAAGCAAATAAAATTTATAGAAAACTTCATGGCGTCGTTGTGGAAAACATGTTCCACTCTTTTGGGCTGCAAAATCAATCTGTAAAATTGGACACAAGTCGGAAACACAATTTTTTTTGGAAACCCGCCAGGCCGAATTGGGTTAATTCATTCCAACCAAATTTATACAACTAATTACGGTTGCTAACAGAAACATTTATGCGCAATTTCAAGTCAATCGGTCAAACCGTTTTGACTCGACATCAAAAACATTGGAAAAGCTTTATTGCGCCCTCGTGTCCAAACGGATTAACCGAACTCAACATAAATTTGTGACAAACACGTTAATCAAACTCTCTTTTCGACTACAAATTCACCCTGTAAAATTGAACACAAATCAGAAACACAAAATTATTTGAAAGCCCGCCAGGCCAGCAACTAATTCCAGTTGAGTTTGAAATTTTGCCAAAAAAAGTTTAGTGTAATGGTCAAAGTTACTGCAAAATTTGGTTGGTTTACTGCAGAGGGTTCCAGTAGCTGCCATACAACTCCTTCTTTTGTATGAGCATTACACTACACCTACAGTTGGTTTTCACGTGAATCATGGACAAACAAACTTTTTTTTTGAGTTATGCACGAGGGCCCAATGAAGCTTTTCCAATGTTTTTAATGTCAAGTCAAAACGGTTTGACCGATTGACTTGAAATTTTTCACAAATGTTCCTCTTAGCAACCGGAATTAGTTGTATAAATTTGGTTGGAATAAAATAACCAATTTCGGCCTGGCGGGCTTCCAAAAAATGTTGTGTTACCGATTTTTGTCCAATTTTAAAGGTTGATTTTGCACTCTAAAAGAGAGACTGCAAAAAGTTTTAGTTAAGTTCGATTAACCACTTTTCCACGACGACGCCATTAAGTTTCTATAAATTTTATTTGCTTAAACCATTAAAAGAATTTTATTGAAAAATTTATACCAGCATTTTAATTATAACGAGGAAGAGTGTGGTAGAGTAAACTGTGTCAACTCTGGGGTACCCGTATGACCGTTATATAAACATTATATCATTATTATTATAAACATTAATTACTTTTGGCAAAATTTCAAACATACCAGCTTTCTTAGGTGTACAAAAGAAGGAGTTGTATGGCAGCTACTGGAACCCTCTGCAGTAAACCAACTAAATTTTGCAGTAACTTTGACCATTACACTAAACTTTTTTTGGCAAAATTTCAAACACCCAACTTCAATAGGTATAGAGCAATGCTCATATAAACTAAGAAGTTGTATTGCAGCTACTCAAACCCTTTGCAGCAGAAAAACCAAATTTTGCAGAAACTTTTGCCATAAAACTAAACTACTTTTGGCAGACACGCAGCTGTAATAGGTACAGAGTAATACTTATATAAAATAAGAAGTTGTATGGCAGCTACCCGAACCCATGGTCCGGGCAAAAAAACGAATTTGCGAAAATTTCAAGATCCTAGCTCCTTTAGTTTTTGAGTTATCGAGGTGACTGACGGACAGACGGACGGACGGACATACATAGCTAAATCGATTTATTTTTCGATTCTTATCTTATCCATACACTTGAGTCTATATCAACCCCCCTCCTTGTCTGTGTCACAAACGTAATGGCAAATTGATTATACCCTTTGACTATATACCGTAAAGTTCTGAATACAGTACCCCCCCGAATAAAGTACCCCGGGTACACTAATTGGAACATTTTTCCAATTACAGTACCCCGGGTACACTAATTGGATTTGTTTTTTCGCAAATAATTTAAAAATAAAAAAAAAAGACATCGATCTTTGTGTTAGTTTGGGTGGTTCGATGACCACAGATTTAATGTTACGTTGGATGAAAAAGTGTTTCTATAAGGAGAACAGTTCTTTTGGATTTGAAAAGTTACTTTTAATTCTTATAGTTGCCATTTAATGGATGAAGTGACAAAAGAACTAAAGAAGCTATGCAATGCAGAGTCAATCATAATACCTCCAAAAACTACATCATTTTTACAACCATTTGATGTTTCAATTAACTATCCATTTAAAAATTTTATGAGAGCTGCTTGGAATGATTGGCTTATAAATGGTAAAGAGGAATTTACAAAAAAAGGATACAGGAAAACCGACTTATCAAGATATTGTTGATTTTACATCTTCAGCTTTAAAACAAATTTCGCCAGAAATCATTGAAAGGTCATTTGAGTGTTGCGGAGTTGGAGAGTTTGGAAAAGAAATATGTTTGGAAAAATTAAATTGTCGCCTTCAAAATATTCTTAAATCTTGCGGGGACGTACATGAAATAAATATTTCTGAAATCCAAACTGAACCAAATAATACAACTTATGAGCTGGTCGGGGTTGATGAAGCTAATGCAAATTTAGCGAATTTTGATGATGATATAGAAACTATTGATGAACGTGTAATTGATAATCAGACTTCTTCTGATGATGATGAATATATCAGCGAAACTTCAAGTGAAGTTGATACACAGGAGCTTTTCGAATTGGTTTAACTGGCTAATAAGTAATAGTTTAAAAAATTATTTAAAAAATTTAATCAGACTAAATCTTAATAAATGTATCTAGTTTTTCTATTATTAATTAATTAATGTATATTTGCAGATTTTTTTTATTATTAATAAGCTATGTATATATATTTTTTTATTTTGAATAAGTAATATAGTTATTTTGTTTTGTGAATTATACTAATTGGTTTAATTTTATTTTCCATAATACATTCCCTATCATATATAATTTTTTGTTGTTCCCAATAGTGTACCCGGGTATACTAATTGGATTTATTATTTTTTCAGAATATTGCCATTTTCCAATTAGAGTACCCGGGTATTGTATTCAGAACTTTACGGTAGTCATACGGGTATAAAAACCCATAGGGTTAATTTGGTTTTGACCTGTTTACGCGTTTTGCACAAAAATTCAATGAAATTTTCAAATTTTTGGTATTAACGCAAGTTAACCTTTATTCCAAAAACTTATTTTTGTACGACTAAGTATTACTTACTATTACTAAGTATATCTTTAAATATAAATAATCTAACATTTTCCTTCTCTACAGTTTTTCGTAAGTCTTTGTTTTTTATCTACTTTGCAGTTGTTATTTTTTACAAATAGATATCAGTGTAAAATTGCAATTTGAATTTTACACTGAAATTATGCTTAAATACATAGTAATTTAAAACAGTTTTTTCAATAAAGAAGCCTACATTTCTCATAAAATCTTTAAAAATACAAGGATGAGAATAGTAGAACTTTCAGGTAAGTACAAAACAAAATATAAGTTGAAAAGCAGATTTTTAAACCTTTTCTAAACTATCGACTATATATTAGTCAAATGTTGGCAATTCAAGTAAACTACTATGGTGTACATGCTAATTTGAAAATGTAAAGAAATTTTTTTAAAACGCTTTTTTAAGAATTATTCTTGCAATCTTTTAACAAATTTATCAAATTTCACTTGAAGCTTTTCATAATTATTAAATAATAATGAAAAAAAAAAATTTAATTCAGTTAACATTATTCGCCGGAAACCCACCATCCTCAACTCTATCTTCAAGGAGCACCAAATTGTCAAAAGCACCGCGTACAGAAAAATTAGAGATAATCGTTCAAACTGTTTTGCAAACTGTTTTTTAAAGTTTTTGTTTCGCAATTGGTTAAAAGA
Source organism: Dolichopus griseipennis (assembly GCA_963082915.1). NCBI lineage: Eukaryota > Metazoa > Arthropoda > Insecta > Diptera > Dolichopodidae > Dolichopus > Dolichopus griseipennis. The sequence continues at coordinate 216,268,327 of OY720441.1, read as the reverse complement.
TCTCGACTAAACATTTTTTTAAACATTCCCAGAATTTAAAGAAGTTTTACCTACTTTCAAAAATTGGACGTAATTTAATTACAAAATTTTTTTTTTTAATAATCGTAGGAATGATAAGTATATACATGTACGAATACAAAATTTAAAATCAATTGGTCAAACCATTTCTGCTCAAGAGTAAAGTAACGAAAAAATTTTTAAAAAGCTGCTGTGACGCAATGAGTTAATGGAACTCAGCAAACCTATTTTTGAGACTTTGAACAAGCAATATTTCCCTAATTATTTCAATAATTTTTTTTGTACAATTGTCGGGCGGCAACTGTCAAGCGGCCGTCGGCCGGCAAAAAACCTATAAAAAGCAATTGGGCCGCAATGGGTTAAGGAAACTACACAAATATTTATTTAAGGCTTTCTTTTCAACCCTTTCAAAAATTGGCCGAAACTAGCTTTTTACAATTTGCAACCTCCCGGGCAGCGCCGGGTAAATCTGCTAGTGAGAAATAAGATAAATAACACTTTGCCTGAAATAAAATTTTGCAATAATTTTGATATTTCAATTTTCTTTTGAATTGCTTAACATAATGTCGTCGTGGAAAACGGGTAAATCGAACTTAACTAAAACTTTTTGCAGCTTATCTTTTAGACTCAAGAAAAATCAACCTGTAAAATTGGACACAAATCGGAAACACAAAATTTTTTGGAAGCCCGCCAGGCCGAAATGGAATTATTTATTCTAACCAAATTTATACAACTAATTCCGGTTGCTAAGGGGAAACTTTGTGCAAAATTTCAAGTCAATCGATCAAACCGTTTTGACTCGACATCGAAAAAACGAAAAAGCTTAAAACGGCTCAGGAGCCGCAACTTGTTGAATTTTAACCCCCCTGGCTATCAGAATTATTGCTTTTAAATTTTGTGCCAATTGAACCAGTGGTGTTCACATGAATGCTGGACAATCAAACAACCAAACAAATTTTCTTCTTTATATATTAGATTTTCAATAGTAAATTTCAAAAGAGATTGCTCTCATAACATGGCTGTATACATTTTAAAATATTATACCCTACACCTATAGAATAGATAAAGGGGTATACTAACTTTGGTATGGTGTTTGTAACCACCTAAAGGAAGCGAGCTAGATATGGAAAAGTATATATATTTGTGATCAGCGTGACCGCCTGAGTCGATATAGCCATGCCCGTCCGTCCGTTCGTCCGTAGGCACGATAACTCAACAACTAATGACGCTATCTTCATCCAATTTGTGCTGTAGGCTACTAGTAATGAAGCTATTTCGAGGATTGCGTAAGTTCGGGAATGGACCATGGGTTCGGAACCTAGAACTTTTTGATCGAATTTAGGCCAAACGAGCATAATTCCGAAACCAATGAAGATAGAACCTCCAAATTTGTATCAGGGTGTCTCTTCCTATTTCCAAAGTATCTTGGGAATTTGGGCCCCATTGGAGTAGTGGGTCGGGGACCAGCCACACATTTCCGAAGACCTTCAAGCATATCTTTTAAATTAATAAAGATAACAGCTTGAAAAAATTTAGAAGCTTCCAATTTGCCACAAGGATGTTCTTTACTATCTCTTGCGTGTTCCCCTAATTTGGGATCAATTGGAGTGGTGGTTCAGTACCCCTCTCAGACCTCCCAAGTTTTAAAGGCTTATAATCGAAATTACTAAAAATAGTTACTTAAAATTAAGATAAACCGTTCAAATTGTGTATAAGGGTTAACTAGTACTATAAGTACAGAGCGGACTGTATAAGGGCGAAATCATCCCAAGGGTTCGGATTCTGGACCTTTTAATCGATCGAAGGGCTAACGAACATATATAAAAAATCACGATAACTCAACAACTAATGAGGCTATCTTCATGAAATTTGTGCTGTAGGTTATTGGTAATGAAACTACGGCGGTGATTACGTACGGCGAGGATTGGACAATGGGTTCGGAACTTAGAACTTTTTGATCGAATTTAGGCCAAACGAGCATAATTCCGAAACCAATGAAAATAGAACCTCCAAATTTGGTATCAGGGTGTCCCCTTCTATTTCGTAAGTGTATTGGAAATTTGGGGCCCATTGGAGTAGTGGGTCGGGGACCAGCCACTAAGTTCCGAGGACCTTAAAGCATATTTTCGATATTAATAAAGATAGTAACTTGAAACAAATATAGAAGCTTCAAATTTGGCCCAGGGTGTTCTTTACTATTTCTAGCGTGCCCCTCTAATTTTGGGATCAAGTGGAGTGGTGGTTCAGTACCTCTCTTAGACCCCCCCAATGTGTAAAACCTTATCATCGAAATTAATAAAACTAGTAACTTAAAATTAAGATAGAACATTCCAATTGTGTACAAGGGTTAACAAGTATTGAAAGTATGACGGGACTGTATATGGGCGAAATCGAACCATAATTTCGGGTTCTGGAACCCTTGAAAAGTTCAAGGACTAACAAACATATATCTTAAAAACACCATAACTCAAAAAATAATGCCGGTATTTTTATGAAATTTAAACTCTAGGTTACTAGTAATGAAAGTACCATGCGAATTGGTTGTGGTGGAGTTTAATTTCGAAGCCAAAGAATATATTTCCTATGTCCGAAATCTAGACTTGATTGTAGTGGTTCAGCTATGTTCAAAGGTACTTGCTGCATTTATGTAAAATTTATTTTTATATTTAAATGAATTATATGAAAAGGTCTAAATTTCTAATTGTATTATTTGTATTATTACTATCTAATTTGTATTATTTAATATATTATGCTTTGATTATCTTTTTATCACAAAATTTAATAATTAGAATTTTTTCATTTTGTAATTGAATTGGAATAAATATATTTTCATTTATTTCAAGTTTTTTTGTTTTTTAATATTTTTAAATAGATAAATTAGTAATAATTTGTAATATTTTTTAACAGATAGTGCAATTAGAACATATTTTTAGTATTATAAAGTTAATTTGGTTAACTATGTCTTACGATCAAATTAATAACAGCTTTTATGGTGTTAAAATGACTTATGAATATGTCCTTAAATTTGAACCAAATAGGTGTAGGGTATTTCTAAGTAGGTTGCACCGACTGACTGTTTCTTTACTTGTTATTTATTCATTTCAACCTTAATTATTAAATTTGGAAAATACAAAAGAGGCATAAAATATAAAATATGACAAATGTAATGTAGGTCATGTAAAATAATAGTAACAAATTAGCAAAAAAAAAAACAATAAATTCAAAAAAATATAATGAAAACAAAAACAAATAGAATTAAAATGTAAACAAAAACAAAACAAGAAATATAATTCAAATAAATGAACAAAAAACAAAGGAAAAAAATAAAACTTTGATCATTTAAAATTAATAAGACAATAGAAATTTTGACATAAATGAAGTTACCAGATGTATCAAATTATAAATTTAAATTAATTTTAGATAAATGAAAAATATATTAATAAGTGTTTAACACTGATTCTACTTATATTAAGGTGTAGATATACTATATTCACCAATAATTCGTTCTCTAAATTTTTTTTTTAAGTTTTAAAATGTTTAGTGTTTTTAAATTATTGTCAAGTTTGTTATATAGATTAACAGCGATATACATTGTAGTTGATAGACCAAATTGTGCTGTTCTTTTACGATCAACATTCAATAATTGCTGATTGCGAAAATTCATGTTATGATGATCACTGCGTTTAGTTAATGTTGTTGCAGTGTGTACATTATCATGGTATATATTATGTGTATGTAGAATAAGTTTGTCCAAAAGTAGATTTTTTGCACTATGAATATGCAGTGTATTTTTCAACCATTTGTAATGTTATAAATTTTTTAATGCTTTGTTTTCTATTACTTGTATATCTTATAAGTTTTGTTTTGATGCTGTTCCCCACAAATTTATTCCATAGATTAAATGACTATGAAAAAGGGCAAAATAGAATTTCTTTTTCACTGAATTAGGTAACACATATGAAATTTTTTTAAATACTACAGCAATTGACGAAAGTTTTCTAGATAAATATGTTGTATGCACGTTCCACTTGAAATTCGAATCTATCCAAAAACCAATATATTTATATTTTTCTACTTGCTCCAACTTTTCGTCAGGAATTTGAACATTTAATTTTTGTGAAGAATTACCAATTAGCATGAATTTGGTTTTTCCAATATTTATCGTTAATTTTTGAATAAGCATCCACACTCGCTGATTTTGGTTAATTCAGTATTCATTCTATACTGTAAATCCGTATGGGTGTCTGCTTGAAATACAAAACAAATTTCATCCGCATACAAGAATATTTCTGCATTAATGTCAATTTGTTGAATACCCTCAATATACAGTATGAAGAGTAATGGTCCTAGAATGCTACCTTGGGTTATACCAATTTTGCCTTTTCTGAATCACCTATTCTACTCCTAATTTGTGTGTATGGAATACGATTGAATAAATAAGAAGCAAATCACTTAAAAGCCTGACCCTTAATGCCAAATCATTAAACTATTTTAAGAATTATTTGAGGGGCAACTGAATCGAATGCTTTAGATAAATCCGTGAAAACAAGAGATACTGATTTTTTTTTATCTTTTAAGCGTTGTACAAATGTTACCATGTCCACAAGTGCCATTTCTGTATTAGATTTTTTTCTCAAATGATACTGTTGTTTGGATAATAAGCTATATAGAAATTTGCAGATTTGGGAATTAACAACTTTTTAGACGATTTTTGCTAATACTGCTACTATGCAAATTGGTCGGTAGTTGTTTGGGTCATGTTTATCACCGGATTTAAAGACAGGTACTATTCTTCCTATTTTTAATTGTTCTGGTACCACACCTTCTCTTAGAGATTTATTTACTATTATTGCTATTTGTTCACACAGAGTTTCTTTGCAATCTTTTAACATGTTCGACGAAAGATTTAAATTGTCTATTGCTTTTAAATGGTTAAGACTTTTAATTGTATTAAAAATATCATTCTTATCTAATATCAAATTCGGAGGATTTAGTAGTTGTTGCTTTTGTGAAATATATTCTATTTTCACATTTGTTGGCTAATATTTCTCCTGCTGTAGCAAAATGTCTGTTTAATTTTTTATTTTATTTTTTTATTTTTTATTTTTACATAGGTTGGAATGAAATCTTCAAAAGACACAATGAGCCCCGTAGCTTGTCATTGCGTGTGGAATTCTTACCCACTAAACCACACCCTTTCTCTATTCTAGTCCTATAGGGCTAATGAGCAATTTTTTTCTGGCTTTATTTTAGTTTTAAATGTAGATTCCATCCAGCGATGTTTATCTAACTGTTTCTTTCTCTTATTATAGCTACAAAGCTTTACTCTTTTGAGTCGTCTGGCTATATTTGTATTATCCAGAAGCTGGACTACCTCAAAATTTACATGGTTTTGGAGTCTTTTTCCGTGACTTCTTGCAAAATTTTGAATTTCTTTGTCTACAAATTCTATTTGCATATCTCTATGTAGGTCATAGTTTCTGATGAACCAGGACGCGTTCACAATATTTCTTAGAACTTTATTCTGGAACCTCTGACTAACATCTCTATTACTTTTTTTGCTGCATCCCCATAGCTGGAGTGGAGGCCATATAACCATACTGGTTTCAATATTTGTTTATAGAGCAGAAGTTTGTTTTGTATTGTCAAGGTAGAATGCTTACCTATGAGCCAGTACATTTTTCTATAACGGATTTGTAGCTCTTCTTTCTTGTTTTTGATGGGCTTTCCTGCGAAGCTTCGCATCTAATGTCATACCAAGATATTTGGCAGTATTTGAATAAGGTATTTCTTGACCATTTATATATACTGGTTTATGGTAAATTTTTTTATTTGTAAAATCCACATGAATTGACTTAGCTTCACTTAATTTTAGCCTCCATCTTTGTGTATAATTTTGGATTTTTGTCTTTCTGCAGTTTTTCTGTAAATTCTTTATTATTTTCTCCGACAGCCAAAACCGCTGTATCATCAGCAAACGTCACAATTATATTATTTTCTAGTGCAGGAAAATCACAAGTATACAACAGATACAGTATTGGACCAAGTACACTTCCTTGAGGAACTCCAGCACCGATTTCTTTAAGATCGGAATATTGTCCTTCTTATTTTATGAAGAAGTATCTGTCTGATAGATAGCTTTCTATCATTTCCGAATGCTCTTTTGGAAGGATTGTTTTCAGTTTACAATTCAATCCCTTGTGCCACACCTTATCGAATGCCTGAGTCACATCCAAAAAGTTTGCTGAACAGACTTTTTTCTCCTCTAAAGCTTTTTCAATAGTGTTTGTTATTCTGTGTACCTGATCTATTGTTGCGTGTTTTTCTCTAAAGCCGAATTGGTGGTCCGGAATTAGATTCTTCCTTTCAATAACCGGTTTTAGTCTTCTCAGATAAATTTTTTCAAATAGTTTTGACATTATCGGCAGCAATGAGATTGGTCTATAGACGATATCTCATTTAGTGGTTTTCCTGCTTCGGGTATCATAATGACCTCGGCCACTTTCCACAATATTTCAGCACATATTTCAGCCTGAATGCAGCATTTATAAGATTTGTTATTTTAACTATTGCCTTTTCTGGTAGCTGCTTCAGAATTTGTCCGGTTATTAAATCATATCCCGGAGCTTTTTTAGATTTAATGTTGTTTTTAATTTCTTTTTTCACTTCAGCTGGATTTGTTAATGCGATTTCCTCTTGCTCCTGAATTTGTTCTACATCTAGATCTTCATCTTCTTCTCCAGTGTTTACTTGAAATATCTTTTCTAGGTGTTCCGCAAATAATTTGGCTTTTTCTTTATTATCTCTCACCCACTTTCCGCCCAGTTTTCTAATTGGAGGAATTGCTGCAATAGGTTTTTTCAGATTTTTAGCTGCCTTCCAAAGAGAGTAATCAGTACTTTTATCATTTGTTACCTTTTCCAAATATAAATTTATCGATTTGTTTTTAACTTCCTTAATTCTTCTTCTTAGCTGTTGGGTGAGATTATTTAGCCTAGTTTTATCTTGTGGAGCTCTAGTTTGGTTCCATTTTTTCCTTGATCTGCGTTTTATTGCAGTTAATTCTAAGATTTCGGCTGGCAATTAATTTTCTTTTACTCTTTGTTTAATTACTGGAGTATTTTCCCACACTGTAAGTTGTATATCTTTAATGTAGTTTTTCACTTCCGCATCCAATTGTTCTTTGTATTGCAACGGTACAGCTAGTTGTATTTTTTCTTCCAGACATACTTTAAAGCTTTCCCAGTCAGTGTATTTATTGGCGAGAATCGAATTGCTCTGCTTTTTTAATAGCGTTTTCACTTACAGTTAGTCAGAGTCCATTTCCTGCCTATCCTCTATCTGTATGAAATTATTCGAAATGTTTTTAATTATGAAAAAATCTATTAAATCAGGTATTTTATTTGGATCTGGGAGGGTTTTCCTGTTGATATGATTTCACACACAAATTCGCTAGTTGCTTGGAATAATTCCCTACCTTTGGTTGTATACTTTGAAAATGACGAAACTACGAAAATGTTGTATACTTTGTTTTATAATCACTGCACTTCCTCCTCTAGCAGAGTTACCTGGATGTACGCTACGATAAACTTTATAACCATGAAAATTAATATGCGTTTGTTTGTTAAAGTGTGTTTCTGCTATAAGACAAACATCTATATTATTTATGTCAAGGAGTACTTGTAGCTCTTGTTGGTGTTGTAGCAGTTCATTGGCATTCCATGAAAGAATTTTTAGTTTATTCATAATTTCGAAGCAGATTTTTTGTACTGCCCGAAATGTACTGCCCAAAAAATTGCGATTATGCAGCCTCTATAATTAGCTGGATTTTGATTTCCGCAATGAACACATTTTGGTGGTTCAGTTTTAGGTTTTAAACATTCCCTGGTATGGTGCCTACCTGCACATTTTACGCATCTTGGGGTTTTTCCGCAATATTTTTGTGTTTGGCATGATTTACATTGTACTACAAGCTTATTTTTCTTAGGTGCTCGATATTCACAATACATTTTAGAATACTTTTAATCTCGTATATTCTGCTAATATCTTCTTCCGCTTTGAGGGTTAACATAAACATGTTTAATGGTTCTTTATTCTTCCAGCTACGTTTATTTGCAGCTCCTATTATTTTATATTCTCTATTTTCAAGATCTTTAATTATTTCTTCTGTTTTACACGAGTGAGGCAGGTTCTTCACCATAACTCGTATTGGCCTTTGCTGTTTGCTTTCGTGTGAGTGCCAACTATATTAATACTCTGATAACGCTTTTCTTAAAGTTCTGTAAGCATCTTCATCTAACAAATTGATTTTTATACAATTCCTTCCAAGGAGTTTTATCTCAAACTGTTTTTCTGTTATTACTTTTTTTACTCTCTCGCAGAATTCATTATACTTATTAAATTCATCCACAATTATTGGCGGTGGAGATTGTTTTTTCTTAAGTTTTTTCGGATCGGTTATTTTTTTTAGCGAAATAACCTTTTTTGGAGAAGTTTCTTTACTTGGAGTGGTTTTATGGTCCATCTTTTTTGCGTTTGGAAGGGTAAGTGAGACATTTAACTTCCTTTTTTGTTTCTGTTTTACCCTTATCCACTCAGTCTCTTTCGCTAATTCTTCCTCATCTGTAGAGTATACTATTTTTTTAAAGTTTTCTGACCTTGATAAATGTTGAACTTGTGAAACTTGTAGAACTTGTGGTTTCTGTATCTTTAAATTAGTAATTTCATTTTTAAGATCCTGTATTTGTTTTTCCATATTGCTTATCAACTGCTTTAGTTGTGTTGTTTCATCGACAGCCTTCTGCCATTTGTTATACAGGGCATGTTCATTTTGGAGTTCTCTAATTGATGGTGATCTGATAATTTTTCCGCTCTTCTTAAATAGGTGTGTTTAATTGATTTATTTTTTTTTCTTCCTTTACTGATAGTCCCTGAAGGAAATCTGACGTTTTTTTTTCCTATTTTTAGCATTACAAATTAATTCATTAATGCAACACCAAGTTTTAGCAGAGTTTTGAATATTTTCGTTAAATTTATTTTCAAAATATAATTTTTTTTTCCGCGTATACTGGTCACCTTATTTTTATAGTACTTATAATGATTTTCTAGTTCAATATTCGATTATAGCGTTTCTCCATTTAGTGTACCGGAAATGTTTTGCTTTCATTATACAAATCAATTCCTTGTCGATCTAAATTTTATTTTTATTATTAAAATTTTTGTTTACTTTTCTAGATGACGCTAATTAAAATTTAGCTTTCCTTTTTAAAATAAATACAGAAAGAAATAAGTTCAGAAATTTTAACAATGAGTAGGTACTGCAAAAAAAATAATTTCTGGGAAAAACCTTTTTCTGTAGCCCCACCCGTTACGGAGCTACAGCCCCTCAAAGTCGGAAAAAGCCCTATACTTAAATTATTATAGCAAGAGTTCTGTTCTCTTCACAATTTGTTATAGTATTGATGGCAGTCTTTTCTTCATTTGGTAATTGATTCAATACTTTGTAGTTGGTAAACTTATTGTATGTGGAGTGTGTCAAAGTTGTTGACTTTTGCTTTTCCTTGACTGTCATATTATTATTTAAAACTTCAGCTATAATGATATTATGATCTAATAAATCAATATTAATGTGTGATAAGTTATTTGTTTCTCTTAGATTGTTTGTAAATATGTGATCAATACAGGAGTTAGTTAAATTTCCAGTAGTAATATTTTTATTACATTTGTACGGAGTGACTGAATTTTTATTGGTTTCATTTATGATGTGCAGTAATATTTTTATTACATTTGTACGGAGTGACTGAATTTTTATTGGTTTCATTTATGACGTGTCCTATATAAATTAGTTAATTCGGACTTTAGTGAATCAATATCATTTTTAAATTAATATTTTCATCTAGCAGATTTTGATATATTATTTTGTAATCATTTATTATTGTTTTCATACATTAAACTTTATTTACTAATATTTCATTTTTTTTTATTAAAATATCAGTTATCCTTCTAATGATTTTAAATTGTTTTAATTTTTATGCGATGTTCTGGGATCTCCAGAGATATTACCGAAATTGAATGCTTCATTTGAATGAGAATTATTACACTGAGGTAATAAAATAGTACTGCGACGATTTTTCAAACAATTTGCACAGAACCATAGCAATTTACCTTTGTTGATCTCTGTAAATTTTTGCTTAGATAATCCTGTACAGCTACTATGATATAATTTACCATCACAAATTAAATTATTACCATTTATTTTACATAATTTATTACACTTGCCACAAATTGAAGTTGAACTACTTTCCGCCATACTGAAAAAGATGTTGATGTTACTTAGAATTTGAGGAGAAGACAAAAAGGACATCAGCTACTTTTCGTCTTAATTTTAAAGTTTTTTTTAGTAATACAAAAAATTGAAAGCTGCTGCATTATGTTTGAACATATTTTACAGGTTCTTCTAAAATTTAAAAGGGGTTCTTAAAATTGAAGAAAGTGTCTGTTAGTTTATCCATTTTGGCTTATATAATAAAATTTTAATTAAAATCCAAATTTTAGTGGAATTCAAAACTTAATTTTTAGAACCTAAAAAAAATTGCGGTGGAGGAGGTGGTACGAGGGTTGGAACAAACCTTTTAGAATCATCATAAGTTTGCTTAGTACAAATTTTGGAACCTTACACTTTGAAGGACTATAAGACTTAAAAATTAAAACTTTCATGGTTTTATAATTCAGTAACGTATTCACTAGTGTTAAATTTAATTAAACGTTAACATTGAAGCTCCAATATTATATTTCGCCTATGAATCAGTTCATAATTACCAGAATTTCTTTAATGGAATTTTAAAGTAAATAAATTAGTATTACGTTATTATATTGATGTTATTAAGAATGTGAGGAGAAGACATGTTTCCTTATACATATTCAGTAAGAATAATAACATCAGCTACTTCTCGTCTTAATTTTAAAGTTTTCAACTGAGTTAAGTTCAACCTATTTTCATAAGGGGTAAGACTAAAAGAAAATTTTAAAATATTCTTTTGCACTTCGAAAACCCTTTAACATACAAGTATATTAAAATATAATGTTTTACCTTTAAATTTTGAATACAAAAAAAAATAAATATTGGACAGGTATTTACAAGTTACAGGTGTTTTAAAAATGGCAAAATTTCAATTTTGGACCTCTTACGCGGGTCAAATAGGACAACAAAGTCATAATCAAAGAAAATTTTTACGGAGTCATAAATAGTAAAATTAATGCAAATGTTAAAACTCTAGATAATAACCATAAAAACATGACATTTAATAAGTGAAAAACTGAGCCCGTTACTGATGAAAATTTCTACTTTTCAAATGACGTTAAAACTGTATAAAATTAGAATAAGTTCGTACAAACCTCTTAAGCCCCGAAGAAATCCAAAATTTAAATAAAATTGATAAAAGATTTTCCCGTATATTTTATAATGAAAAATCGGATATTACCTTTAATAAAAACGAGATTCTTACCAGTATTCAACATGGCGTCTGATAGTGCAACAAGTACTTGTGGAAAGTGCAACAAAATTTGTAAATTAACTGGAAATAATTTTTTAATTTGTGATGGAAATTGTAAAAAATCATTTCATAAAAATTGTACTGGAGTATCAACCCAAAAATTTAACGAAATAGAGAAAGCTACTTTGGTTTTGTAAAACATGTAAGGCCGAGCGCGACAACATACGTAGCACAAATTCTTTTATAAGTAACGTGGAAAACAAAAATTCACATAATTTAAGTAAAATTGGAAATCCAGATAGTGAATATAACTTAAAAGTGATAACCGAAAAAATAGATATTCTAATAAGTTGAAATAAGGCACTAGAAAATGAAGTAAAAGGATTGAAAATAACACTTGATGATTACAAAATAATAACAGAAAATTTAACAAAGGGAAACATAAACTTACAAAATGAAGTTGAAAAACTAAAATCAAAACTTAATGTGCTGGAGGGAAAATTTGAAAAAAAACATCAATCAAACCTGAATCATTGTGAAGTCCCAACAAAAGAAAATGAAAATTTAATGGATATCGCTATAAAAATTCCAAAATAATGGAACTAAACACTGATCACCATTCAATCAAAGAGGCATATCGCATTAATTATGAAGATGAAGAAAAAACTAGAACTGCAATTCCACCAAAAATAATCATTGAATTTTCGAAAAAAAAGTGAAAGAGATAACCTACTAACTAAATGTAAACAAGAAAAACGCAAAAACAATTTCTTAAATACTGGTAAAATTTTTGAAGATGATACAGAACAAGCGGTATATATAAATGAACGACTAACAACTTTCAATAATTTACTTCTAAAAAAGCACGAGATTTAAAAAGAGAAAATATAATCAAATTTGCTTGGGTTCAAAATGGCAAGATTTTAATTAGAAAGTCAAATACTGGGAGAATAATACATGTAAAAAAATCTAAAAACTTTTAATGAACTCACAAACTGATATAAATTTCTTGTCATCATTTAACCCAAGCAACACAATATATGCTACACTAGAATATATTAAATAAAAACACGAATAGAAATAATGAGGATTCATTATTATATGAAGTAACAGCTCAGAAGACCACTACTACTTATATAACTGGCGATGTAATATCAATATATTAGAATCAAATTCAATTGTCAATAAATATAAAAATTTCATGTCAATGAATAATTACTTGAACTGCAATGGAAGCACTGCAACAAGAAATATATCAAATACATGCTTGGACCATTTTTTCACAAATAATATAAATGAGAAAATAAATCTCTCTCACGTAAATATTGACATACTGGACCACAATGTAATAATAATTGAAACGTCAAAATTAGAACAACATAAACAAAAAATAAACAAGAAATCATTTTCACAAGATAAATATTTAAAATTTGTTAACTTAAATAAATTACAAAACATATTAAAAATTAATCCTATTATTTTAGATACAACGAAAAATATGGAAGAAATACTGGCAGACTTTATGGGAAATTTCAACAACAAAAAAAAAGCAAAAATCGCAAAATAGAAAATCAATATTATAGAAATAGAGTCACAAACTTTAGAGTCACAAACTTGCGAAGAATTAAAAAAAAAAATATTATGGGCATAAATTCAATACCATAATAAATAATTCTGCAAAAACATGGGATTGTATTTCTGAAATTATCTTTGATGGGAAAAAAACAAACAAAACGAGCGTGACTCTATTTAAGGACTTATCATCGGTAGAGGTTATAAAGAAAGCTAATGAATTAAATGAGCACTTTGCAAAAGCGGGTGAAAAATTAGCAAAATCTTGCGCAGAAAAATTTTTTTATACAGCCAATATCACAGGAGAAACTTTTACTTTTAATGAAATTAATAGATTACAGGTACTAAATATAATTGATAGTCTAAATAATTCAAATTACCTAGACTCGGATGGTATTTCAGTCAACATGATTAAAACGTGCAAAGATTCATTAGCAAATCCACTAAGAGTATTAATTAACAAATCATTATCCGAAGGTAAAATGCCTGATAGAATAAAAACAGGGAAAATAGTTCCAATTTAAAAAACTGTGAACAAGAATGAATTTGATAACTACAGACCAATCTGTATAACATCAATTGTATCTAAAATAATAGAAAAATTTGTAAATGATCAATTTGTAAAACATTTAGAAAAATGTGTTCCTATGTCCAAAAAACAATATGGATTTTAAAAAAAATCGAGCACTGAAACTACACTTTTCGATATGGTCACTCAGACACAAAAACTAAAAAATCAAAAAAAGCTAGTATCACTACTCTTCATAGATTTAACTAAAGCTTTTGTTACCGTAGATATACAAATTTTACTACGAAAACTACAGAGCATGGGTATCAAAGGAACTGCTTATAATTGGTTTTTATCATATCTTACAGGTCGATCTCAATACGTTACAGTGGAAAATCTAAAAAGCAATAAATCTCAAATTACATATTGCTACGTAAGCAAAATGCATACATCTATTTAAACAGTCAATTTATAAACTGTACTTTTAAATTTTAATTGCATTCCTTAAAATGCATAACTGTACTTTAACTATCAAATTTCGTAAACGCTAATTTACGAAAATAACAAAACAAAAAACCAAACTTGATTATAATCGTATGATTCTAATCAAGTTAAATATTGTCATGTATTAGAATTTTGCTTGCGTAGTATTTTATCCATTCAAACATAAAATTGAATTATAAAATAATTGGTATTAAAAAATTAGTCTGTAAGAACAACTCAAAGAAACAACATAAAAATGAGTCTGTAAGAACAACTCAAAGAAACAACATAAAAATGAGTCTGTAAGAACAACTCAAATAAACAACATAAAACTAAATTATGTTTTATTCTAATTATAAAAGAATATAATGGGAAAAAAACATAAAACTGGCGCAGTCGGTGAAATAAAAATAAAAAAAAAAAACTAATTATAAAAGAATATAATTAGTATAAAATAAAATTATAAAAATTATAAAAAAAAATAAAAAAAAAAAAACTAATTATAAAAGAATATAATTAGTATAAAATAAAATTATAAAAATTATAAAAAAAAAAATAAAAAAAAAAAAAACTAATTATAAAAGAATATAATTAGTATAAAATAAAATTATAAAAATTATAAACAAAAATAAAAAAAATAATAAAAAAATAATAATTAAAACAAAAAAAAATCTGATCATCACCAACAACAATTGGATCTCCCGCAGCAAAAGTATTCATAACAAATAATTCATCTGTGTCAGCATCCACCAATTTCGGATAATATTTTGATCATCATCATCATCATCAACAGCAACATCAGCAACAACAGCAATATCATTTGCAACAACAAAGACAACATTTACAAAAACAATTTCAACAAACCACAAATACAACAAATAGCTAGTTAATTGGTTCACAGGGACAAGAAACAGCAACATTGGTAACAACAACATTGGTAGCAGCTACATTTGTAACAACATTTACCAAACAAAAGTTAAGTAATATTTTAAAATTTTTACTATAAAAATTTGCAAATAAAAGGAAAATAAAAATCCTTAAACCTTATTATTATAAAAAAAAAAAAAAGGCAAAAAATAAATTAAAGTGTTAATTCTCTTCTAATTAAATTAAAAAAAATTTTTTATTTATTTCTATAAAAAAAAAATTATTTAAAATTTTAAACCTTATTATTATAAAAGTGTAAATGTTTTATCCCAATATTATTTCCAATAGAGGGAATAAATATTATTAAAATTCGTGTCTTAAATAAACTTAAAAAAAAAAAATATTATAAATAAGATCTCTTTTTTAAAATATTTCTATGTAAATTACAATTACAAAAAATAAAAGTAAATCGTTCTATAGTGAATTTTACGAATTGAATTCAATTATAATTCTTTTTATAATTTGAGTTCAATCTTTTAAATTTTTAACTTTAGTTCAATTAAAGTTTAATTGTGAATTCTTTCTACAATTGTTGAATTTTAATTTAATTTAAATCTATCCTACTACTAAACAGGATATTAAACTTACTTTAATTTAATTATAATTTATAAGTCTTCATTAATTTTTTATTATATAATTTTAATTTTGTTACATGTATTGTTTTCGAATACAGTTATTTTTCCTTTTTGGTTCATCTAGAAAACGAATTGTGAATCTTTCATAATTTTGTTTTAGTTACAGTTTAGAGGTTCAAGTATATCCTTAACTTCTACGTAAATACTTTAAATTTTTTTTGAACAAAATCGTTAAATAAAAAATAATAAGGCTCTTTATTTTATTTAGCTATTACTAGAATAAATTGCATTGAATAAAAATTTCTTTGCTTTACTACTATTTTATTTTATTAAACCTAAACAATTTTAAAAATGTCTAACGCCAATGAAAGCGAAATTCCTAACTTCAACCTAATTGTGAAGTGCATCGCCCAGTTACCACCTTTTACTGGCGATCAACGCGACTTAACTAATTTTATACAAAGGATAGGAGACACCGTCCCAGTTTCACGTCTTGTAGACAACCTAATATTAGTTAGGTGTACGTCCACAATAAAAAATTTCTATGATGAAATTAACTTTAAACTAACACGTATCAACAACGCGTATTTGCTCCAAGGGGGAGACAATAAAGAAAAAATAGAAGCAAATAAAAGAATTGCTCTAAACACATTTAAAGATAATTTACCCGAACCAGTAAGGGAACTTATTGTTAGTAGAAACCCTACAACGCTATTTGACGCTTACGAGATTATAGCACAAAATGACTACTTATACTTTAAAGGTATTCAAAATAAAAATAATTATCCGAATAATAATAATGGAAATAAACAAAAAAAATTTAATAATTTTCTAGGGAAAAATTACAACCCTAATAATAATCAACAGCAAACCAATTTTAAAAATTCAAATTTCTCAACAAATAACCATCGCAACAATGGTTTCAATAAACGAAACTCATATAATTTTAACAATCAACAACAAACCAATTTCAAGAATTCAAATCTGCCTAAAAATAATTATCACAATAATGGTTTTAACAAACGAAATTCACAACAAATTCATCATAATTATTCAAATCAGAATAGGTATAATAATTATGATTCTCAATCAATTAATCGTCCATCTAACATACAACCTTCTAGGTTTAATAGAACAAATAACTATTCAAACAATTATAACCGAAATCTAAATTTAGAACCAATGGACATCTCTATGAACTCAAATAATGAGACAAATACTGACTCAACTTATTTTCGCGTCAACGCCTCAAACAACTACCCTATATGATAATTAAACAAAAAAATCGACTACTTAGATTCATTATCGATACCGGTGCAGAGTATAGTATCATTAATACCAACCTCTGTAATCCTAAATGGAAAACCGTAATTAAACCTGTCCCACTTACGGCTTTCAATAGGAAACTTTCTTTAAATATTAGATGTAGGTTCCCTCTCTTTCAAATCTTTAATGAACCTAACTTCTTCGTTGATTTCCTGGAATTTCCGTTCCATAACTATTTTGATGGCCTAATAGGTAATAACATTTTGTCCACACTAAACATTAACATTGACTATAAAGAAAGGTTACTTACAACACAAAAAGCTTCTATCCCGTTCTTCCTAAATTATGAAGAAGAACAGTACTATGAAAACAAATATGTTGATGATTCTATTAATGTTTTCAGTTTTAACCAGTGTGATTCTGATAACGGACTTAACTTTAATTTTCCATCTCACCTAAATAACAAAACTATTGCACAAATTAAATCGCTCTTAAATTATTTTAAGGATATTTTTCATCAAGAGAATGAAAAACTTAATTTTACAAGTGCAATTAAACATGGAATAATAACAAAATACGATATACCAGTTTATTCAAAAGGATACCGTTATCCTGAAATCCATAGAGACGAGGTCGATCGTCAAATTAAAGAAATGTTACACCAAGGTATAATCGTTAATAGCATGTCACCATACAACGCACCTATTTGGATTGTTCCTAAGAAAATGGACAATTCTAACAAACAAAAGTGGAGAATTGTTATTGATTATCGTCGACTTAATGATAACACAGTCGATGGCAAATTTCCAATACCCAACATCGAGGATCTTTTTGGGAAAATGGGAAATTGTCGCTATTTCAGCACGTTAGATCTGGCGAAAGGGTTTCATCAGATTGAAGTCCACCCAGATGATCGATGCAAAACAGCATTCTCAACTAGAAGTGGCCATTATGAGTTCACTCGTATGCCCTTCGGCTTAAAAAACTCACCCTCCACCTTTCAAAGATTAATGAACCATGTATTAAGCGAATTTATCAATAAAATATGCGTTGTCTACTTGAATGACATCCTAATCTTCTCGTCATCATTCGAAGAACACTTAGTTTCAATAAAAAAAATCTTAACAAAATTGCGCGAAACAAACTTAACGATTCAAATAGACAAATGTAATTTTGCTCAACTGTCTACTAACTTCTTGGGTCATGTAATCACCCAAGGAGGTATAAAACCTGATCCATCAAAAATCAACGCTATTCAAAATATTCCTCTTCCATCTTCACAAAAAGAGATAAAATCTTTTCTAGGATTAACCGGCTACTACCGGAAATTTGTAAAGGATTACTCCAAAGTAGCTTATCCGTTAATACGTTATCTAAAAAAACAATCTAAAATTAGTAAAAATGACAAAGAATACTTCGAGGCTTTTAAAAAACTAAAAACTCTATTAACAACAGAACCCATTCTAAAAAACCCAGACTTTTCTAAACATTTTACACTAACCACGGACGCGTCTAACTTCGCTTTAGGCGGCGTACTAAGCCAAAATAACCACCCGATAGCCTATGCCTCGAGAACACTGAACAACCATGAAATAAGATACTCGACGATAGAGAAGGAACTTCTCGCTATCGTTTGGGCTACCAAACATTTTCATACTTACCTTTACGGTAGAAATTTTACTGTTCAATGTGATCATAAAGCTTTGGTATGGCTTAACAATCTTAAAGAACCAAACATGAAACTACAAAGGTGGAAGATCAAATTAAACGAATATAAATTTACAATAAACTATCTTAAAGGGAAAGACAATAAAATCGCTGATGGTTTAAGTCGACTCCCTTGCACAAATGAAAACTCTTGCGACAAAAGCGAGTCAATAATCGAGCCCTCAATTTTACAATTTTTAAACGAAGTAGCGACACATAGTGCACCAAACATTGACAATAATGATGAAATTATGACCACTAACGTTACGATGCACTCTACAACGAACAATGATAACAATAATGAAATCATGTCTACTGCAGCTAAAGTACATAGCGCAAATGAAGATGACCTATATCATATTAAAATAACAGAAAAACCTGTTAACTTATTCAAAAATCAAATTTACCTAATCTTAAGTAATAACGTAAAATTCATCACGAAAATTATAAATAAAAAATGTCAAAATCTTTTCTATGTTACTAAAGATACTAACTTATTAGAAAAGATGAAACGCTGTCTACCCGAAAAAGGATTAGTATGTGTAAACAGCGATAACATTGATATCTATCTCAACTTTCAAAACCTCTATCTTAAATTCTTTGCTAATAATCAACGTCTAAAAATATTAAAATCTAACAAAAAACTACAAGATATAACGGATAAAAATAAAATTCTTGAAATAATAAAAGCTGAACACCTTCGCAATAACCACCGCGGTATATCGGAAATTCTTTCCGAACTTAAGGAAATGTACCATTACCCTAAACTACAATTACAAATACAAAAATTCATAAACAATTGTGAAGTGTGTACCTTAGCGAAACATGATAGGAGACCTTTAAAACTCCCATTTGAGATCACACAATCTCCTATACAATTTAATGACATCGTCCACATGGACATTTGGTTTCCATGCAGGAATGTTATGTATCTAACTATGATAGACAAATTCTCTAAACATGCTACCATCCACAAACTTAATGATAGAACGTGGATCTCTATTTTAAAAGCACTAAAAAAAAGGCTAATTTATTTGGGAAACATGAAAAAATTAATAACAGATAACGAAAAGTGCATAATACACAGTGCCATAGAACAATTTCTTATAGAAAACCAAATCGAATTTCACCAAACTACACCTGGGAATAAAACCGGCAACTCAGACGTTGAACGGTTACATGGCACACTAAACGAACATATTAGAATCTTAGAAATTGACAAAACTAATGAAACTGAAGACTTAAACGATAAAATCTTTAAAATTATCATGACATATAATAGGACAATTCACTCTACCACGAAACGTAGACCAATAGACTTTTTAAATAAAAACATTCCAAAAGAGGAGATCGAAATTTTAACAAAAAGATTTGAAGAAGAAAAAAGAAGAAGGTTAAACTTAAATAAGAATAAAACTTTAAATGAAAATTTACATGCAAACATTGTCGTTAATAGAGATGTAAATGTAAACCTAAGTATAAAATTCTGAGAAATTTTAAAATAGACGGCAAATACATAGTCGATACGAGCAATAAAAGGAAAACTAAATATTGCAAAAAGCAACAAAAACGAAAGTTTAAATTTCAATAAAATCGTAATAAAATAGGTAATAGGTAACCAAGGATTAGATGCTTTATCATCACCATCAATTTTTATTTTTATTATTAATTTTTTTACCAACTGAAAATATAGAAGTCTCTTTCGAGGTAGACTTCTTAAGTTAATTTTTATTATTGTTTTTCTCTCTATTCCAAATCCAATAAAAACTTCTTTTATAATTTTAGGAAAAAGGAACTGTTAAAGAAAAACTTACAATATCCAAATAATAATTGTATTAAAAACTTACTAAAAGGAAACAGTACATGTAACTATAAAATAAATGAAATAGAATCTATAGAAAAAATTAACGACGAATTAATTGTAACTTTAAACTTAGAAAGAACAAAAATTGTACAAAACTGTATTAACCAAGAAATAATTATTAAAGAAAATAATTTAATTAAGTTTAGCAATTGTAATTTGAATATTAAAAACAATGAATTTTCTAATAAAATTGTAAAATTTAAAGATTTACCTATTATACCAATTGTAAATGAATTAAATATAACAAAAATTATAAATAACTTTACTCTTAAGCAAATTCATGTAAACCAAATTGAAAACTTAAAAGCTATTGAATACTTAGAATATAAATCTAAGGTTAATTTTTATACTTTACTAACGGTTAAAACCCTATTTGTAATAGTAATTGTAATTATGATAATAAGCTACTGTTATAAAAAAAACAAAGTTAAATGAAAATATTAAAATAAGTATAAATCAATCAGATGTAAAACCAAAGGAACTTGAAACAAGTCCTTTTTAAATTTTAAATTTTGGAGACCAAAATCTCTTAGGGATGCAGGTGTTACGTAAGCAAAATGCATACATCTATTTAAACAGTCAATTTATAAACTGTACTTTTAAATTTTAATTGCATTCCTAAAAAAGGCATAACTGTACTTTAACTATCAAATTTCGTAAACGCTAATTTACGAAAATAACAAAACAAAAAACCAAACTTGATTATAATCGTATGATTCTAATCAAGTTAAATATTGTCATGTATTAGAATTTTGCTTGCGTAGTATTTTATCCATTCAAACATAAAATTGAATTATAAAATAATTGGTATTAAAAAATTAGTCTGTAAGAACAACTCAAAGAAACAACATAAAAATGAGTCTGTAAGAACAACTCAAAGAAACAACATAAAAATTAGTCTGTAAGAACAACTCAAATAAACAACATAAAACTAAATTATGTTTTATTCTAATTATAAAAGAATATAATGGGAAAAAAACATAAAACTATATGGAGTACCAAGGAAGTATTTTAGGGCCAATTCTATTTACAGTATACATAAATGAAATACAAAAACTCGCGACTAAAGGTCAGATTTATTTATTTGATGATGATATCTGCTTAGTATATGACGCAGTAGAAATCAAAATGCTAGAAAACAAAACAAATGCAAATCTCAATATACTAAAAAGATGGATGGACTTACACAAGCTCACATTAAACACAAAAAAAACTAAAGTTATGGTTATTGGTACTGAAGAACAAAAGTTAAACGTCACATACAACAATGACAAATTGGAACATGTTGCAGAATTTAAGTATCTGGGAGTTAGACGCAGACCTTAGCTGGAATCATCATATCACAAAATTGAGAAACAAGCTGTCATCGATAGCAGGAGTTTTCGGTAAAGTAGGAAATTGTTTACCAGTCAACACAAAAAAGATGATATATTATGCACTATTTCATAGTCACTTAATATATGAAATAAAAATTTCGGGAACTGCAACTAAACAGCAAATTAATGATCTACAAGTAATACAGAACAGAGCAATAAAAAACTTATATCAATACAATTATTTAACAAACAATGAGCATATACATAAAATCAATAAAATACTTAAAATCGAAGATATAATAAAACTAAATTTAATCTTATATATCCATGATATAGAAAAATCAAATATACACTCCAATACAATTATAACAAAACGAAGGGATCGATATCAATTAATTACGAGATATAGAAATAACATTCATCTGAGCACAATAAGAACCACAAAATATGGGTCAACAACATCATTACATATTGGTATTAAGTTATACAACAATCTTCCAGATATACAGAAAGAATTAACTAGAACAAAACTAAAAAGGCAAATTACATCGAAATACCTAGAAAATTATACAACATACAATGCTTAATTTAATCTTAATTTATTTTAGTTTTAATTTTTTTTTTTTTGAATCTTCATTTTTTATTTTTTGTTTTGTCGTTTTCTAGATTTTCATATATGTATATATTTTTTTGGACTGGAATTTTTGTTTGGTTTTTTATTTTTTATTTCATTTTTTTATTTCTAATTTTTAATTTTTTAATTTTTCAAAATTTTTAATTTTTCATCATTATTAGCTATTATTGATTGTTATTAATTTTACTATATTTTGCTTCACTTTCTGCGCTACTGAACATTATTATGTTAATAATAAAAAATAAAAAATATTAAAAAATTGTATTATAAAGATTATTAACGAGAGAAATCTCACAAGGCATAAAACTGTTGAAAATAAAAAAATAAAAATAAATCGTGTTCCTACTGCTGTCAAGATATACTGGTATCCCAGTGTTAAACTCCAATAAAATAAATCGGCAGAATTCCTCGTTCGCGTAGTGTCAAATGAAGGTATAAAACCAAACCCTTAAAACATATCATTTGTCCAAAATTTTTCAATTCCTAAAAATCCTAAGGAGATCAAACAATTCCTTAGTCTCACAGGATACTATAGGAATTTTATAAAAGATTATCAATGATTGCAAAACCTATGACAAAATATTTAAAGAAAAAATTAAAGTGAATATGTAAGACTCGGAATACATAAAAAACTTTTAAACCTTAAACATAATGCTTACAAACGACCCTATTCTTCACTACATCGACTTTTCTTAATTATTATTCTTATTTATAAACCAACGCAAATAAACAATAGAGTGCTATCCCTTAAAAAAATCGTCATTCCATTTCCTTCCTCATTGAAGCGCTACTAGGAGTTAAAAACTTACAATTTACTGTTTTTGTATGCAAGTGTATATATTTCCAAAATTAAACTCAGTATGTTACCCAATATAATTTTGAAAATGGGCTTTTTTAAAAATACTTTGTTTTTTTATTACTTGTTTTCAAATAACATAACATTTTCCATCTCTACATGTTTGCGTAAGTCTTTGTTTTTTATCTACTTTACATTTGTTGTTTTTAAAGATTTCAGTGTCAAATTGCAGTTTTCTTTTTAAGCACATTTTCAAAAAATTTTGTAAAAATGTGCTTATATAGCTTCACTCTTTCCGTTCGTCTGTCCGTCCGTCCGTCCCTTTTTACCTACGGCTGACCAAAAAATATCAGCAACGGGTAGATATTGCAATAAAAATAATTTAATATTGAAACTGTTTTTTGTAACCAGCCCCGTTACGGAGTTACAGCCCCTCAAAGACGGAAAAAGCCCTTTATTGAAACAGTAATAAATAGAGTTCTATAAGATTTTCAACCTGAAAACGGTAATAGACAGCTGTTCTTATAAGCTTTACAAATTTTTAAAAGCCAATTGAATAGGGTTACCATACGGTACTAAAATTATCCAAAATTATCCGTTATCCAAAATTAATTTTGCGAAATTTTTGGTCCCTCATAACTTCTGAACGGCTAAATCTAGAACTCTAACTTGAAATTTTAGGAGAAGTTAGATCCTCAGAAATAAGTAAGAGTCAGTTAAGAAAATTTTTTTGTCGCGCCCCCTGTTTAGGAGCTGTAAAGGATCCAAAAACTTAAATTTTGCTATAAATTTTGCTTTTAAATACCTAAAATTTGAATACCTGTCAAAATTTTTTTTTATTTATATATAAAATTTAAAGCTGCAGCATTATATTTCAAGATATTTTAAAGCTTTTTCTTAAATTTGAAAAGGGCTTTTTAAATTGAAGAAATTGTCTCCTAGTTTTAACTATTTTTGCTTCGATAATAAAATTCTAGGTAAAATTCTAAAATTTTGGTGTTGTTTACAATTGATTTCCTAGAACCAATAAAAATGGAAGGGAGTAGACAGGAGGCGGTAGGGCAGATCCTTTAGAAGCATCATAAGTTTGCTTAGCAAAAATTTGGGAACCTTTCCCATTCAAGAGCTAATAGGACTTAAAAATTAAAACTTTTATTTTTTTATAAAACAGTAACTTATTCACTATTGTATGTTTTTCCAAAATTAAACTTTCAATGTTAACGTTAACCGGTTTTCTTGAGTGCATTGGGATTATATTATAAGTATTGATTTTACTATTATTCATAATTATTAAATTGATGAAATAACTAAATTATAATATTATCATTTCTTTTTATATGTATTTTTGTAAAAATAAATGCTAAAATACTCAGTAAGAAGCAATATATAATTTTGAAAATGTGCTTTTAAAAACCCTTGATTTTTTTCATCACTTGTTTTCTAATAAAATCTAAAAATCAAAAAATTCAATTTCGTATATATTATGCTTAAATACATTGTATAGGCTTTAATGCACTTTCAAAACGTAACGACGCCCTACACTCTTGTTGCACTTCAAAATAGTCCAAGAAAACAGAAATACGAAATAACACCCTAAATTTCTTATCAAAAGTGAAATTAGGCCCTTCGGGCGTTTTTGCGCTTTCAAAGTGCAAAAACGTCCTATATGAATAATATTTTTATTATTGATCGTATTTGCTCTATTTGAAAACTATTATTGTATATTTAAAAATTAAGATTATATTATACTACAAAATTTAAAATATTTTTTATAAGAAAACTGGTTTTATTAAATAATCAATTTAAATAGCAGATACTACTTTCATTATTAGAACATTGTTATAATTTTATTACTATTTATTATTGATATAAGAAACATATTTATTTTGCAAAATTAAAAGGTTGCCAACACGGTGCGAATTTCCTTCGATTTTAAAAATGAATTAACTTCGACAAAAAAATTGACAAAAATTTGGATGCATAAAGAGGGTTATTCTCTTTTCCAAAGCAATAAAACCCGAACAATAGTCCGCCCGTTAGCCCGTCAGTATTTCCGAATGTTTACACAATCTTATACAATGTTTGAAATAAAGTAAAGAAATTTTAACAATGAGTAGGTACGGCAAAAAAAATAATTTCTGGGAAAAACCTTTTTCTGTAAAAACCCATTACAGGGCTACAGCCCCTCAAAGTCGGAAAAAGCCTTATATTTAAATTATTATAACAAGAGTTCTGTTAGGTGAACTTCCAATCTGAAAACGGTAAAAGACACCGTGTTTTATAAATTTTAAGCTAGAGTCTTGAATTTTTAGGAGAATTGAGATTATCAGAAACTAGTAGGAATCAGATAACAAAATTTTTGTGTCACGCACCCTGTTTAAGTATTCAAGTTACAAGTTTTTAAAAAAGCAAAACTTACAACTCCTAAACAGGGGACGTGATAAAAAAGTTTTATTAACAGAGTCCTACTAATTTCTGAGGATCTAACTTCTTCCAAAATTTCAAGACTCTAGCTTTAATCGTTTAAAAGATTTGTGGGTGAAAAATTTTGCATAATGGTAAATCTTAGTACCGCAAGGCAACCTTATACACCTAACTTTCAAAAACTTTTAAAGCTTATAAAACCAGCTTATATCGTTTTTCCTATATCTATCTTTCGTCGTTTTTAGATTGAAAATATACTTAAGAGAACTCTTGTTATAACAATTTAAATATAGGGCTTTCCTTACCTTGGGGAGCTGCAGCTCCATAACGGATAGGGCTACAGAAAAAATTTCTTCTCTGAAACTATTTTTTTGGCAATACCTACGCGTAGTGATTTCCTCTATTTCAAACGGAGGAAAAGTTTTATTTTTTTGCCAATTAGTTTCACTCTGTCTACCACTATGTCCGTTTAAAAAAGAGAAAATATTTTTGAACTACAGGTAAGTCTTCCAACAAAAATAATTTAATGGAAGACATTTTTCTCTAGCCCCACTTGTTAAGGAAGTACAGCCCCCAAGTTCGAAAAAGGCCTATATATAAATTGTTATAACAATAGTTATTTTCGAAACGAAACGACAAAAAGACAGCTGTTTTTATAAGCTTAATAAATTTTTGAATCCCAAATGTATACGATTTCTATAGCTATTCTTAAGCCACTGTAACTTGAATACCTCTTCAAATTTTTTTTAGCAAAACCAAGATTCAAAGCTTCTACATTGCATTTCAACATGTTTCAAAGGTCTTTAGACAAAAATATATTGCTTAAATGTTTAAATATGCTATACGAATACGATACTAGTTTAACTGTTAAGAGAAATTCAATTTTTGCAAATTTTTGGCCCGGGGCAAACTGCAGAATGGAAGTTTTGGGAGAAGTCAGATCCTTTCAGTTTTTTATAATTCAGTAACATATTCACCATTGTAAATTTTAATTAAACGTTAACATTGAAGTTCCAACATTACATTTCGCCCATGAATCGGTTCATAATTACCATAATTTTTTTCTGTGAAAATTTAACGTAAATAAACTAGTATTACGTAAACGTTATCTTCATGTTATTTAGAATTCGAGGAGAAGACATGTTTCCTTATACAACTTCAGTAAGAAAAAGAACATCAGCTACTTTTCGTCCTAACTTTAATGTTTTTTTTTAGTAATATAAAAATTGAAAGCTGCTACATTATGTTTGAACATATTTTAAAGGCTTTTCTAAAATTGAAAAGGGGTTCTTAAAATTGAAGAAAGTGTCTGTTAGTTTATCCATTTTTGCTAATATAATAAAATTCTAAGTAAAATCCAAATTTTAGTGTAAATCAAAATTTATTTCTTAGAACCTAAAAAAAATTGCTGTGGAGGAGGGGGCACGAGGGTGGGTGCAGACCTTTTAGAATCATCATAAGTTTGCTTAGTACAAATTTTGGAACCTTACACTTTGAAGAACTATCATGTTAAGTTCAACCTATGTTTATAAGGAGGTAAGATCATTGGGTTCGACCATTGAAGATTTCTAAAAGAAAATTTTGAAAGATTCTTTTGCATTTCGAAAACCCTTTAATATATAACAGCTGTATAACAGCTGGGTGGCACAGTGGTTGAGTGCCGACCTTTCATGCGGAAGGGCCCGGGTTCGAATTCTAGTGAAAGTGAAAAAAAAACTTTTCTGGTTTTCGACTCGACTCAGTTACCATTCGCCATTGGGTTCAAATTAATGGCATAATCAATAATTAATAATTATAAATCTTTAATAAAAAATACCTTAATATAAAAATATAAACAAATGCAAAATACAAACAAATAATTTAAATAAATAATATAACTCGCAGATATAGAATACCATATAAGTAAAATATAAAATATTACAATATGAACAAAAAATAGAATTGTAAATATTGAAAATCTAAGACGTTTCTACATGTTCTAAGGCCTAGTACTATCTCATGTTTAAATTGTATGTGGAATTCAATAAGACCAATTCTAATAACACGAATATAATATAACAGGGGGTTCCAACATGTACCTATGGTATAGACAGGCTTATTAGCCTAACAGTTGAACAGTTAGCACTTAAAAAAAAAAAAAAAAAAAAAAAAAAAAAAAAAAAAAATATACAAGTATATTAAAATATAATGTTTTACCTTTAAATTTTGAATACAAAAAAAAAAATATTGAACAGGTATTTACAAATTACAGGTGTTTTAAAATAGCAAAATTTCTATTTCGGACCTTTTACGCGGGGTGCTACAAAACATTTTCTTAAATGACTCCGACGAAAAAAAAATACGAATCTATTGATACTTACGAACACTAAATTTTAAATTTTGAACACTCTGCAATAAGAAATAACAATATCAATCGACAATCTCGAAACTATTACAATAGACCTTCTGCTGACCAACAATAGAACAATTATAAACATAACAACAATTATTATAACCGCTCAAATCAACAAAACTACGAACCAATGGATAGTTACGAACACGAAAACCAAAATTTTCAATACTTTAATTTGGAGATCCTTCGAATAAATACATAAGTTCGTTTGTAAATTTCACAATGAATATACGTTGGCTTTTTAGAAAATAATAACTTAAAAAAATTAAATGTGAGGATTAAAGTAATAATTACTTAGAAATTAAGGACAAAAAAATCCCAATATACTTTAAGAATTTTAATAATACGAAAACTTACCTTCTTGATACTCAAGGAGAATATTTCTTGATATACCAGTCAGACAGAAATCTGGCTTAGCAAATAGGATTTCAAATAGGATAACAAAGTCATAATCAAAGAAAATTTTTACGGAGTTAAAAATAGTAAAATTTATGCAAAGTTAAAACTCTAGATAAAAAACATAAAAACATGACATTTAATAAGTGGAAAACTGAGCCCGTTACTGATGAAAATTTCTACTTTTCAAATGAGGTTAAAACTGTATAAAATTAGAATAAGTTCGTACAAACCATTTAAGCCCCGAAGAACTCCAAAATTTAAATAAAATTGATAAAAGATTTTCCGGTATATTTTATAATGAAAAATCGGATCTTACCTTCACAAACGCAATAAAAACGAGATTCGTACTATCGTGTTCCTACTGCTGTCAAGACATACTAGTAGCCCAATATTAAACTCCAATAGAATAAATCGTCCGAATTCCTCGGTCGCGTAGTGTCAAATGAAGGTATAAAAGCAAATCCTAAAAACATATCGTTTGTCCAACATTTTTCAATTCCTAAGAATCCTAAGGTGATCAAACAATTCCTTAGTCTAACTTTTTCTATAGGATTTATAGATTATCCATGATTGCAAACATATTATGTTATTTAAATTAAAAACAAAATATTTTTTAATAAACGAGATTTTTTTTTTTTTAATTTTTATTATATCATATCTATATTTTATTATAGTATTACCATAGGTAATATACTCGTTAAAAAATTTTAATAAAATATTAAAAAATTGTGTAGTATACTTAAGTTGTAAAATTTATTTTTATATATAAATGAATTATATGAGAAGTTCTATATTTGTCATTTTATTTTAGAAATACATTTATTGCATATTTTGATTATTAAACTTTGTGATATAGTAATGAAAGCATTAATCGTTTTAATTAACATTAGAAACCATCAAATTATATAAACTTTTATATTTATATTATTACAAATTGATATTTCTTTCGAATAACTTTGAGTTTAATATATAAAAAAAGCATTAAAAAATAAGTAAATTAAAAGAATAAATTTAAAAATTATTTAAAATTGAAATAAAGAATCAAGGGTACTAAATAATTTAACAATAAATGCACTACAGCTTAAAATTCTGAACAGAAGTAATTACTGCATGTGTAAAATTTTATTGAACTAGATGAAAAGTTTTAAATATGTAATTGCATTTTACGAATCCATTTATTTCAAGTTTCTCTTTTTTTCTGTTTTTGTTTTTCCTTAACACAAATTTTTAGAAAACAAAGGATATAAAATTCTATATTGTTTAATGAATTAAAGGATATATAATTCATTATCAAAAAGTTTAATTTAAATTATAAGTGTAGTATAGAATAGTTCCACGGGCTGTCAATGTCTTTTTTTTTTGTGTAAGACAAGGGTACAATTTTATTTAAATTTACTCACATTTGGTACAATTTTAGCCTTACACAATAAAAACATACCATCATATAATTTATTAGTCATTTTATAAAAATCAAATTTTGGAATTGCTATACATATTATCTACTCAAACTTGATGGGCCCTGGTTCGAAATCTAGTGAAAGTGAAAAAACTTTTCGGGTTTTCGACTCGACCAGCTACCATTCGCCATTGGGTTCAAATTAATGGCATAATCAATAATTAATTATTATAAATCTTTAATAAAAAACACTTTAATATAAAAATATAAACAAATGCAAAATATAATCAAATAATTTAATTAAATAATATAACTCGCAGATATAGAATACCATATAAGTAAAATATAAAAAATTACAATATAAACAAAAAATAGAATTGTAAATATTCAAAATCTACATGTTATAAGGCCTAGTACTATCTCATGTTTAAATTGTATGTGGTATTCAATAAGAACAATTCTAATAACACCAATATAATATGACCCCCTGTTCCAACATGTACCTATGGTATAGACAGGCTTATTATCCTAACTGTAGAACAGTTAGCGCTTAAAAAAAAAAAAAGAAAATGTGCACACTCAGTTCGCTACCGCCAAATTTAAAAAGCTCTGCGGGTAATGTATCTGTGCCAGCTGCTTTGTTGTTTTTTAGGCGTTTTATTGAGTTTGTACTTCTTCCAAAGTCGGTGGTGGCTCGTCTTGATCATTGAGTGGTATATTATGGGGAGTAGGTGCTGGTGGATTCAGTGGATTGTGAATTGAGGTGTCTCCAGCCAGCATTTCCGAAAAGTACTCTGACCATCTTTGAAGAATACCATCTTGGTGTGTGATAATATAAGAATTAATAAAGAATTTTTGGATCTCATTCTTTCCTTTGAGTTCTTCTAATAGTTTTGCCTGATTGTTTTCATAAGTTCTTCGTTTCTACTTCTTCAGCTTAACTTTTTCTCGCCTTATCTGCTTATATTCTTCGTAAGCGGTTCGTGTTTTCTTTTTCAGTCAATTTCGATATGCGTAGTTGTTTTGTTTAACTTTTCAACACATTCATTGTCAAACCATGGTATTTTGCGGTTATATTTAGAGTATCCCAGAATTTCTAACGCGGTACATTTTAAGATACCCGCTCATTGTTGCCATTGTTCATCAGCTGATGCTAACTCGTTTACAGAATGTTCTTGTAGCTTACGTGAGATGGTGTTTGCGAATACTGTGGCAGTATCATGAGATTTCAGCGCTTCAACGTTTATTTTCCGTGTTGGCCTTGTATATTTTTTTTTCTGCATGGAGATTCGTGCTCGAACTTTCGCCATAACTAAAAAATGGTCCGAGTCCTTATTAGCTCCTCTGCGAGTACATACATCCATAACATTTGTAACGTGACGATTATCAATCAAGACATGATCAATTTGAGTAAATGTTCTATAATCAGGATGGCGCCATGTGAACTTATGAATATCGCGGTGCGGGAATTTGGTGCTACCAACTACCAAATTTTTCATTGCACACCAATTTGCTAAACGTAACCCATTCTCATTTGTTGTGTTATGGGCGGTGTGTTTTCCAATCGTTTTCCCATATGTATCCTCTTTACCAATTTGAGCGTCAAAATCTCCGATGATAATTTTGACATCATGCTGAGGGCATTTGTCGTAAACTTTGTCCAAAGTGTCATAGAACATTTCTTTTGCAGTATAATCATGCTCCTTAGTAGGGGCGTGACAACAGATAATACTTATGTTGAAAAACTTTGCCAGCAGTTGGATGGTGCATAGGCGTTCGTTGAGAGGGTTCAAGCCTATAATTTTACTCTTTAATTTTGGTCCTACCACAAAGCCGCATCCCAGTCTTCGTGTTTTCTGTTGGCCGGTGTAGTATATACACCATTCTTTTCTGTGGAATTCTTTCATTCCAGATCCTGAGGGTTTTTATCAGCTCATAAGATGCACCTGGAGCATTGTAGATTCCAAGTGCAAATTCTAAAATCCTTGTCCTTTTTTCATAAGGCAATACTTATAACTTTTAAGTTATCATTATCTAATATATAAAGAAGAAAATTTGTTTGTTTGTTTGTTTGTTTGTTTGTTTGTCCAGGATTCACGTGAAAACCACTGGTCCGATTGACACCAAATTTTAGAGGAATAATTTTGGGAGTCCGGGGGGTGACATAGACTATGTCGCATTTTTATAAGTCAACAGGTTGCGGCTCCAGAGCCGTTTTAAGCTTTTTCGTTTTTTTGATGTCGAGTCGAAACGGTTTGAGCGATTCACTTGAAATTTTGCACGAATGTTCATCTTATTACATGGAATTAATGGTATAAAGTTGGTTGGAATAAACTAACCCCTTTCGACCCGGCGGGCTTCCAAAAAATTTTGTGTCCAATTTTACAGGGTGGTTTTGCAGTCAAAAAGAGAGGCTGGCACAAATTTTTGTTGGGTTCGGTTAACCCGTTTGAGCACGAGGGCGCAATGAAGCTTTTTCAATGTTTTTGATGTCGAGCCGAAACAGTTTGACCGATTGACTTAAAATTTTGCACAAATGTTCCTCTTAGCAACCGCAATTAGTTGTATAAATTTTGTTGGAATAATTTAACCCATTTCGGCCCGGCGGGCTTCCAAAAAATTTTGTGTTTCCGATTTGTGTCCAATTTTACAGGGTGATTTTGCAGTCAAAAAGAGAGGCTGGCACAAATTTTTGTTGGGTTCGGTTAACACGTTTGGGCACGAGGGCGCAATGAAGCTTTTTCAATGTTTTTGATGTCAAGTCAAAACGGTTTGACCGATTGACTTGAAATTTTGCACAAATGGTCCTCTTAGCAACCGCATTTAGTTGTATAAATTTGGTTGGAATAAATTAACCCATTTCGGCCTGGCGGACTTTCAAAAAATTTTGTGTTTTCGATTTGTGTCCAATTTTACAGGTTGATTTTGTAGTCTAAAAGGGAGGCTGCAAAAAGTTTTAGTTAAGTTCGATTAACCCATTTTCCACAACGACGCTATGAAGTTTTCTATATATTTTATTTTCTTACACGATTAAAAGTATTTTATTAAAAATTTTGTACCAGCATTTTAATTAAAACCCACAGGGTTAATTTGGTTTTGACTTGTTTGTGCGTTTTGAACAAAGATTCAATGAAATTTTCAGTTTTCTTCAAATGAAATCTAAAAATCAAAAAATTCAATTTGTTATATATAATACTTAAATACATAGTATTTTAAAACAGTTTTTTCAAAAAATAAGCCTACATTTCTCTCATAAAATCAGAAAAAAACGAGGAAGAGCGTATTACAACTTTCAGAACTAAACAAAATATAAGTTGAAAAGTAAATTTTTAAACCTTTTCTAAACCATCGACTATATTTTATTCAAACGTTGGCAATTCAAGAAAATCCCCTTTTGACCTATAGTCATTTTAATTCAGTTAACATTATTCACCGGAAACCTACCATCCTCAAGTATATCGTCAAGGAGCACCAATTTGTCAAGAAGCACCATGTATAGAAAAATTAGAGATAATTGTTCAAATTGTTTTGCAAACTGTTTTTTAAAGTTTTTGTTTCGCATTCGATTAAAAGAACTCGACAAACCTTTTTTTTAAGTATTCCCCTAATTCAAAGAAGTTGTACCTACTTTCAAAAATTGGACGTAATTTACTTACAAATTTTTTTTTGAACAATCGTCGGGTCGGCAGGAGTTAACAACTTTCAAGTCTGTTAGTAAATTGAACTTCATTTTCAAAGAAGAACACATATACGAAATTTGAAGTTAATCTGTTAAATCATTTCTAATATATAGCAAAGCAACGAAAAAACCTATAAAAAGCTGTTGTACCACGATGGGTTAACGGAACTCGACAAATATTTTTTTGTGGCATTTATAGGCAAAGTAATATTTAAAAAAATTGGCTGAAACTAGCTTTTTTACAATTTGCAAGCTTCCGGGCAACGCCGGGTAAATCTGCTAGTCTAATATATAAAGAAGAAAATTTGTTTGTTTGTTTGTTTATTTGTTTGTCCAGGATTCACGTGAAAACCACTGGTCCGATTGTCACAAAATTTTAAAGGAATATTTCTGGGAGCCAAGGGGGTGACATAGGCTATGTCACATTTTGATCAGTCAACAGGTTGCGGCTCCAGAGCCGTTTTAAGCTTTTTAATTTTTTGGATGTCGAGTCAAAACGGTTTGACCGATTGACTTGAAATTTTGCACAAATGTTCCTCTTAGCAACTGGAATTAGTTATAAAAATTTGGTTGGAATAAATTAACCCATTTCGGCTTCGCGGGCTTTCAAAAAATTTTGTGTTTCCGATTTGTGTCCAATTTTACAGGGTGGTTTCGCAGTCAAAAATAAAGTCTGGCACAAATTTTTGCTGAGTTCGGTTAACCCTTTTGTGCACGAGGGCGCAATGAAGCTTTTTCAATGTTTTTGATGTCGAGTCAAAACGGTTTGACCGATTGACTTGAAATTTTTCACAAATGTTCCTCTTAGCAACCGGGATTAGTTGAATAAATTTGGTTGGAGTACATTAACCCATTTCGGCCTGGCGGACTTTCAAAAAATTAAGTGTTTTCGATTTGTGTCCAATTTTACAGGTTGATTTTGCAGTCTAGAAGAGGGGCTGCAAAAAGTTTTAGTTAAGTTCGATTAACCCGTTTTCCACGACTACGCCATGAAGTTTTCTATAAATTTTATTTGCTTTAACGATTAAAAGAATTTTATTGAAAATTTTATACCAGCATTTTAATTATAAAAACCCACACGGTTAATTTGGTTTTGACCTGTTTGCGCATTTTGCACAAAAATTCTATGAAATTTTCAAATTTTTGGTACTAACGCAAGTTAACTGTTATTCCAAAAACTTACTTAGTAAGACTATTATTACTAAGTATATCTTTAAATCTAAAAAACGTAACATTTTCCTTCTCTACATTTTTTCGGAAGTCTTTGGTTTTTATCTACTTTGCAGTTGTTGTTTTTTAAAAATAGATTTCAGTGTAAAATTTCAGTTTAAATTTTACATCATAATATTTAATCGGCTTATTTTTTCCCATACAAATATAAACATCCTTTTTCCGGGTAAACTATAAGACCAATTTTAATGAAACAACAACGAAAAGAAAGGTTTTTTTTTTTCATAGGACAATGATATTTTTTTTAGAATATTGCGTTTTTTCAGGTGAAAACCCGTCTTTAATTTAACGTATATTTGAATTTAACGGTCACGCTGTTAAAAGTTGAGGCTTATGAGTCCAATATTATGCACCGACTTTCTGGGTAAAATTAATTCATTTTCGGTTGTAACTCGCAGCTCAAGCAAACTATTATATGCGCCGACTTATGTCTTTCTTTTTTTTTGTTTAGTTCAAATGTTCAATGAACAAGGAGATTAAAACTTTTTTAAAAGTTTTTTTTTGTTTTTGTTTTTTTTTTTCTTTATCTCTCTAAAATTGCAGTGAAAAAAATGAGTTCTGTTCGAAATGAAAGCAATACATTTGGTTTATACAGTAGTTTTCATTTATAACGAACTCTGTTCAATTTTAATTATAATAAACGTTACACTTTTTGCCAAAGAATTAAATTTTACCTAAAAATGTATTTAAACTTTTTATATCTAATAATGTTGCTTGATGATTGATTTAGTAATTTTATATTTATTTTTGATAAAAAAAAATCCTAATAACGCATTAAAAATACAATAAAAATTTCATTAGAAGAAAAAGCAGTATACATAGGCTTGAGGCTGACACATCAAATAAAATTCTAGCAAATGAGTTTAAAGTGTCCATTCTATAATTAGCACATTCTACAATGTTCAAGTCTTATACTAATTTTTCAAAATTCACTGCATACTTTTAATACGACATCCTTTTATTACGACGAATATTTTCTGTCTCTTCATGGACGTTATAAGCGAGCTCTACTGTCAAAATTATTTTGCTACTTCGTAAATGTTTGATGCTTTTTGTTAAGTTTTTTATAACAATAAAATAACCGACTTTTGAAATATATTCTGTAGTTGCCATAACGTTTGAGAGCTGTATAACAAAAGTTGTTATAAAATATGTTTGCAAAAAAATTATAACGAAAAATCTTTCTTAAAAAAATAATTTGTAGTTTAAATGATTTGTTCCTTAGGGCCTAACCAAAATCAACGCTTATGGTGTATAATTGCTAACAAAAAGTTGTAAATTAGTAGTTGAGTACATGGTATTACATGAGAATAACTTACTGTACCTCGAATTTTTAAAATTTAAACATTGACAAAGCATATAAAAATGTTATTGATTTTTCTTATGTTGTTATTGTTCTAAAAATAAAATATTTTTAAATAATATTGTTTTTAAAAATACCTATATTTTTTTAAAAAATACATTACAGACACTCAAAATAATTGAAATACCTATAATATGTTTACAGAAACAAAAAAATTACATTTCTTAAGAAAAATTGTGTGTTCTTTAGGGATCAACCAGAATAAATGCGTATGGCATGCAGTTTCTGTCAAAAACTTTTGAAATAAGTAGGTATGTTATGTACTGTACTTCGGAATTTAAAATTTTAAAATTTGACAAAGCGTATAAAAATATTGTAATTGTTTTTTCTGATGTTGCTTCGATTAAGTTTTCAAAATAAAATATTTTAAAATAATATTTTTTTTTTTAAAAAAAACATATACTCAAAATAATTTAAAATATCTATAATATGTTCGCAAAAAAAAACTAAAAAATAATCTTCAACTTAAATAAAAGTTGACGTATAATTTCTGTCAAAAAATTTACAAATAAATAGATACATGAATTTACATGAGAGCAACCAAAATACGCGTAACGCGATGTACTGTAATCGGTTTTTAAAATTTACAAATTGACAAATGGTTTTTGGTTTTTCTTATAATATTTCTAAGATTATCACCCTAATTCTTCAAGACGCATCTCTCAAACGATGAAAAAATTCACCACTTCGCCTCTAGTTAAATATATAATTCTCTTAGTCAGACGATAAAATTTTTAAATGTTGGTAGTACTTCGCTGCTGTCAAAAAGAAAAAAAAAGTTTTTTAAACTAAATTTGAATTTTTTTCTTGCTTTGAAAAGTAAACAAAATTAAGAGTCAAGATTTTTAAATTTTAAGTATTGTTTTGTTTTTTTGTTAATTTAAAAAGTAAAAATAAAAGTAAATAAAATGTCATCGTTTATGTTTTACGATTCTTCTATAAAATAAATGAATAACATAACTAAACCACAAAAATTTAAAATTATTTTAAATATTACTTAATTTTCTGCTAGTTGCATTTTATGTTTAAATTAAAACAAAGAACAAAAAAATTTTATACTTGTATACTTGTATAAAATATTTAATTTTCTACTCCTTTCATCTACTCTTTTTCAAGAGGCTCTACACCACACCAGCTGTAAAAAGAGTATATTACTCCCAGACAAATAGGTATAATATAAAGTAAAGTAAAGAATTCAGAACCATTTTTTGTATGTAGGTACATACATTTGTAGTTAAAATTTCAGATTTTATTATTGAAATGTAGCGCTTGCCTATGTAGCTACTAAATTTAAAAATGGAATAAGAGGAGGAAAAATTTATCAATTTTTTAATTGATTAGTTATTTTTTTTTAATATCTTTGTAGATATGTTAAAAATCTTAAAATTGTGATTTTAAAAAAAAATCTCGACTTCTGTCAACTTAACTATTATTTTGTATTTTGGCAGCTTCAATATAATATAATACTAAGTACTTAACTTATTTACTTATGAATTATGATAGGTATGTTAAATTTTGTTGTACATATTATGCTCTATGAATAAACTTCTTAATTATGAAACAAAATACATACAACATAGTTCAAATCGTACTAAAATGTTTAGAAAAAAGTACAGTTTTCTATATGTAGGACAGCATTAACTCGAATTTTGGCTAGTTGACTTCAGTAAATATGTATACATATGTATTTGTTTAGAAAAATCATCAAATTTTCAGAACATTATATATTTTTTTGTGTAATAAGTGTACAAAATTATACTCTATTTATAACGCGTTAAGCTACAGGAAAAAAATTCAAAAATACTTAAAAACGTTTTTATAATTGAAAAAATTATAAATTTTTTTTTATGCAAATTTCAAACGCAAGAATTGTTGACAACTTTGTTTCCATACATTTTATTATGTATTGGAAAAAAAATTAGATTCGTGTAATATTAGTCTACTATATATTACACAAAACGGAGTTGTTATGTAAATTTAAAAGCACAAAAAGCTCAAATTTCGAGCAAAGGGCAATACTAGTTTAAATTATGGTTTAATACATTGTAATTTAAAACAGTTTTTTCAAAAAAGAAGCCTATATTTCTCTCATAATATCATAAAAAAACGAGGAAGAGCGTAGTAGAACTTTCAGGTAAGTACAAAACAAAATATAAGTTGAAAAACAGATTTTAAACGTTTTATAAACCGTCGACTATATTTTATTCAAACGTTAGCAATTCAAGAAAACTACTATTGACATAGTATAATGACATAATGGCAAATTTAGTATACCCTTTTGACCTATAGTCAAACGGATATATTAATACTTATATGTAAACTACCTTTTACCCGGCGCACCGGGGAAACGCCACTCAAAGTTTTAATTTAAGCTGATGTTATTGAAAAAAGTTAACACAAAAATTACACATGGTATACATGCTAATTTGAAAATGTAATAAAGAAATTTTTTTAAAACGCTTTTAATAGAATTATTCTTGCAACCTTCTAACAAATTTATCAAATTTCACTTGAATCTTTTCATAATTATTAAATAATAATAAAAAAAAAATTTTAATTCAGTTAACATTATTCGCTGGAAACCCACCATCCTCAACTCTATCGTCAAGGAGCACTAAATTGTCAAGAAGCACCAAATACAGAAAAATTAGAGATAATCGTTCAAACTGTTTTGCAAAAGTTTTTGTTTCGCATTCGATTAAAAGAACTCGACCCAAAAATTTTTTTGAAACGTTCCCTAATTCAAAGAAGTTTTACCTACTTTCAAAAATTGGACGTAATTTACTTACAAATTTTTTTTTGAACAATCGTAGGATCAATATGGGTTAGCAAATTCCAAGTCTGTTAATAGAGTGAACTCCATTTTGAAAGAGGAACACATATACAAAATTTGAAGTCAATCGGTTAAACCATTTCTAATTTATTGCAAAGTAACGAAAAGACCTATAAAACTGTTGAGCTACAATGGGTTAACGGAACTCCACAAATATTTTTTTGAGGCATTCTTTTTAACCAAAGTAGTACTTCAAAAAATTGGCTGAAACTTGCTATTTTGCAATTTGGCCGTTCCCAGGCAACGCCGGGTAAATCTGCTAGTCTAATATATAAAGAAGAAAATTTGTTTGTTTGTTTATTTGTTTGTTTGTGTGTTTGTCCAGGATTCACGAGAAAACCACTAGTCTGATCGTCACAAAATTTTAACGGAATAATTTTTTGGGCCCGGGGGGTGACATCGGCTATGCTACATTTTTAAAAGTCAACAGGTTGTGGCTCCAGAGCCGTTTTAAGCTTTTTCGTTTTTATGATGTCGAGTCAAAAAGGTTTGACCAATTGACTTGAAATTTTGCACAAATATTCCTCTTAGCAACCGGAATTAGTTGTATAAATTTGGTTGGAATAAATTAACCCATTTCGGTCTGGGGGCTTCCAAAAAATTTTGTGTTTCCGATTTGTGTCCAATTTTAAAGGGTGGTTTCGCAGTCAAAAAGAAAGTATGACACAAATTTTTAATGAGTTCGGTTAACCCGTTTGGACACGACGGCGCAATGAAGCTTTTTCGATGTTTTTGATGTCGAGTCAAAACGTTTCTACCGATTGACTTGAAATTTTGCACAAATGTTCCTCTTAGCAACCGGAATTAGTTGTATAAATTTGGTTGGAATAAATTAACCCATTTTGGCCTGGCGGACTTCCAAAAAACTCTGAATTTCCGATTTGTGTCCAATTTTGTAGGGTGGTTTCGCAGTCAAAAAGAGAGGCTGACACAAATTTTTGTTGAGTTCGGTTAAACTGTTTGGGCACGAGGGCCCAATGAAACTTTGCACAAATGTTCCTCTTAGCAACCGGAATTAGTTGTATAAATTTGGTTCGAATGAATTAACCTATTTCGGTCTGGCGGGCTTCCAAAAAACTTTGTCTTTCCGATTTGTGTCGAATTTTACAAGTTGGTTTTGCAGTCGAAAAGAGAGGCAAAAAGTTTTAGTTAAGTTCGATTATTAGTGCAAATATTTTGCACTATTTTATATCCTCAAATAGTGCAAAAGCTAAATGAGATAATATTAATAATAATAAAAATAAAGCTAATAAAGAATCTGTTTAATTAAATTTAAACAACATAAAATTTTCCTTCTCTACATTTTTCAACAAATTTATCAATTTATCAAATGAAACTTTTCATAATTATTAAATAAAAATAAAAATAAAAATTTTAATTCCGTTAACATTATTCGCCGGAAACCCGCCATCCTCAATTCTATCGTCAAGGAGTACCAAATTGTCAAGAAGCACCACGTATAGAAAAATTAGAGATAACCATTCAAACTGTTTTCAAAGTTTTTGTTTCGCAATCACTTAAAAGAACTCGATTCTAATTCAAAGAATTTTTACGTACTTTCAAAAATTAGATGGAATTTACTTACAAAATTTTTTTTTTGAATAATAGTTGGAATGATAGATATGTACATGTAAGCATAAAAAATTTTAAGTCAATTGGTCAAATCGTTTCAGCTTAACAGTAAAGTAACGAAAAAATCTGTAAAAAGCTGCTGTTTCGCAATGGGTTAACGGAACTCAACAAACTTGTTTATGAAACTTTGCCTAAGCAATATTTCCCAAAATTGGACGTAATATCCTTCGAAAATTTGTTTTTTTTTTTTGTTTATTTATTTATTTATTTATTTATTTATTCGTTTTTGGACAATTGTCGCGCGACAGGGGTTAACAAATTTCAAATCTGCTAATAGAGTGAACTCCATTCTCAAAGAGGAGCACATATACAAAATTTGAAGTCAATCGGTTGAAACATTTCTAATTTATAGCAAAGTAACGAAAAAACCTATAAAAATTTGTTGGGTCACAATGGGTTAACAGAACTCCAAAAATATTTTTTTAAGGCTTTCTTTTTAACCAAAGTAGTATATCAAAAAATTGGCTGAAACTAGCTTTTTTACAATTTGCACGCTCCCGGGCAACGCCGGGTAAATCTGCTAGTCTAATATAAGTTAACACACGCAATATAGGTCAACACACGCCACATAATTTACCTTTATTTAGTAATTCAACATAGGGATCATATTTCACTTTTAAATATTTTTTATTCAATTG
The DNA here is from genome assembly GCA_963082915.1 of Dolichopus griseipennis. Taxonomy (NCBI): domain Eukaryota; kingdom Metazoa; phylum Arthropoda; class Insecta; order Diptera; family Dolichopodidae; genus Dolichopus; species Dolichopus griseipennis. Next base: position 216,227,183 of record OY720441.1, on the reverse strand, counting down.
CAACATAGTTCAACAACAACTCAAACAAATACAGAAAACATAATCAGCAATTTATTGGGAAATACAAATTATTATTGTTCCCACGAAATTAGAACTCACGTGGCAACAACAGGTAGAGCTTTTTTTAATAAAATAATGTAAATTTTTGTAAATCACTTATCATTCTGATTTCAATAAAACAAGTTATAAAATTTTATTAAAGGCTTTTATTTTTCAATTTATTTAAATATTTTATCAAGTACAAAAATATATAGAATTTTAAATAAAAAGCGTATTATTGTAAAGATCAAAAAGTAAGAACTTTAAGTGGCGCCCGAGCAGGGACCGACCAGTGATCTTGTGAAAGTGTGAGTGGTGGAATTAAAACTAATTTCACTATAAAAAAAAAGAAAAATATATAATAATAAAAAATAAATAATTTTATTTAAAAAGAATAACAATAAAACTTTTAAATAAAAAAAAAAATTTTAATAAACTTTTTTTCTATAATCAATAAACTTAAAAGATTTATTTAATAAAATAAAAAAAAAAAAAAACCTAAATTAAAATAGAAAAAGGAGTGAACAATAAGTTAAACAAAGAAAAACAAAAAAACTAGAAAGAAAATAAAAAATTTTATAAAAAGTGAAAAAAAATACAGTTTTAACCATTACGTGTGACTGGATCCTACAGCAAGTTGGGAAAGGAAAAGAGGCCCCGAAGTAGCAACAGCAAAACGGAGTTACTTCACAAAAATTAAGTCAAGCAACAGCCGCTTGTTCCCGCTGAAGGCAGAAAGGCACAGTACGTTCATGCAGGTCCAGATGTCGGTCCTTATAATCCTGTAAGTTCTATTTTGTCTTATATAAAAAAAAAAGAAAAGAAAAAATTACATAAAAAGAAAAAAGAAATAATCTATTTTATTAAAAAATAATTTTTTATGAAAAAATTTTTTTTATAAAAGAAAAATTTAAAAAAAAAAATTATTAAAAATAAAAAATTTTTTTTTAAGTATTAAATACTTTGGCCAAAGAAAAGAAAAGAATATTGAAATTATAAATAAAAATAAAAAAGAAAATTGGTATAAGGTTTTCGTCAATAAGTATCCTGATAAAAGGAGAAAAGAAAATTATTATACAAATTTATCCAAAAGAATATTGAAATTATAAATAAAAATAAAAAAGAAAATTGTTATAAAGTTTTCGTCAATAATTATCCTGATAAAAGGAGAAAAGAAAATTCTTATACAAATTTATCCAAAGGAATATTAAAATTATCAAAGAAAAGCTCTTAAATAAAAATTAAATAAAAATTGAAACTAGTTTCCGAAATAAAATTTTTTATAAAACAAAAATAAAAAATAAAAGCGCTAATAATAAAAAAGAAAATAAGATAAAATAAAAAAAGCCTAAATTTCAACTCCTAAGGTGAGGTTGCCTTAGACTCAGTGAGGGTACAAATAAAAGAAAATATAATTACTAAATCTTACAAATAAATTAATTTTACTAATATTTACTAATAATTAATACTTCAAAAACCTAAACTTTTATTTTTTAAATTTTATCAATAAAATAAAAATAAAAAAAATCAATTGAAATCTAAATTTTAAATCTTTCATTTGACATTAAGATATTATCAGTAAATAATAAATACAGAATAAAAAAGAAAAAAACTTTATAAATTTTAATTTGTTTCAATATTGTTAATTGTTTAATTGTTATATCGTCAGCTATTAAATAAAGAGAAGGAAAAAGAAAAATTAATAAAAGTAATTAGTAAATAAATAACCTTTCAAAATTTGAGTATTTGTTTTTCTTTAATAAAAGGAAAGAAAAAAAATTTTTTTTTGTTTATAAAGAAAAAATATTAATAATCTTGCAAAAATCTTAAATCTTAGCTTAGCAATTAATAATTTCAAAATAGAATTAATTTTTTTAGAAGTAATTTTAATTTTTTATGTTACTATTTTCATTTAGTTTATTAAATAATAAATATTACAAAAATAAAATAAATATTTAAATTTTAATGAATATTAAGTTATAAAAAATTAGAAATTTTTCATCACTATTAGATTTTTTAAATAAAATAATTTTTTTTGAAAACATAATTATACCGTGAAATAAGCACTTTTCGTCGTTACCTAAGGTGAGGCTGCCTTAGGCACGGTACTATAATTTTGATTAAATAGAATAATATTTTTAATTAATAAACCTTATAAATAAAATTTTTAAAAAAAAATATTTGTCTTATTTTAATAGTAATAATATTTTTATCAAATCTAAGTATTAAAAAAATAAAAAAGAGAAAATTTTTAAGTAAATAACTATAAGAAAAGAATAGAATAAAAAAATTGTTTTCGTTTGATTATCCTAAATATAATTTGTTTTTTTATTATTCATCTTAAATATTGTTCGAATCATAATCGAAAATCAATTTTATTTAATAAACACAAAAAAGAAAAAAAAGGAAATTTTTATAAATTGTAAATTCAAAATCAAAAATTAAACATAGTAAATAAAATCAATAACAAAGAGAAAGTTTTTAAGAATATTGTTTTAAAATAAATTATTTCAAATTAAATTTTTTAAATAAATAATTATAAACAAAATTTTTAAATAAATAATTATAAGTAAAGTTTTTAAATAAATAATTATAAGTAAAATTTTTAAATAAATAATTATAAGTAAAATTTTTAATAAATAATTTTAAATAAACAAATTTAAATAAATAATTTTAATAATTTTAAGCAAATAATTCTAAATAAGAAAAATTCTTAAATAAGAAATTTTGAAAAAAAAAATAAATACTTTTTATATAAATTGTTTTTCTACTATTTTAGCTGTTTGAATCGAAGGATAGAACAATCAAAGAACTAACTGAATTTTCATGCAGAAAAATCTTTCTGTCTTTGTTTTATTTTCCGTTTATCGCCGAGATTTTATTTTGTTTCTTATTTCGAAAGTTCTTTTTTAATAAATTATTCTAATATTAAGCGAATTATAAATTTTTAGCAAAATAAAATTCTTTAATTTTTCTAATAAATTTAATTAGTAATCAATAGAAAATCTTGTTTATCTGATATATGGTCCTTTGACAAGGAATAAATTATAATCCTTGTTTAATTTCACCTTTTTTATCCTTTTATATTAAATCATTTCTAAAGTCTTATAAAGATCGCTATGGATCAACCACGTATAAATTTTGAGAGGTCTCCGCGAATAATGTCAACACCAGAAAGGCCAGAAGTAGAAGAACCCGATGTTAGTCCAATAGCATCATCACACCATCACCACGAAAATTCAGATTTTATTAGAGAAACCTTAAAGGAAATGGTTGAGTATGAAACCAGGCGTAGATTTAGAGAAGCAATTGGGGATTCATACTCTTCAGAGGATGAAGTAAACCAGGAGATCGATATAGAAAACGACATAAATTTGGAAGGCATAGATAAGGTACCCGAGATAGTAAAAGAGATCGAAAAATTTTCGGGAGATGGAAGAGAATATGGTTCCTGGAAGAAGGATGTAGACCGAATTATGAAAACATACCACCACTTACAGGGTACATCGAAATATTACTGCATTTTGAGTACTATCAGCAGAAAGATAGTAGGTGAAGCCGACACGGCCTTAAAGTGTTACAATACACCATTAAATTGGCAAAAAATTACAAGATGTCTTGACAGGCACTATGCGGATAAAAGAAACATCCGTACACTAGTACACGAAATGTCGAGTAAGAGGCAAGGAAGCTCCTTGGTGGAAAACTTCTACAAGGAAATATTTCAACACCTTACCTTAATATTAGAGAGATTATCCTCCATGGATTTGGCTCCAGAAGCACTTAATGCTATGACGAAAATGTATAGAGACACGGCATTGGATTCTTTAGTTTTGGGGCTGAACAGACGTCTCTCCTCACAGGTAAACATGTTCAACCCAAGGGATTTGCCGCAAGCTCTAGACTTGTGTTTGAGAGCTCAACACACAAGTCATAATTCAGATTCTAGGCCAAATATGCATACCGGACCAAACTCTAGAGATGGGTACACATTCACACGCAGAGATATGAGATCGCAAAATTCATATAGACCTAGACCCAACTTCCATAATCACCGACGAACTTCATGGGGACCTAACAATAACAACTCCCATAATTTTAACTCGTATCATCAACAACCTAGAGAGCAAAGAGATCTACAGCTAAAAACCGAACCTGCGGGTTCAAACCAAACATATTTACCCACATACAATAGAAATTTCAACAATAGACCAACCTATCAAAACTATCACCAACACAATCATGGAAAAGGGTATAACAACAATAATAGACCAACGTATCAAAACAACTACCAGTACAACCAAGGAAGAACATACAACAATGACAACAAGAGAACCACGACTGATGGGCCATACCAGCCTAATAAATCACAAAGGCTTAACTACGCGAGACCTACAACTTTGAATGAACAGGAAGGGAAGAAGGACTCATGTAAAGAATGCTCATCGTGCAAACAAAAGCTACCTAATCCGTTTTTAGATTAAGCTCGTCCTCCATCCCATACAACGAACATCAGACGGGGAACGACGAAAATTTTGAAGTTTCTTATTGACACAGGCTCTAACAAAAATTATATTCAACTAAAATACGTAAGAAACCCAATCTATAATGATAACGAGTTTCAAATTGGTTCAGTCGGCGGTAACATAACAATCACTCATCATGCAGAAATAGATTTTTGTAAACAGACCCCAGAATTACAAAAATAAGATTTTTTATACTTTCAAACCTGACCACTTTCGACGGGATTATAGGAAACGACACACTCGTTAGTTTAAATGCAGTAATTCTCGCAAAAGAAAACTGTTTAATTCTTCAAGGAAAATTAAGAATCCCGCTTAAACAACTAATTTCCAAATCTGTTAATAAAATAGAATTTAGAACGTCTCACTTAAATTATTTTCAAAAAGAAAAACTAAGTTTACTCGTAAATAATTATCAAAATTTATTCGAGGATCCTAACGAAAGGCTCACCAATACCACCGCAGTAAGAGCGGAGATAAGAACAACAACAAATGAATCTGTCTTTTCTAAAAGTTATACATATCCCATGGCACTAAACCTGAAATCGATAAGCAAATCCAACTGCTTCTGGAGGACGAAATTATCAGGCCTTCCAGATCGCCATACAACTCGCCGGTAGGGATTGTGCCGAAAAAAGAGGATGCTTCCGGTGAGAGAAATACAGAATGGTGATTGACTACAGAAAGATCAACAAAATAACAATTGCCGATAAATACCCAATACCAGAAATAGACGAGGTCCTTAAGAATTTAGATAGCAATAAATTTTTTTCAGTTATCGATCTTAAAAGTGGGTTCCACCAAATTACGCTTAGGGAGGAAGACATTGAGAAGACCGCTTTCTCTGTTAACAACGGCAAATACGAGTTCACACGGTTGCCATTCGGGCTAAAAAATGCCCCATCGATATTTCAAAGAACATTGGACGATATCCTTCGAAAATACATTAGAAAAAGCTATGTGATTTACCAGCACCCAAATCTTTAAAAGAACTGAGATCATTCTTAGCAATGTCAGGGTATTACAGGCGATTTATACTTGATTATGCAAAAGTCGCAAAGCGCCTGACATCTCTTTTGAGGGGGGAAGGAGGACGCGTGTCCAAATTCCAATCCAAAAATACCCCAATAACATTAGACGAGGAGGCTGAGAAATCATTTACAATGCTGAAAAACGCACACATTTAAAAAGAAGTAATATTAGCATACCTAGATTTTAAAAAGGATTTCGAGCTAACAACCGACGCGTCCAACTATGCCATAGGAGCAGTATTAGTGCAGGAAAGAAAACCAATATCATTTCTATCCAGAACATTAACCAAAACGGAAGAATCGTATGCAATTAACGAAAAGGAAATGTTGGCAATCGTGTGGGCCTTAACATCATTAAGAAATTTTCTTTACGGAACGAAAAAAGTCATCATCTATACAGATCACCAACCACTTACCTACGCACTCAGCGCGAAAAATTCCAACAGTAAACTCAAAAGGTGGAAAGCTACTTTGGAAGAGTATAATTATGAATTGCAATACAAACCAGGACATACAAACGTAGTCGCAGATTCCTTGTCTCGGCTTCTGCCGAAATCTCAGAATAATGTTCTAACAATTACTCAACATAGTTCCGATAGCTCAGCCCACGGTTCCATCCAGTTCGTACACGCTCCTATAAAAGTTTTCCGCAATCAAATAGTGCTCGGAGAAAATAAAGATGAAAATTACGAGATGCTCAACCCATTTCCAAAATATTTTAGACACATAATATCACAAAAAGATTTTACCGAAAAAAACCTCATGAAAATCATTAAAGAATATCTTAACCCGAATTTACGCTATCATGTGTAATGAAAATGTAATGGGCAAGATTCAAAAATTTTACTCTATCCACTTCGTAAGAACGAAAATTAGATTTACCAGAATTCTTGTCACAGATGTAATTAACAAAAGCGCGCAAACAGAAATCATAGCGGATACTCATAGACGAGCGCATAGAAACGCAAAAGAAAACAGGACACAAATATTAGGAAAGTATTACTTTCCACAAATGAGTAAGAAAATAAATAACTTTGTAAAAATATGTAGGATTTGCAAGGAAAATAAGTACGATCGGCATCCCACCAATCCAGAGATCAAAAGCACGCCGATCCCTAGCTTTTCGGGACATACGGTGCATATCGATATTTTCTCCACCGAATTCAAATTAGTTCTTACAGCTTTGGACAAGCTTACAAAGTTTGCACAAGCTAGGATAATAGAAAGTAGATCAACCGAATACATCAGACTAGCCCTAAGAGATATATTGTTCTATTTTGGAATTCCAGAGTTCGTAGTCATGGATAATGAGAGTCGCTAAATTCCGCCTCCATTAAAGCAATGATGGAAGACGAATTGAAGATCAAGACCTACACAACACCACCTTATAAAAGCGAGGTCAACGGGCAAGTAGAGAGGTTCCACTCTACTCTTTCAGAAATCATGAGTTGCCTTAGAGCTGAAAAACCTGACTACAAATTTGAAGACTTACTCCAGAGAACAGTGAACGAATACAATCATACAATACACACCGTCCCTGGAAAAAACCCATAGAATTATTCCTAGGAAGAATACCAATATCTCACCTGAGGAAATTAAGGAAAAACAAAAAAGGGACCTTATAACACACAACAAGAAACGAAAACTTATCAGACAATACGAACCAGGACAAGTAGTTTACGTTAAGCATAATAAGCGTTTAGGATCCAAATTATCAATAAGATACAAAAAGGAAATCGTGAAACAAAATCGGAAGACTACTGTCTTCACCCAAGCAGGCCGAGTTGTCCATAAGTCAAATATAAAATCATAAAGTACTCAATTAACTTACACATTTTTCTCCTTTCATAAATATTTATCAAACCAAATCTTCTCAAATAACATTCTTTAGTTTTAAATTTTTATTAACAAAATCCTACTTCTACTTTACACAAAAAATTTTTTCTTTTCTACCTTAATATTAATTTCTTTTAGATTTTTATTGCATGAAGGAGATGTGCAGATCTTGGAATATTCTGGATCACATATAGTCGCAATAAATGTAGGAAAAGCAAAAATACAGGAAGGCAAATTCAGAATAATTCACGTCAGTGATGTGGGTACCCTACAAAATGCTTTGGAAGAAATTAATAATATCCTGGAAGAAAATGTAACTAAACAACATCCGTTGTATCATTATCTTCATCACGAAGCAAGACAAATTCAAAATCTCCTAGATGAATTCAAGACACCCAGGAAGAAAAGAGCCATCAACTAGCTCGGTTCAAAATGGAAATGGATAGCGGGTACGCCAGACCACGAGGATTTTTTAATGATAAAAAGAAAAATAAATAATATATTAGATAATAACAATAGGCAGGTTGTAATAAATAACATTTATAATGATAGGATTAAAAACATTTCTCAGATAACTAACGATATATTAAAAAATATTAGATTAGATCAAAGCTTTAATAATCAGTCAGCCTCCAAATTACAGTATAAATTAAAACTTCTTAAAGAAGAGGTTATAAATTTTAACTATGCGGCTCACTGGGCCAAAGTAGGTGTAATTAATTCATTACTACTTTCGAAATCAGAAATAGAAACTCTAACCGAAATATGAGATAAGGAAAATTTTCCATACTTCAATGCCAAAGATGCTTTAGATTTCGCGAATTTAAAAATAATCTCTAACAGTACCTGTTTGTTCTATCTCATCGATATACCTCTTACTTATAATTACATACTGATAATTACATTTATGAAATCTGTTATTAAAACCAATAAAAAATAAAAAGTTTGTAATATATTTAAAATTTAATAATATATTGTTAAACGATGATATTTATAATGATGAAAAATTGTATGGAATTAATAATAATTGTAAAAAACTTAATGATGTAGCTATTTGTAGAAAAGATAATATTGTAAACCTTAAAAGCTCTACATGCATATTTAATTTACTAAAAGGAAGAAACTCTACCTACAACGTAACAAATAGTAATCATATACCGACAGTGGAGGAAATTACTGAAGGGATACTGTTACTCAACCAGTTCGTAGGAGTAATTATGATCGATGGTGAACAACGTAATCTTTCTGGAACGTTTGTCATAAAATTTCACAACTCAAGTATTGGCATTTGGGGAAAAACTTATGTCTCGAAAGAAATTTCTCAAAAAAATGTACTACCAGCGATTCTCCAACCAGAATTCACAAAAGCTGAGCTACAAGAACACCTCTCTCTGGAACTTTTAAAAGACATACATATCAATAACACAAAAGAAATACAACTATTGAAAGAAGACAAGCAAAAAAACCTACTTCTAAGCCTAATCACTTTAGGACCCATCACTTTCAGCATATTTCTCCTGATAATAGCAGCTATATTACTAAATTGCAAAAGAAGAAACAAAATAATCCTCAATCATCATAGTCAGCCCATATCAAACGCATCACAACAAGAGTACAAAAAACCAGATACAATAGTAACAGAAAATGCAACCAAGGAGACCCAAATGCAGCCCACAGAACGTACAAAACAACCACACAATTTACAGCAAATAAATATAAAAAGAAATCCACAACAATTATCAATTTTCAGGTCCGATCAAGTGAGGACACTTGATTTTAAAGAATGGAGGAGTTAACACACGCCACTTAATTTACCTTTATTTATTAATTCAACATAGTGATCATATTTCACTTTTAAATATTTTTTATTCAATTGGGACATAGTTCAACGACAACTCAAACAAATACAGAAACATAATCAGCACTTTATTGGGAAATACAAATTATTATTGTTCCCACGAAATTAGAACTCACGTGGCAACAACAGGTAGAGCTTTTTTGGATAAAATAATTTAAATTTTTGTAAAGCACTTATCATTCTGATTTCAATAAAACAAGTTATAAAATTTTATTAAAGGCTTTTATTTTTCAATTTATTTAAATATTTTATCAAGTAAAAAAATATATAGAATTTTAAATAAAAAGCGTATTATTGTAAAGATCAAAAAGTAAGAACTTTAAGTTATATAAAGGAGAAAATTTGTTTGTTTGTTTGTTTGTTCAGGATTCACGTGAAAACCACTAGTCCGATTGTCACAAAATTTTAAAGGATTAATTCTGAGAGCCCGGGGGTCACATAGGCTATGTCACCTTTTTATAAGTCAACAGATTGTAGCTCCAGAGCCATTTTAAGCTTTTTCTATGTTTTTGATGTCGAATCAAAACGGTTTGACCGAAAAATTGTGTTTCCGATTTGTGTCCAATTTTACAGGTTGATTTTGCAGTCCAAGAGAGAGGCTACAAAAAGTTTTAGTTAAGTTCGATTAACCTGTGTTCCTCGACGACGCCATGAAGTTTTCTGCAAATTTTATTTGCTTAAACGATTAAAAGAATTTTATTGAAAATTTTGTATCAGCATTTTAATTATAAAAACCCACAGGATTAATTTGGTTTTGACCTGTTTACGCGTTTTGCAAAAAGATTCAATGAAATTTTCAAATTTTTGGTATTAACGAAAGTAAACCTTTATCCCAGACGCTCACTTAATTAATAAGACTAATTTTTTGGCCCTCAAAAAATTTCAAATAGTGCAAAAGCTAAATGAAATAATATTAATAATCATAAAAATAAAGCTAATAAAGAATCCGAATAATAATATCTTTAAATTTAAATAACGTAACATTTTCCTTCTCTACATTTTTTCGGAAGTCTTTGTTCTTTATCTACTTTGCAGTTGTTGTTTTTTTAAAAAAAGATTTCAATGTAAAATTGCAGTTTTCTTCAAATAAAATCTAAAAATTAAAAAATTCAATTTCGTATATATTATGCTTAAATACATAGTATTTTAAAACAGTTTTTCCAAGAAAAAAGCCTACATTTCTCTCATAAAATCATAAACAAACGAGGAAGACCGTAGTAGAGCTTTCAGGTAATTACAAAACAAAATTTAAGTTGAAAAGCAGATTTTTAAACCTTTTCTAAACCATCGACTATATTTTATTCAAACGCTGGGAATTCAAGTAAACTGCTATTTACTTAGTATAATGACATAATGGTAAATTTAGAATACCCTTTTGACCTCTCAATGGAGTTTTAATTTAAGTCGATGTTATTGAAAAAAGTTAACACAAGAATGCTGTACATGTTAATTTTAAAATGTAATAAAGAAATTTTTTTAAAACTAGTTTTTTCGGAGGTATTCTAGCAATTTTTATCCCCGGCGGATTGGATTTGAAAACTAATTCCAAACTATCAATTTGGTTTTAGAGAAAAACACTCTACTGTTGACCAAGTACATAGAATTACTGATATAATTGAGAAAGCTCTAGAAGAAAAACAAATATGCTCTACAATATTTCTAGACGTAGCACAAGCATTTGACAAAGTTTGGCACGAAGGCTTAATTCATAAGTTGCGGCAACTATTACCTAAAAAATATGTAGATATACTCTCATCATACTTAACTGATAGACTGTTTAGAATTAAACAGGATGAAGAGTACTCTACACTGAGAGAAATTAAAGCGGGTGTGCCTCAAGGAAGTATATTGGGTCCAATATTATACTTGCTATATACTAGCGACTTGCCCCAATTTCAAGAAATAACTGTAGCGTCTTTTGCTGACGATACTGCAATAGTGGCAGTAGGATCAAATGTCGCGAGACTACAAATAAACTACAAAAAGCAAGTGATAAATTATATCTTTGGACCAAAAGATGGAAAATTAAACTAAATGAACTGAAATCAGTGCAAGTAAAATTTACAAATAAACCTATTCAAAATCCCCCAGCCGTACAATTAAATGTGGTAGATATTCCTCATGAAAACAAAGCAAAATACCTAGGAATGACATTAGATGTCAAGCTAAAATGGAAAGAACATGTCAAAAAGAAAAGAATATAATTAGAACAAAAATATAGAGAAATGTATTGGCTCCTGGTCGAAATTCTAATTTGCCAATAGAGTACAAAATTTTGTTATATAACCAAATAATTAAGCCTATCCATTTTTTTTTTTTGTTTTTTGTTTTTTTTTTATCCAAGACAAAAAAAAAAAAAAAAAATTCTAGCAGTTTTTGAACAAATTTATCAAATTTCACTTCAAGCTTTTCATAATTATTAAGTAATAACAATAAAAATTCAAACAGCACCAAATTGTCAAAAAGCAGAAGAAAAACGTATAGAAAAATTAGAGATAATCGTTAAAACTGTTTTGCAAACTGTTTTTTAAAGTTTTTGTTTCGCAATCGGTTAAAAGAACTCGACAAAACATTTTTTAAAACATTCCCAGAATTCAAAGAAGTTTTACCTACTATCAAAAATTGGACGTAATTTACTTACAAAAAGTTTTTTTTTGAATAATCGGAGGAATTATAAGTATATATATGTACGCATACAAAATTTACATTCAAGTAGTCAAACCGTTTCTGCTTAAGAGTAGAGTAATGAAAAAATCTGCAAAAAGCTGCTGTTTCGCAATGGGTTAACGGAACTCAACAAACCTTTTTTTGAAACTTTGAGTAAGCAATATTTCGCAAAATTGGGCGTAATATCCTTCCCAAATTTTTTTTGAAAAAATTGTCGGGCGGTAACGGGTAACAAATTCCAAGTCTGTTAATAGAGTGAACTCCATTCTCAACGAGGAACACATATACAAAATTTGAAGTCAATCGGTTAAACAATTTTTAATTTACAGCAAAGAAACGAGAAAACCTATAAAAAGCTGTTGGGCCGCAATGGGTTAACGGGACTCCACAAATATTTTTTTGAGACTTTCTGTTTAAAAGCAGTACTTTGAAAAAATGGCCGAAACTTGCCTTTTGCAATTTGCACGCTCCCGGGCAACACCGGGTAAATCTGCTAGTTATTTAATAATTATGAAAAACTTCAAGTGAAATTTGATAAATTTGTTGAAGAATTGCTAGAATAATCCCTAAAAAACTCGTTTTAAGAAAATAGCTTTATTACATTTAAAATTAACATGCAATATTACATTTAAATTTAACAATACTAAATTTACCATTATATCATTATACTAAGTAAATAGCAGTTTACGTGAATTCCCACCGTTTGAATAAAATATAGTCGATGGTTTAGAAAAGGTTTAAAAATCTGCTTTTCAACTTATATTTTGCTTTGTAATTACCTGAAAGCTCTACTACGCTCTTCCTCGTTTGTTAATGATTTTATGAGAGAAATGTAGGCTTTTTTCTTGGAAAAACTGTTTTAAAATACTATGTATTTAAGCATAATATATACGAAATTGAATTTTTTGATTTTTAGATTTTATTTGAAGAAAACTGCAATTTTACATTGAAATCTTTTTTTTAAAGAACAACAACTGCAAGGTAGATAAAAAACAAAGACTTTCGGAAAAATGTAGAGAAGGAAAATGTTACGTTAGTTAAATTTAAAGATATTATTATTCGGATTCTTTATTAGCTTTATTTTTATGATTATTAATATTATCTCATTTAGTTTTTGCACTATTTGAAACTATTTGAGGGCAAAAAAATTAGTCTTATTAATTAAGTGAGCTTTTGGAATAAAGGTTTACTTTCGTTAATACCAAAAATTTGAAAATTTCATTGAATCTTTTTGCAAAACGCGTTACAGGTCAAAACGGATCTCCACAAATATTTTTTTGAGGCTTTCTTTTTAACCAAAGCAGTTCTTCGAAAAAATGGCCGAAACTTGCTTTTTTGCAATTTGCACGCTCCCGGGCAACGCCAGGTAAAGCTGCTAGTATAATTTATTTGTCATTTAATAAAACATCAAATTTTGAAACAATACTATATACATAAACTTGACAGTTGCGAATTAAAAATGATTTTTTTTTTTATTTTTTAACTGAAAGAAAGTCAACAATTGCTTTGGTTGTTTGAATGTTTTGAAATACAAATAAAGCAGTTCTAAATTTTGACGTTTTATAAATTTACAAATCAATTCTATATGTTTTCGTTTTGTAAGACTATTAACGGGCTGTGAAAATGTTTTTTTGTTTGAAACAAAAGTTCAATTTCATTTAAATTTACTCACATTTCGTACAATTTTAGTTACACTATAAAAACATATCATATGAATGATTTGGGGTTTTATAAAACGTCTAAATTTGGAACTGCTCTACATATTATCTACTCAAACTTGATAGTGCGAATTAAAAATTTTTTATTTTTTTTATTTTTTTAACTGAAATAAAGTCAACAATTACTTTGATTGAGCTCTGATATCTCAACTTTAGTGTAAAAAGCGTATACATCGAATTTTACCTAAGAGCTTACGTTGGGGTTTGAAATTACTTTAATTTTTTTCCTTGGTTTAAAAGCAAAGCATGCAAAGGAAAAAAGCATACATTTGGAATTTACGTTTAATTCAGATTTTCACTGAAAGTAATGAAGATTTGATTCAGAAACTATCCTGTGAAGCAAAATTGAAGCAAAATGAAATGACACTAGTATTTTTTGGCCTGCTTGTGTTAATTTATAATGTTTTATTTTCTATAATAAAAACATCTAAACAAACATTTATATTTTATTTTTTTATAATAGAACAAGTGCAACAAAACATATTTAAATGAAAGCGTTTGCTACACCTTATTTATCGGGACATATGTATATATAAATAATAATGTTCTCTAGTAATGAAGTGGCGTATAATAGTTATACGCTATTTTTTGACTATAGCTTAATTGGATTCCTCAGCCTCGATTCTATAAGTCCAACTATCGAAATTGTTATATTTGCTTCATTGTAAACATTTTTATGGCAAAAAACAAAAATGGCGTATAATATGTAAAAACTAAAAAGTTTTAATAATGAAATGGTGTAAAATTGTTACGCCACTTTATTTATTTATTTTTACTAAAAAAAAATTTTTCTTTTAGAATTAAAATGTTGTACGAGTATGTGACTTTCACGCCATTTCATTTGTAAAATATTTTGCTTTTTGTATGAATTAGGCAAAACAATGAAACAGCGTATAATATTTCAGGTAATATTCGGGTGCTTACATGTGCAAAAATAAAAGAAATATATGGAAATGAAAAAGTAGTTGATGTCGATATCCATGGCCATGAACATGATCTTGATATCCATGAATTTTTTAACCGCTTTGAACTAACTCAATTTTTGCAAAAACTGTATTATTTTAAAATAAAAAAATTTTTCTGAAAAACTTTAAAATGCACATAACTCAAAACTATAATTTTTCATATACGGTACTTCATTATTAAGGGGACGATAATTTCTATAAAAAAACACATTTAAATGAAAGCGTTTGTTACACATCCTATATCTAGACAAATCCATAAATAATAACTAGTAGGACCCCTGTGCAATTTCACAGGTTTTTTAATGCATTTTTGTTAAAGTATTTTATCTCTTTTAGCATTAGATGGTACTTTGTAATACCGAGTTACATTAGAAAATTTTTTAATACTTCGACAAATATTTAAATTTTGTTTTGTATAAATATTGCTACAAAAATAAAAATTCATGTTTTTAAAAATTTATTTTCAAACGCGTTGCACATTTGATTATTGAAAAACTAAAAACTTAATCTTTTTATTACTTTAAAATTTTTCTTAATATCATACCTGCTTTCGTATTATAATTTGAATAAAAATTAAAAAAAAATTAAATTTATATTAATTTTTTTTTTATATATATTTGCATCTAGATTCTATTTCAAATAAATATATTATTATTTAAATTATGGAGACAATGGAAACCTTCTATTGTATTCAAAATCATTTCTATAGCAACCCATACACCATGGACCGGGACTTCAACTTGGTACGCGTACTTGCGAAATTGAATCGTGTATGGGCAAGTTGAAAGATCATTTTAAAGGTTGAAAAGTTGGTTGGAAGAAAATCAAAAAATTTTGATGTTTTTGGGCGGAGTCCTAAATTTGCATTTTAGTTTTATCGTGTATGGGTAAAGCGCCGTATCCACTATGCTTCATGTATGCCATTCATGAGTGACGAAATTATTTTCCACTTTTTGCGTATGTTGAAAAATAAATACATTTAGAATTTATCTAAAAAATAGAATACATTATACAATAAATAGAATAAAACAAAAAAAATTATTAAAAGTAAAAACCTAATTAAATAAATAAAGAAAATTCAAAATGTGTCAAATTGCTTGTGCAATACTTATAATTGATCAAATTATTAATGAAGAAAAGGAGATAAAGAAAACAAAAAGGAAGCATAAAATATGGACTAAAGACTGGTATTTAAAACGCTCTCGATTTCCACATGAAAATCTTTTGAAAGAGCTTGAAGAAACTTCTTCATCCGATTGCAAGAATTTTTTTCGTATGGATGTATCAACATTTCAAGAACTTTTGCGAAAAGTTACCCCTTTCATTCAAAAGCAAAATACTTTCATGAGAGATTCTATCCCTCCATATCAACGACTATCAGCAACTTTGAGATTTTTGGCGAGCGGACAAAGCTTCGAGGACTTGCAATTTTTAACAGCAATTGCTCCTCAGACTCTAAGAAAAATAATACTTGAAACTTGTGAGGCGATTATAAAAGTCTTAAAGGAATATATAAAGGTAAGAAAATTTGTACAAATTTGTATTTCATAAACATTTTTATTTATTTTTCTAGTTAATTTTTAAAAAAGTTTTGAATTAAAGAAATTTATGTAATATAATAGATTTTTAAGAAAATTCTGAATCAGAAAATAAAGATTTAAATGATGAATGTTGAGTATTAGCGGGATCAATTATATGCGTTGTTGGTTGTATGACCCGATTTTCCAAAACTCGCACAGATGTTGAAGGAAGATAATTTTGAAAATTTTCGATTTCTTCACATGATGTGGGCGAAAATAGTGAAGAAGTATGTGGTGTTGACGTATGCGGTCTTGAGATGTGCGCTGTTGGAATTTTACGCATTGTTGTAGATTCACAAGAAATCATATTTTCAGTCAATGTGACACGCAACCCTTTGTAAATATATATCTATTATACTATAATAAAAATATCATCTATTGCCTTCATGGCAAAGCGTTGTTGGTCAGGTGATATTTTTTTATATTTAGCAGTTTCGTATCAGTGTATTTCTTGTCTCAATCATTTCATCATTTTCAGTATTTTTTTTTCTCTTATTTCTGTTTGTAATATTATTTGATGATCTTGTAGTTCTTGTCTGAAAAGGATATTACAATATAATACTATTACATAATTTTATAATATTAATATTATAATATTATATTGGTTATAAAATATTAAATATCTTAAACAATATTAATTTTCAATATTTTTTTTTATTGTAGATACCCAAAGATGAATTTGAATGGAAAGAAATAGCTAAGCAATTTGAAAGGTTGTGGAATTTTCCTAATTGCTTAGGTGCTATTGACGGAAAACACGTCAACATTCGAAAACCACCAAATTCTGGATCGCTCTACTTTAATTATAAGAAGACTTTTAGTATTGTTTTAATGGCGATCAGTAATGCAAATTATGAATTTATCATGGTAGATGTAGGCATGAATGGCCGTATATCAGATGGTCGAGTATTTTCAAGCACAAAATTTTCAACCCCAAGAAATAACAAATTTTAATGAAAAGCTACCATTTGTATTTGTTGGAGATAATGCTTTTCCATTAATGGAAAATTTAATGAAACCATATTCCCAAGATTATTTCAGTGCAGAGGAAGAATTGTATAATTATAGGCTATCTAGAGCAAGGCGTGTTGTTGAAAATTCTTTCGGAATTTTATCATCGAGATTTCGGGTTTTATTGACAACCATTGATTTGCCTCCTCAGAAATGTGTTACAATTGTACTAGCTTGTTGCTATTTACACAATTATTTAAGGAAAATAAATTGTGCCTTGTATTTTGGTGGAATAGAGACAGAAATAGAAGCCAATAGAGAACATCTAATAAATTTAGAGACAACTCATTCACGTAATGATGGAAATGCAGCCAAACAAATCAGAGACAGTTTTTGTATGTATTTCAATACTGTAGGAGGAATTCCATGGCGAAAAAATAAGTGAATAAATAAAATTTAATACGAAATTGTTAAATATTAAAAACTTTTATATATTAAATTAGAAATTTCAATATGGTTAATAAATGTTTTACTTACTGATTCATCCAGAAAATTTTCATCATTTTCAAAATCCATACTTGTTCTACTTTCTTGAATTATTTCTTCACTTTCCAGAAATTGCATGTCTTCATAATACCACAAGCTAGGTGTATATATATCATCGCTACCTGCACCAGATCTTTGGCTTTTTTTTACTTTTTTTAATTCTCTACGAAAACTGTTTCGTAGAGTGTTAATTTTTTTTTTTACATCTTTAATGTTTGCATTTGCATCAACTTCTTTATATTTTTCCACTAATACTTTATAGGCATTATTTCTTTTTATTTTGTCTCTATAGCTTTCTCCACTAACCATCCATAATTCTGGATGTGATTTATAAATTTCTATAAACTCTGACCAGAATTTTTTATCAATATTCGTAGTTATTTTGTTATCTAGTTATAGAAGTATTCTTTTATATTTTTGATTTTTCTGTAAAGTTGAAAAATATTTTAAAAATTATAAATATATATTTAAATAATAATGCTTTGCTTACCGTTCTCCGTGTTTCTCCTTCAAAATATACACCAGGAATGAAGAAAATATGACAGCAACACAATTCACTGTTACTCATGTAAGTCATATATCCATCTAACGAAATCTTGAACAAGATCATTCAAGCAAATTCTCAGAACCAGAATTTGTAAATTTCGTTATCAAAACATAATTTCTATTTTTTTAAAATACTTAATATAAAATTTTCCTTAATATAAATTTCCAAACAAATATATATTAATTATCTTCATTACGTAATAAATAACAATTATAGGTCTCCTGACCTAACGCAACAAATATAATTTTTTTTATTATTCAAGTACTCAAATATTAAACTAAACTGAACGATTTTATACTAGATCATATTTCATTAAAAAAAAATGAAATGTTAATGAACGTTGTTATATGACTTAGTTTTTTTTTCATTCTAAATATGTTGTAATTTCGTTTTGGAACCAAAACGTTTGATATTTATTTAAGTGTCAAATTACAACAAAAATAAATTCTTTTTCTTCTTGTGTGTTGCAATATCGGAAACCGATGTTAAGTATATTATTGATTAATAGGGCAAATAAAAATATGCATTAGCATCTGTTTTTCCTTATGTGTTATCGATAAATGAACAAGATAGTAATTCGTTTCAACAAAAATTATGAATTTTAAGCTAGATTTGTTGGGGCATATTTTTGCATATTTCACTTGTTAGAGCATATTTTGCATATTTTAACTTTTAAGAGCATATTTTGGTTTATTTTGACAATTTTCGTTCAAAAGATCATATTTTTTTTAATTTTCTTGCATTTAAAATATTTTCCATAAAAAAACATAAAAATTGATGTTACTATTTAGATATTTTTTTATTTAAAATATTATTCTTTCAAAATAAACAAGTAGGTATTAGGTATTTAAAGAAATCTCTATGTATGCATGTACATATACATATTTATTTTATTATTCATTTCAACTTTATTCAGAAACTTTCAACTTGATTAAAAACTATATCTGCAGCTTTGACTGGTAAAGCGATACAAAATGCTTCGATAAATTACACGACAAACGAAGCTATTGCATTTAAATTCGCACCAATTAACTCAGTTAATGTAGAAAGGAGATTTTAAATGTACAAAAGCGTCTTACGATCGAACCGGAAGAATTTCTTATTTAAAAATTTAAGTGAAATGTTTGTGATATATTGCAACCAAAATTTCAGTTAAACTTAGTTTTTAATTTTACTAGATGTAAAATTTTCGTTATTTGCATTAATTTTTATTTTAGTTTATGTTTATTTAATTAATGTTTACTTAATTTATGTTTATTTATTTAATTTAATTTTAACTTATTCTACTCTCTAATTTATCTTTTTATCTTTTTTTAATATTTTAGTTTCATGAATTAATTTTATTTTATTTCATTAAATTTAATTTTAAAAAATTATAATTAAAATAATATATTAAAAAGTAAAAAAATATCTGCTTTTTTACTAAAATTAAATTTAAACAACTTTTGAAGATGGTGTTACTAGTCTAACATTATTAATACTTATTTTATTTGAAAATTTCTAAGTAATGGATTATTTTTTATGTATTTGATATCCTTTTCATAGAGCATATTTTAAATGCTTAAAATAGACTTTTTAGAGCATATTTTAAGCGCTTAAAACGGATTTTTTAGAGCATATTTTTATTTGCCCTATTGATTATTAATATATTTTTTTGTATTAAGCAATTTGAATTTTTTTTTTAGGATAAGTAATGAAAAATAAAAAAAGATAATATAATAATAATTTTGTTTTGTAATTTTTAATAATTCAGTCTAAGAGTAACCATTCTTTAAAACGGTATTAAAAAATAAAAAATCAATAAATTGTTTATATATAAAAAATTGTGTTTTTATTTAAACTATATTTTATTTTTCATTTTTTTTCACAATATATATATTTAAAGATATAAAACTTGTATGTCATTCCGCGTATCATACCAAAATGTCAAATTTGGAATCAAAATTATTTTGATTCTTACCATTATGTATGACATACATTTATTCAACGCCATCCACTGTACCACATGGAATGCCGTCACTCATGAATGGCATACATGAAGCATAGTGGATACGGCCCTTAAGTTGAACAACTTTAATGTCATTTTGTTTTCTTTTTTTTTCGTTTTCTTCATTTTTTGACACGAAAGATCGTTGAGATATTCCGATTTGAAAAAATAAGAAAACTATAATGTATAAAATAACAAATTATTAAGTAAAGAATTTAAGATAATTATAAAATTAAGTTAGAAAAATGTTTTAAAATATAAAAAAATATTAAACATCATAATTTTAGAAGAAAAAAACTAAATAGGAAGAACTAAATATTTAAATAAAAACTGTTAAAAATTCAAATTTAAAATTTTCAGATTCTTTTGATATTTAACATATTTTTCAAAACAAAAAAGAAACAATTATACGATGGTTCGATGGTATGTTGAATAGTGTATAGCAAGGTTTGTAAACATGTCCGCGTATCAAGTTGGAAACCTAGTCCTCCGTATGATTCAATTTCTACATTATAATTTTTTTATATCAAATATTATTAAAATTCAAATTTTTATAATTAATCAAAACAAAAAATTAAAAATTATCAGAAAATTTTGTAAACAAACTTTTTTTGCATTAAAATGTAAACAATTAAACGTCAAATGAAAATCGCTAAGACAATATAATTCGTTCAGCAGAAAATTATGTTATGCGTTGCACTTTACTGTAGCGTTAGATGTTAATATATTTTCTGTATAACACGAAAGTACAATTATATTTAATTTTATTAACATTTGGTTCGATTTTAGTCTTATAGTCTATCTCCAATGAACGCTCTCATTCCGCTCTCTAAGCGTTGCTATCTGTCAAACCAAGTTAAATATATTGAATTATATGAAGGTGTCTACAATAGACGCAGCCATGTCGCAGCCATTACACATTCATTAAAAAAGTTGTTTAACTTTTAGCCTTTTCATTTTTAATATGTATTCAAATGTCAACTAATTGAGCTTTGATAAATATTTTTTATTGAAAAATAAAAAAATTTTTATCAGAATAAAATATTAGTAAAATTATTATTACTTTTTCAAACATAATATCAAACAATTATTCAAAGTAGCTATACAATAAACTTTAAACTATTGAATATTTTTTAATTCAAGAAATTTGTAAACAAAACAATGTCAAAAAACCTCAGTCATGCACATTTCATTGTGGACACTCCTTTCTTGACTACATAATGAGAGCAACATGAGAGCGTAATTGAAGATCGGCCAGTAAGACTAAAGATAATGAATACAACTAGATGTGCACTCTCATATAAAAATTT
The DNA here is from genome assembly GCA_963082915.1 of Dolichopus griseipennis. Lineage (NCBI taxonomy): Eukaryota > Metazoa > Arthropoda > Insecta > Diptera > Dolichopodidae > Dolichopus > Dolichopus griseipennis. The sequence goes on along the minus strand of OY720441.1, from coordinate 216,205,625 downwards.
TTTTAAAAAATAAAACCCTAATATGGGTCTAATATCAACATACATTCATACACGTTAAAAATTAAAAAAGCTTTTAAGAGAGTTAAAAATATAAATATGTCACGTGACTGTCGATTAACTATAGTATAAAGATTTAAAGAAGATAATTTGAGAAAGAATTTTTTATTTGTATTTTGTAAGCATGTATATGAATGCGATATGTATACATATATTAAATATTATTATTGAATGAAGTTTAATAGATTTTTTTTTCCTTCACAAAAAGGTTTTTAGATAAAGATTTAAAGAAGATAATTTGAGAAAGAATTTTTTATTTGCATTTTTTTTTGTAAGCATGTGTATGAATGCGATATGTATACATGTATTAAATATTATTATTGAATGAAGTTTAATAGATCACAAAAAGGTTTTTAGATAAAGATTTAAAGAAGATAATTTGAGAAAGAATTTTTTATTGGCATTTTTTTTTGTAAGCATGTGTATGAATGCGATATGTATACATGTATTAAATATTATTGTTGAATGAAGTTTAATAGATTTTTAATAGATTATACACGTCTTTCGCTATATCTATTATTTTATTCATATGCAAGAAATTTTACATTTACAAGAAATTTAATTTTTTTCCTTATTAGATTTCTATTTTCTGAATTTAAAAGATCATATACTCATCCGATGGCTCCAAAAAACAACGACGTAAGTCAAGTTTGATATGACGATTAAAATATTTGTCTTAGGTATAAGTAAATTCATATCTTTTTTTTTTACTTGTTAGTTTTTTATAATTAAATTTCTTATAAATAATATTTTTTTGGTTTTAAGTATAGTTACAACGAAACAAAATTAAAACAAGGTAGAATGTAAACCAAAGGTACGCCTTCTTATATTAGCATTTTTAGGAGAAATAAAGAAAGAAAAATATGCCGTAAAGAACGTCATAAGTCTTGAAGATCACAGAATAAAATTGTTTTAAATATTTTTCAACGGTTTTTTCAATTTTAGATTTAAAATCGCGAATTTTAATTTGTATTCTTAATTTATTCAAAAAAATAACAAAGTTATAATAAAATGTATTTCCAATATTTTTGAACTCATTTATCTTAAAACATCATTTTAGATTTACATCGTTATAATTTGGAGCCATCGATATATTATAATTTCATAAATCGTATTTATTCATTTTCCAAAATTTTTAAAAAAAATAAAGTCAACAAAGCTTTTATTTTGTTTTTTTTTTTTTTCGTTCTCTAATTTAATAATGAGAGTATAAAGCTTTAAGCTTTTTTTTTTTTTTCTTTCTTTTTATTTTAAAGAGCTTGAATTTTAAGGTTTTTGTTTTATATAGACTGTGCACATCTAGTTGTATTCATTATCTTTGGTAAGACATAGCTAACCAAATTAACTTTATAATACTAAAAACATTTACTAATTACTTTATCTACTCAAAAATATTACAAATTATTAATAATTCATCGATTTAAAAATATTAAAAAACAAAAAAACTTGAATCAAATGAAATATATGAAATATTGAAATTTATTTCAATTCTATTACAAAAGTGAAAAAATTTGAATTATTAAATTTTGTGATAAAAAGCTAATCAAAGCATAATATATTTTAAAATTGCAATTATTTTTAAATATAATTACAAATTTAGAATTTTTCATATAATTCATTTAAATATAACAATAAATTTTACATAAATGCAGCAAGCACCTTTAAATATAGCTTAAGTATTGCACACAATATCTTAATTATATATCACCTATGGTAATAATTATAAAATATTATACAAAATATGTTTCATGGTAAAATTCTTAGCCTTTTAAAAATATAAAAGTGTTAAATAAAAACGGAAATAGGAAAAACTCTCGTGTATCAAATTTAAAGTTTCTATCTTCATGGATTTCGAAAATAAGCTTTTTAATTTTGGGATTTCGTAGGTGCCACCTGAACCACGACTACAATTAAATTTAAATTTCGGGGACACATAGGAATTAGCATATATATTCTTTGGCTTCGAAATTATACTCGTTTGGCCTCAGATCGATTAAAAGCTTCTAGAATCCGGACTCATTGTCCGAACTCGACCTAGAAAGTTACTAGTTTAACTTTCATCAAAATAGCGGCAATATTTTTTGAGTTAACCTGCTTTTAAGGTATATGTTCGATAGCCCTTGAACTTTTCAAAGGTTCCAAAAACCAAAACCATGGTACGATTTTGCCCATATGCAGTCCCCGTCATACTTCAATACTAGTTAACCTTTGTACACAATTGGAACGTTCTATCTTAATTTTAAGTTACTATTTTTCTTAATTTCGATGATAAGCTTTTAAACCTTGGGGGGTCTAATAGGGGTACTGAACCACCACTCAGATTGACCCAAAATTAGGGGAATGCACAGGAAATAGTACAGAGCACCAATATGCCAAATTAGAAACTTCTAAATTTGTTTGAAGTTACTACCTTTATTAATTTTGAAAATATACTTTAAGGTCTTCGGAACTGTGTGGCTGGTCCTCAACCCACTACTCCAATTGGTTTCAAATTTCAAGTGCACTAAGGAAATAAAAAGAGATACCCTGATACCAAATTTGGAGGTTCCATCTTAATTGGTTTCGAAATTATGCTTGTTTGGCCTAAATTCGATCAAAAAGTTCTAGGTTCCGAACCAATGGTCCCATCTCGACCGTACGCAATCCCCGCCATAGTCTCATTACTAGTAACCTACAGCACAAGCTTGATGAAGATACGGTCATTAGTTGTTAAGTTATCATGATTTTTTATATATGCTCGTTAGCCCTTGGACCGATTAAAAAGTCCAGAATCCGAACCCATGGGCCGATTTCGCCCTTTTGCAATCCCCGCCGTATTTTCAGTCCTAGTAACCTACACTTAAAATTTCATGAAGATAGCTTCATTATTTTTTGAGTTATTGTGCCTACGGACGGACGGATGGACGGACATGGCTATATCGACTTAGGAGGTCACGCTGATCAGAAATATATATACTTTGCCATATCTAGCTCGCTTCCTTTAGGTGGTTACAAACACCATATCAAAGTTAATGTACCCCTTTACCTATTCTATAGGTGTAGGGTATAAAAACCATTTTTAATTTGCAACTGTCAAATTTATTTATATGGAGCAGTTCCAAAATTTGACATTTTATAAAATTACAAATCAATTCTTTGATGATATGTTTTTAATTTGTTAAACTGAAATCATACCAAACGTGAGTAAATTTTGTAAGACTGGAATCATACCAAAAGTGAGTAAATTTAAATAAAATTGTACTTTTGTTGTACACAATAAAAAAATATTGACAGCCCATGAATAGTCAAACAAAATGAAAACATATCATAGAATTGATTTGTAATTTGGTAAAACGTAAAAATTTGGAACTGCTTTATTTGTCTTTCAAAATATTCAAAAAATCAAAGTAATTGTTGACTTTATTTCTATTAAAAAATAGACAACAAATCATTTTTAATTCGCAACTGTCAAGTTTGAGTAGATAATATGTATAGCAGTTCCAAAATTTGACGTTTTATAAAATTACTATATAAAATTACTAATAAATTATACGATGATATGTTTTTATTGAATAAGACTAAAATCGTACCAAATGTGAGGAATTTTAATTTAAATTGTACCCTTGTCTTACACAATAAAAAAACATTGACAGCACGTGGAACTATTCTATACTACACTCATAATTCAAATTAAACGTTTTGGTTCTCTTGTCTGTTTGTCTCTATTTCTTAAAAAATCGGTATGTATTTTGTTATGTATTACCTACACATACATTTAATGTATATTTACAATATTGAATTTTATATCCTTTGTTTTCTAAAAGTTTGTGTTAAGGAAAAAGAAGAAATTAAAATTTCACAATTATACGTGTAACGCAACCTATTCAAATTCGGAAGTACGTGTACAAAGTTGAAAAAATCGTATATGGGATGCATAACAAGAAAACAGGTCCATCGTGTACGGGATTCATAACAGTAAATTTAAAGTTATGAGTATTGCGTCCATTATTTATTGTGTGAAGTATATTATTAATAAAATTAATGTGCAATTTTTTTTACTTGTTGGCAAAGTCTCGCTTACAGTTATGTATTATATATATGACTTGTAGTTTGATATAAAAGTATTTTAAATACTTTAGTATTATTTTTTTTTTTTCTTTATTGACAATTGATATAAAATATATGATACATAAATGTTACATTAGAATTTAATTTGACCTTAGCCGAAGCTATCAGGTCTTATAGAATTTTACATATTTATATATAATTTAATATTTGAAGATAAGTTATAGGTTTTTTTTATACCTAATACTGTCTTTTTAAAGTACTTTGTAATACCGAGTAACTTCAGAAAATTTTGTAATACTTCGACAGATATGTATTTAAATTACGTTTTGTATAAATATTGCTAAAAAAATAATAATTCAGGTTTTTATAAAACGAATTTGCGTAGTGAGAAACTAAAAACTTATCTTCTTATTACAATTTTAAATTGTAAAAATTTCTTATTACAAAACCTGCTTTCTTATTACAATTTTAACATTGATTTGTTTTTTCATAAAACGTCAAAATTTGGAACTGCTTTATTTGTATTTCAAAACATTCAATCAATCAAATCAATTGTTAACTTAATTCAGTTAAAAAATAAAAATTATTTTTAATTCGCATTGTCTGAGTAGATAATATGTTGAGCAGGGCCCCTATCATGTAAAAAATGTGCGTAGTTGATTTGCGATGCGTAAAATAATTGGTACCATGTAACAAAAATGCATCGCAAAATTGAGCTGCCACTGAAAATATTTTAAAAATTGACACTTTGACATTTGTTTTTCCTACTAAAATATTTAAAATTGACATTTAGACATTTGTTTTTGTTCGTAAAATCGTAAAGAATTGAAATAAATTTTTCAAATTTAATAAAAATGGATTGCATAGTATTATATTTATGTGAAAGCAGTGATGAAGTAAATACCCAGTGCAAAGAAAAATTCTTAGCAAAAAATCTAACATAATGGAAATGCGTAACAAGAGATAAGTAATTTTATGGCTTTTTAAGTAAACGGCTTAAAACGTTAATAATTGTTTATATTCTTCATAATTTTGTTTTATTAAAAATTTCCGGCTTTCAAAGAAGCATTTTTATATGTACTGGATGAAATTAAAGATAGTTAGTCCGCTATTAAAAAAAATGATGTCATCTGAAAATAACAATGGGAATGTCTGATTCTTTATTTTGCACCATAAAGTCCACCATAATTTGGAATTGTGACGGTTTGGTTTTTTGCTTAAACCTACAAAATTAATGTAAATAGTGTTATACGTCTTAAAGCAAAAGAATTAAAACTTGTTGTTTACATCACAGCCTACCTCAAATATATAGACATTTTATTTATTATTTATTATTTATTATTATTATTATTATTTATTCATTTATTTAGTTTAAAACTAGTTTAACAATTATCACATTTTGTTTTTATAATCTTTTTTAAATATAAGAAATATTTTCTTTAATATACTTAATAATTAATTTTTTATAAACTTCTAATTTTGATTCTATTTTTATTTCATTTGGTAAGGCATTATACATTTTTAATCCATTGTAAAACAATATTTTTTTATTTCTTTCATTTCTTACTACATCTAATCTAAAATCTAATCTATTTCTTAAATAATAATTATGAACTTCATTTACATACAATAATTTTTCTGATAGATAATTAGGTAATAAACCATATTTAATTTTAAATACTTGAATTAAAACATTCATTATTACTTTTTGCCTTACGCTTAACCACTTTAATGTATTTAACATATATAATCTAGCTGTATATCTATTAACTTTTAATATAATCCTCATTGATTTATTTTGCAGTTTTTGTAACCTACTCATCATACTTTGGTTTGACATAAAAATTATTGAAGAGCAATACTCAAAGTGGGGTTTTATAATAACATTATATAAATTAATTGCACAAGCTAATGTGATATTCTTTCTAATTTTTGAAAAAAAGTAAATTTTTTTAGCAATTTTTTTACAAATGTAATCAATATGCGATTTGAAATTTAAATTATTATCAACAATCACCCCTAAATATTTTATTTCATTAACTATTTCTATATTTTCATTATTAAAAACAACAAGGTTATTATTTAATTTACTATTAATTATCAAACATTTAGTTTTATCAATATTTATTTTTAGTTTGTTCATTTGGAACCATTCATTTAAATTTTGTAAATCTAAGTTTATTTTATTAACGCAATCATTTACATTATCACCTATTATATATAAAAGAGCATCATCCGCGAAAAGTGCAATTTCATTAAATTTAATGCATTTCTGAATATCGTTGATGTATATTAAGAACAAAAATACTCCAAGAACTGATCCTTGAGGTACTCCAAGCTTTGTGTCTACTGCTTCTGAAATGCATTCTTTTACTTTTGTACGTTGCTTTCTATTTTGTAAATACGATTCAAACCATTTTATTTCAGTACCAGTAACACCATACCTTTGAAGTTTTTTTAATAAAATTAATCTATCTATTGTTTCAAAGGCTCTGCGTAGGTCGAGAAATACTGCAACAATTGTCCTTTTATCGTCTACTGCATCCTTCCAATTAGTTATAACCAGATTAAGTAGAGATTCACAACTGTGTCCTCTTCTAAAGCCTGATTGCAATTTAGCGATTAAATTATTTTTTTCAAAATAGTTTGTTAATTGTTCAAAAACAATTTTTTCTAATATTTTTGATTCAATGCAGTTCATATTCACAGGACGAAATTCTTTACAATTTTTTGTTCCAGCTACTTTCGGAATGGGAATTACAACAGTTTCTTTCCAAGTATCAGGGAAAGTACCTGATTTCAACGATTCATTAACAATAGTTAAAAAATTCTCTCCAATTAAATCAAAACATTCAATAAAAATATTCTTATTCATCATATTAAGATCTCTTTTGTTATTTAATGATTTTATAACTTTTTTTAATTCTTCAATACTAATTAACTGTAATTTAAATTGATAAGAATAGTTGTCAATGATATTACTATATTGCTTAAATGCTATACTACTATTTATTTCACTTATACTATCTACAAAATATTGATTAAATTTTGTAGCAATCTCAGCCTCTTTTGAATATATTTTACTGCCGAAACAAACTTCTTTGATTTCATTCCTTGGTTTTTTTAATATATAACTTTTTATTTTAAGCCACATAGATTTTTGGTCTCTTGCATTTTCAATTTGATTATTAATAAAACAATTTTTTGTTTCAAAAAGTTTGTTGGAATAAATATTTCTAATATGTTTATACCTATGCCACTCATTTATATTATCTATCAAAATTGCTCTCTGGTATTGTTTAACTTTTTCTATATTCATAATTCTTAGTTCTTCTGTGTACCATTGACAACTTTCCCTTATGGTTTGCTTTTTTACAAATTCTTTTAAAATTGTAGTTAGAGATTTACTAAAAATATCAGCTTTCAAATTACAATTTGTATAATATACTGTTAGCAATTCACTTTGGCATACTTTTACCCTAAATATATTCTTATTGTATTTAAAATATTTAATGTTTTTTTTAACATCCATAGTATTTTCATTTTGTATACTTATTACTATTGTTTCATGATCACTTATTTTTAACTGGTTGTCCACCATTACCTTAACATTATATTTGTCATTTACCATTACCAAGTCAATTAGTGTTTTAGAACGCATGGTGATACGTGTTGGTTGTCTCACTACCTGTTTAAAACCATTATCATGAATTATACCTTCTAAAAAATTTTTTGTATTACTGTTCATTAGCCAATTTATGTTAAAGTCTCCCATAATAATAGTTTTTTCTGTATTTTCTCCAATATCTTCAATCCATTTTGAAAAATTCAGATAAAAATCTGAATTGATATTTATATATTTTGGAGATCTGTATACCACCACTATATTAATATATCGATTTTGTTTATATATTTTTACATTTATCCCCCACCAATTCAATGCTGAGCTAAAGTAGCTTATTATCTCATAATTCCAACATTTTTTTAAATATATTAGTATACCACCCGTATGTTTTGAAGTTGAATCTACTCTTATAATATTATAATTCTCTATATAAATTAAACTATCATCATCATCCTTCGTTAAATGAGTTTCAGTTAATGAAATAAAATCGTATTTTTTAGGAATAAGTACCGATTCTATTTGTGCAAAATTATTTATCGTACCTTGTATATTAAGACAAACACCTTCAACATTCTTTAATTGTTAATATGCTGTTTTACTTCTTGCAACATTTAATTTTTTTACATAACTAGGGCATGATACACTTCTGGAGTCGTGATCCACATTCAAGTCTGTAAGACCTAATTTAATCTTAGCTCTTATACAATTTACACATTTTTGAACAGCTTCCTGACATTCATTTGATTTATGATCAGTTTCACCACATTTAAAACAACAAATTCCATTTTTACAATCTGTAGCCTTATGATTAAAACCATAACAATTAAAGCACCTTAAAATTTGTAAATGTTCATATACCTTACAACGATCCCATTCTATATTAATTTTTCCAATTTCCATAATTTTTTTAAATGCATTTCCATCCATTTCAACTATTGCATTAAAATAATATTTTTTATTTTTTTGAGCCTTATATACCTTTAAACATTTCACCTCACTAAATTCTATACTATTTTGCTTCTTTATTGCATCCACAATTAGTTCTTTAGATATTTCTTCACTCATTCCCACAATTAATATCTTGGGATTTATTTCTTTAGTTACCTGAATATCATAATTTTTACCTAATTTTTCTTTTATTGCATCTTCTACTATTTTAACAGATTCTTTATTTTTACAAGTAATAGAAATTGCACCATCATTTTTTAATTCTTTTAATTTTTCGATTTCTACTTGCAATGTTGAGGGAATAATTTTTGATTTTATTTCATTTTTTGTTACATCACTTTTTTGTTTATTATCTTTTGGTTTCACAATTATTGGTAATTTCAACGTATCAGCATAACTTGTTGATTGTAAATTTTTTTTTAAATTGTTTTTTTTATTATCTTCTAATTTTTTAATTTCTTTTGATATAAATACTTTATGCTCACCGAATGCCTTATTTACATCAACATTACCATCTTTAATGTTTTTATTATTTTCACTCATTATTTCTCTCATTTCTTTTAATTCTAATGATAATTTTAAAACAGTTTTGTTAATGTTTTGTAAACCATTTTTTGAGCATAAATCACAACTATATTTTATATTTTTATTTGTATTTATTAAATGAATTACACTATTATCCAGCTTAGCACATTTTATATGTATAGCTTTACTACACCCATATGCACATATTATATAGCTCTCATTATTCTTAATTGGTTTATTACAGCTTTCTAATAAGCAAATAACACTCATCTTGGTTTTTTTTTTTTTTTAATATTTGCTATTTTCACTCAATAGAAAAATTTTGAGTAATTATTGCCAAAAAAATTACAAAAAGAAAAAAATTTGCATTTGCATTTTTTACAATAAAGAACTTTTTATATCGATATTTTATAATTTATTCAGTTTGACAATTAAAAAAGAAAAAATTTGAAGTGTTCTTTATATTTCTTTATCACTTAAAAAAGTTATTTTTCACAATTATCTTCTGTTAATATATTTTAATTTATTTTTTAAAGTTTATTATTTTCACTCAAGAGAAAAAAAATTTTGAGTACTTAATGTCAAATAAATTACAAAAAGAAAAAAAAAGCATTTGCATTTTTGCAATAAAATGTTTTTTATAATGCAGTTTTATAATTTATTCAGTTTGATTGACCAAATTTTTAATTTAAAAATTGTTCTTTATAGTTCTTTATCACTTAAAAAAATAGAATTCCACCATTATCTTCTGTTTATATATTTTTAATTATTTTTTAAAGTTTTAACTAAAATTTCTCATCCACCCACGATATTTTAACTCACTCGAAAACTGAACTATTTCGAGTGAGTTAATTAAACTATTTCTGAAAATTTTTACAAATAAATTGTTTTCATAGAAATAGTAAGCTCCTCCGATAAAAAAAACCAATATACTTGTAATTATAAACAGCAGAATTTTTGCATTGCTAATATGTAAATGTTATTTTTAGTTTTTTATGCACAAGAATTTTTTTGAAACTTAACTTTCAATTTCATTTAAATTTACTCACATTTCGTACAATTTTAGTTACACTATAAAAACATATCATATGAATGATTTGGGGTTTTATAAAACGTCTAAATTTGGAACTGCTCTACATATTATCTACTCAAACTTGATAGTGCGAATTAAAAATTTTTTATTTTTTTTATTTTTTTAACTGAAATAAAGTCAACAATTACTTTGATTGAGCTCTGATATCTCAACTTTAGTGTAAAAAGCTTATACATCGAATTTTACCTAAGAGCTTACGTAGGGGTTTGAAATTACTTTAATTTTTTCCTTGGTTTAAAAGCAAAGCATGCAAAGGAAAAAAGCATACATTTGGAATTTACGTTTAATTCAGATTTTCACTGAAAGTAATGAAGATTTGATTCAGAAACTATCCTGTGAAGCAAAATTGAAGCAAAATGAAATGACACTAGTATTTTTTGGCCTGCTTGTGTTAATTTATAATGTTTTATTTTCTATAATAAAAACATCTAAACAAACATTTATATTTTATTTTTTTATAATAGAACAAGTGCAACAAAACATATTTAAATGAAAGCGTTTGCTACACCTTATTTATCGGGACATATGTATATATAAATAATAATTTTCTCTAGTAATGAAGTGGCGTATAATAGTTATACGCTATTTTTTGACTATAGCTTAATTGGATTCCTCAGCCTCGATTCTATAAGTCCAACTATCGAAATTGTTATATTTGCTTCATTGTAAACATTTTTATGGCAAAAAACAAAAATGGCGTATAATATGTAAAAACTAAAAAGTTTTAATAATGAAATGGTGTAAAATTGTTACGCCACTTTATTTATTTATTTTTACTAAAAAAAAATTTTTCTTTTAGAATTAAAATGTTGTACGAGTATGTGACTTTCACGCCATTTCATTTGTAAAGTATTTTGCTTTTTGTATGAATTAGGCAAAACAATGAAACAGCGTATAATATTTCAGGTAATATTCGTGTGCTTACATGTGCAAAAATAAAAGAAATATATGGAAATGAAAAAGTAGTTGATGTCGATATCCATGGCCATGAACATGATCTTGATATCCATGAATTTTTTAACCGCTTTGAACTAACTCAATTTTTGCAAAAACTGTATTATTTTAAAATAAAAATTTTTTTCTGAAAAACTTTAAAATGCACATAACTCAAAACTATAATTTTTCATATACGGTACTTCATTATTAAGGGGACGATAATTTCTATAAAAAAACACATTTAAATGAAAGCGTTTGTTACACATCCTATATCTAGACAAATCCATAAATAATAACTAGTAGGACCCCTGTGCAATTTCACAGGTTTTTTAATGCATTTTTGTTAAAGTATTTTATCTCTTTTAGCATTAGATGGTACTTTGTAATACCGAGCTACATTAGAAAATTTTTTAATACTTCGACAAATATTTAAATTTTGTTTTGTATAAAATTGCTACAAAAATAAAAATTCATGTTTTTAAAAATTTATTTTCAAACGCGTTGCACATTTGATTATTGAAAAACTAAAAACTTAATCTTTTTATTACTTTAAAATTTTTCTTAATATCATACTTGCTTTCGTATTATAATTTGAATAAAAATTAAAAAAAAATTAAATTATATATATTTTATATATATTTGCATCTAGATTCTATTTCAAATAAATATATTATTATTTAAATTATGGAGACAATGGAAACCTTCTATTGTATTCAAAATCATTTCTATAGCAACCCATACACCATGGACCGGGACTTCAACTTGGTACGCGTACTTGCGAAATTGAATCGTGTATGGGCAAGTTGAAAGATCATTTTAAAGGTTGAAAAGTTGGTTGGAAGAAAATCAAAAAATTTTGATGTTTTTGGGCGGAGTCCTAAATTTGCATTTTAGTTTTATCGTGTATGGGTAAAGCGCCGTATCCACTATGCTTCATGTATGCCATTCATGAGTGACGAAATTATTTTCCACTTTATGCGTATGTTGAAAAATAAATACATTTAGAATTTATCTAAAAAATAGAATACATTATACAATAAATAGAATAAAACAAAAAAAATTATTAAAAGTAAAAACCTAATTAAATAAATAAAGAAAATTCAAAATGTGTCAAATTGCTTGTGCAATACTTATAATTGATCAAATTATTAATGAAGAAAAGGAGATAAAGAAAACAAAAAGGAAGCATAAAATATGGACTAAAGACTGGTATTTAAAACGCTCTCGATTTCCACATGAAAATCTTTTGAAAGAGCTTGAAGAAACTTCTTCATCCGATTGCAAGAATTTTTTTCGTATGGATGTATCAACATTTCAAGAACTTTTGCGAAAAGTTACCCCTTTCATTCAAAAGCAAAATACTTTCATGAGAGATTCTATCCCTCCATATCAACGACTATCAGCAACTTTGAGATTTTTGGCGAGCGGACAAAGCTTCGAGGACTTGCAATTTTTAACAGCAATTGCTCCTCAGACTCTAAGAAAAATAATACTTGAAACTTGTGAGGCGATTATAAAAGTCTTAAAGGAATATATAAAGGTAAGAAAATTTGTACAAATTTGTATTTCATAAACATTTTTATTTATTTTTCTAGTTAATTTTTAAAAAAGTTTTGAATTAAAGAAATTTATGTAATATAATAGATTTTTAAGAAAATTCTGAATCAGAAAATAAAGATTTAAATGATGAATGTTGAGTATTAGCGGGATCAATTATATACGTTGTTGGTTGTATGACCCGATTTTCCAAAACTCGCACAGATGTTGAAGGAAGATAATTTTGAAAATTTTCGATTTCTTCACATGATGTGGGCGAAAATAGTGAAGAAGTATGTGGTGTTGACGTATGCGGTCTTGAGATGTGCGCTGTTGGAATTTTACGCATTGTTGTAGATTCACAAGAAATCATATTTTCAGTCAATGTGCCACGCAACCCTTTGTAAATATATATCTATTATACTATAATAAAAATTTCATCTATTGCCTTCATGGCAAAGCGTTGTTGGTCAGGTGATATTTTTTTATATTTAGCAGTTTCGTATCAGTGTATTTCTTGTCTCAATCATTTCATCATTTTCAGTATTTTTTTTTCTCTTATTTCTGTTTGTAATATTATTTGATGATCTTGTAGTTCTTGTCTGAAAAGGATATTACAATATAATACTATTACATAATTTTATAATATTGATATTATAATATTATATCTATATATATAAAAGGGAATGTTTGTGGGTTTGTTTGTTTGTTTGTTTGTTTGTTTGTTTGTTTGTTTGTTTGTATGTAGCGAATAGACTCCTAAACTGCCCAGCCGATTTTCATGAAAATTTGTATATAGGGGTTTTTGGGTACGGAAAGAAATCGTGGCCCAAAAATTTTGCTCTAACGGACCGCCAAGTTGGGGCTGTGGTGCAAGTATTTAAACTTCTTTGTTCTAAAATGAAAACGTTTTGACCGATTGACTTCAAATTTTGTATACGTGATGCTCTTTGAGAATTGAGTAGACACTATTAACAGTTTTGGAATTTGTTAACCCATGTCGGGCCGACGGGTGGTCAAAAAAAATTTTGGGTCCAAACTTTGTCCGATTTTACGAAATTTTGCTTTGGTTTAAAAGAAAGCCCCAAAAAAATTTTTGTTGAGTTCCATTAACCCTTTGCGGCCCAACAGCTTTTTATAGGTTTTTTCAATACTTTACTCTAAATTCGAAACGGTTTGACCGATTGACTTCAAATTTTGTATACGTGATGCTCTTTGAGAATTGAGTAGATACTATTGACAGTTTTGGAATTTGTTAACCCATGTCGGGCCGACGGGTGGTCAAAAAAAATTTTGGGTCCAAATTTTGTCCGATTTTACGAAATTCTGCTTTGGCTTTAAAGAAAGCCCCAAAAAAAATTTTGTTGAGTTCCATTAACCCATTGCGGCCCAACAGCTTTTTATAGCTTTTTTCAATACTTTACTCTAAATTCGAAACGGTTTGACCGATTGACTTCAAATTTTGTATACGTGATTCTCCTTGAGAATTGAGTTGACACTATTAACAGTTTTGGAATTTGTTAACTCATGTCGGGCCGACGGGTGGTCAAAAAAAATTTTGGGTCCAAATTTTGTCCGATTTTACGAAATTCTGCTTTACCTTTAAAGAAATCCCCAAAAAAAATTTTTTTGAGTTCCATTAACCCATTGCGGCCCAAAAGCTTTTTATAGGTTTTTTCTATACTTTACTCTAAATTAGAAACGGTTCGACCAATTGACTTCAAAATTTGGATACGTGATGCTCCTTGAGAATTGAGTTGACACTATTAACAGTTTTGGAATTTATTAACCCATGTTGGGCCGACGGGGTGTCAAAAAAAATGTTGGGTCCGAATTTTGTCCGATTTTATGAAATTCTGCTTTGGCTAAAAAGAAAGCCCCAAAAAAATTTTGTTGAGTGATTTGGAAGCAAATTACGTCCAATTTTGCGCAATACTGATTTGCCCAAAGAGAAAGTGTAGTTCCGTTGACCCAGTGGGGCACAGTGGCTTTTAATAGATTTTTGCGTTACTTAACTCTAAAGTAGAAACGATTTGACCGGTTTACCTCAAGTTTTATATGTGTGAAGCAACTTGAAAATGGAGTTGAGTCTGTTAACAGTCGGTCTTGCGATTTTTCAAAAAAAATTTTTGGTAGTAAATTACGTCAAAATTTGGAAAGTAGTTCGTACTGCTTTGAATTACAGAAATTTTCAAAAATTACTAGAATAATCCTAGAAAAATCGTTTTAAAAAAGATTGCTTTCACACATTTTAAAATTTACATGTGTAAACCGTGTGTAATTTTTGTGTTAACTTTTTGCAGTAACATCAACTTCAGTTAAACCTCCGTTGAGAGGCGCAGCAACGCGCACCGGGTATTAGCTAGTTGGTTATAAAATATTAAATATCTTAAACAATATTAATTTTCAATATTTTTTTTTATTGTAGATACCCAAAGATGAATTTGAATGGAAAGAAATAGCTAAGCAATTTGAAAGGTTGTGGAATTTTCCTAATTGCTTAGGTGCTATTGACGGAAAACACGTCAACATTCGAAAACCACCAAATTCTGGATCGCTCTACTTTAATTATAAGAAGACTTTTAGTATTGTTTTAATGGCGATCAGTAATGCAAATTATGAATTTGTCATGGTAGATGTAGGCATGAATGGCCGTATATCAGATGGTCGAGTATTTTCAAGCACAAAATTTTATGAAAAATTTGAAAGTAGTACATTGAATATTCCTCAACCCCAAGAAATAACAAATTTTAATGAAAAGCTACCATTTGTATTTGTTGGAGATAATGCTTTTCCATTAATGGAAAATTTAATGAAACCATATTCCCAAGATTATTTCAGTGCAGAGGAAGAATTGTATAATTATAGGCTATCTAGAGCAAGGCGTGTTGTTGAAAATTCTTTCGGAATTTTATCATCGAGATTTCGGGTTTTATTGACAACCATTGATTTGCCTCCTCAGAAATGTGTTACAATTGTACTAGCTTGTTGCTATTTACACAATTATTTAAGGAAAATAAATTGTGCCTTGTATTTTGGTGGAATAGAGACAGAAATAGAAGCCAATAGAGAACATCTAATAAATTTAGAGACAACTCATTCACGTAATGATGGAAATGCAGCCAAACAAATCAGAGACAGTTTTTGTATGTATTTCAATACTGTAGGAGGAATTCCATGGCGAAAAAATAAGTGAATAAATAAAATTTAATACGAAATTGTTAAATATTAAAAACTTTTATATATTAAATTAGAAATTTCAATATGGTTAATAAATGTTTTACTTACTGATTCATCCAGAAAATTTTCATCATTTTCAAAATCCATACTTGTTCTACTTTCTTGAATTATTTCTTCACTTTCCAGAAATTGCATGTCTTCATAATACCACAAGCTAGGTGTATATATATCATCGCTACCTGCACCAGATCTTTGGCTTTTTTTTACTTTTTTTAATTCTCTACGAAAACTGTTTCGTAGAGTGTTAATTTTTTTTATTACATCTTTAATGTTTGCATTTGCATCAACTTCTTTATATTTTTCCACTAATACTTTATAGGCATTATTTCTTTTTATTTTGTCTCTATAGCTTTCTCCACTAACCATCCATAATTCTGGATGTGATTTATAAATTTCTATAAACTCTGACCAGAATTTTTTATCAATATTCGTAGTTATTTTGTTATCTAGTTATAGAAGTATTCTTTTATATTTTTGATTTTTCTGTAAAGTTGAAAAATATTTTAAAAATTATAAATATATATTTAAATAATAATGCTTTGCTTACCGTTCTCCGTGTTTCTCCTTCAAAATATACACCAGGAATGAAGAAAATATGACAGCAACACAATTCACTGTTACTCATGTAAGTCATATATCCATCTAACGAAATCTTGAACAAGATCATTCAAGCAAATTCTCAGAACCAGAATTTGTAAATTTCGTTATCAAAACATAATTTCTATTTTTTTAAAATACTTAATATAAAATTTTCCTTAATATAAATTTCCAAACAAATATATATTAATTATCTTCATGACGTAATAAATAACAATTATAGGTCTCCTGACCTAACGCAACAAATATAATTTTTTTTATTATTCAAGTACTCAAATATTAAACTAAACTGAACGATTTTATACTAGATCATATTTCATTAAAAAAAAATGAAATGTTAATGAACGTTGTTATATGACTTAGTTTTTTTTTCATTCTAAATATGTTGTAATTTCGTTTTGGAACCAAAACGTTTGATATTTATTTAAGTGTCAAATTACAACAAAAATAAATTCTTTTTCTTCTTGTGTGTTGCAATATCGGAAACCGATGTTAAGTATATTATTGATTATTAGGGCAAATAAAAATATGCATTAGCATCTGTTTTTCCTTATGTGTTATCGATAAATGAACAAGATAGTAATTCGTTTCAACAAAAATTATGAATTTTAAGCTAGATTTGTTGGGGCATATTTTTGCATATTTCACTTGTTAGAGCATATTTTGCATATTTTAACTTTTAAGAGCATATTTTGGTTTATTTTGACAATTTTCGTTCAAAAGATCATATTTTTTTTAATTTTCTTGCATTTAAAATATTTTCCATAAAAAAACATAAAAATTGATGTTACTATTTAGATATTTTTTTATTTAAAATATTATTCTTTCAAAATAAACAAGTAGGTATTAGGTATTTAAAGAAATCTCTATGTATGCATGTACATATACATATTTATTTTATTATTCATTTCAACTTTATTCAGAAACTTTCAACTTGATTAAAAACTATATCTGCAGCTTTGACTGGTAAAGCGATACAAAATGCTTCGATAAATTACACGACAAACGAAGCTATTGCATTTAAATTCGCACCAATTAACTCAGTTAATGTAGAAAGGAGATTTTAAATGTACAAAAGCGTCTTACGATCGAACCGGAAGAATTTCTTATTTAAAAATTTAAGTGAAATGTTTGTGATATATTGCAACCAAAATTTCAGTTAAACTTAGTTTTTAATTTTACTAGATGTAAAATTTTCGTTATTTGCATTAATTTTTATTTTAGTTTATGTTTATTTAATTAATGTTTACTTAATTTATGTTTATTTATTTAATTTAATTTTAACTTATTCTACTCTCTAATTTATCTTTTTATCTTTTTTTAATATTTTAGTTTCATGAATTAATTTTATTTTATTTCATTAAATTTAATTTTAAAAAATTATAATAAAAATAATATATTAAAAAGTAAAAAAATATCTGCTTTTTTACTAAAATTAAATTTAAACAACTTTTGAAGATGGTGTTACTAGTCTAACATTATTAATACTTATTTTATTTGAAAATTTCTAAGTAATGGATTATTTTTTATGTATTTGATATCCTTTTCATAGAGCATATTTTAAATGCTTAAAATAGACTTTTTAGAGCATATTTTAAGCGCTTAAAACGGATTTTTTAGAGCATATTTTTATTTGCCCTATTGATTATTAATATATTTTTTTGTATTAAGCAATTTGAATTTTTTTTTTAGGATAAGTAATGAAAAATAAAAAAAGATAATATAATAATAATTTTGTTTTGTAATTTTTAATAATTCAGTCTAAGAGTAACCATTCTTTAAAACGGTATTAAAAAATAAAAAATCAATAAATTGTTTATATATAAAAAATTGTGTTTTTATTTAAACTATATTTTATTTTTCATTTTTTTTCACAATATATATATTTAAAGGTATAAAACTTGTATGTCATTCCGCGTATCATACCAAAATGTCAAATTTGGAATCAAAATTATTTTGATTCTTACCATTATGTATGACATACATTTATTCAACGCCATCCACTGTACCACATGGAATGCCGTCACTCATGAATGGCATACATGAAGCATAGTGGATACGGCCCTTAAGTTGAACAACTTTAATGTCATTTTGTTTTCTTTTTTTTTCGTTTTCTTCATTTTTTGACACGAAAGATCGTTGAGATATTCCGATTTGAAAAAATAAGAAAACTATAATGTATAAAATAACAAATTATTAAGTAAAGAATTTAAGATAATTATAAAATTAAGTTAGAAAAATGTTTTAAAATATAAAAAAATATTAAACATCATAATTTTAGAAGAAAAAAACTAAATAGGAAGAACTAAATATTTAAATAAAAACTGTTAAAAATTCAAATTTAAAATTTTCAGATTCTTTTGATATTTAACATATTTTTCAAAACAAAAAAGAAACAATTATACGATGGTTCGATGGTATGTTGAATAGTGTATAGCAAGGTTTGTAAACATGTCCGCGTATCAAGTTGGAAACCTAGTCCTCCGTATGATTCAATTTCTACATTATAATTTTTTTATATCAAATATTATTAAAATTCAAATTTTTATAATTAATCAAAACAAAAAATTAAAAATTATCAGAAAATTTTGTAAACAAACTTTTTTTGCATTAAAATGTAAACAATTAAACGTCAAATGAAAATCGCTAAGACAATATAATTCGTTCAGCAGAAAATTATGTTATGCGTTGCACTTTACTGTAGCGTTAGATGTTAATATATTTTCTGTATAACACGAAAGTACAATTATATTTAATTTTATTAACATTTGGTTCGATTTTAGTCTTATAGTCTATCTCCAATGAACGCTCTCATTCCGCTCTCTAAGCGTTGCTATCTGTCAAACCAAGTTAAATATATTGAATTATATGAAGGTGTCTACAATAGACGCAGCCATGTCGCAGCCATTACACATTCATTAAAAAAGTTGTTTAACTTTTAGCCTTTTCATTTTTAATATGTATTCAAATGTCAACTAATTGAGCTTTGATAAATATTTTTTATTGAAAAATAAAAAAATTTTTATCAGAATAAAATATTAGTAAAATTATTATTACTTTTTCAAACATAATATCAAACAATTATTCAAAGTAGCTATACAATAAACTTTAAACTATTGAATATTTTTTAATTCAAGAAATTTGTAAACAAAACAATGTCAAAAAACCTCAGTCATGCACATTTCATTGTGGACACTCCTTTCTTGACTACATAATGAGAGCAACATGAGAGTGTAATTGAAGATCGGCCAGTAAGACTAAAGATAATGAATACAACTAGATGTGCACTCTCATATAAAAATTTTTTTAAAAAATAAAACCCTAATATGGGTCTAATATCAACATACATTCATAGAGCTAATTTAGATGGTGTCAACCTTGTAGTATTCACATCTTGTTGTTATATCTGCTTAAAAGCTCTTTCCGTTTACACGTTGATGTCATGTATACATAGAGTTCTGCCGCAACTTTATATGTGTGAGTTAATATTATCAGATTTTTTTTCAATAGTATATCACTCTTTAATGTTTAATATAAGAATGATGTGTAGTATATCATAAAAAAATTTTTGACCTGAAAAATTTTTTATTGCTTTTTTAGATGTATTGGTGACTGTCAACACGTAAGGCACCTAAATTTTGGTTAACAAAAATGTACAAAAATGTATACAAGATTTTCGGGTGTTAACCGTGTTTTCGTCGTTTTTTTTCGTGTTAAAGCTTTTTTGTAGAAGAAATGAGTAAGTGGGAAAGAGAAAGAAGATTATGTTGACAACAACAGCTGCCACGTCTAAACGCATGGATACACGTTAAAAATTAAAAAAGCTTTTAAGAGAGTTAAAAATATAAATATGTCACGTGACTGTCGATTAACTATAGTATAAAGATTTAAAGAAGATAATTTGAGAAAGAATTTTTTATTTGTATTTTGTAAGCATGTATATGAATGCGATATGTATACATATATTAAATATTATTATTGAATGAAGTTTAATAGATTTTTTTTTCCTTCACAAAAAGGTTTTTAGATAAAGATTTAAAGAAGATAATTTGAGAAAGAATTTTTTATTTGCATTTTTTTTTGTAAGCATGTGTATGAATGCGATATGTATACATGTATTAAATATTATTATTGAATGAAGTTTAATAGATCACAAAAAGGTTTTTAGATAAAGATTTAAAGAAGATAATTTGAGAAAGAATTTTTTATTGGCATTTTTTTTTGTAAGCATGTGTATGAATGCGATATGTATACATGTATTAAATATTATTGTTGAATGAAGTTTAATAGATTTTTAATAGATTATACACGTCTTTCGCTATATCTATTATTTTATTCATATGCAAGAAATTTTACATTTACAAGAAATTTAATTTTTTTCCTTATTAGATTTCTATTTTCTGAATTTAAAAGATCATATACTCATCCGATGGCTCCAAAAAAAAACGACGTAAGTCAAGTTTGATATGACGATTAAAATATTTGTCTTAGGTATAAGTAAATTCATATCTTTTTTTTTTACTTGTTAGTTTTTTATAATTAAATTTCTTATAAATAATATTTTTTTGGTTTTAAGTATAGTTACAACGAAACAAAATTAAAACAAGGTAGAATGTAAACCAAAGGTACGCCTTCTTATATTAGCATTTTTAGGAGAAATAAAGAAAGAAAAATATGCCGTAAAGAACGTCATAAGTCTTGAAGATCACAGAATAAAATTGTTTTAAATATTTTTCAACGGTTTTTTCAATTTTAGATTTAAAATCGCGAATTTTAATTTGTATTCTTAATTTATTCAAAAAAATAACAAAGTTATAATAAAATGTATTTCCAATATTTTTGAACTCATTTATCTTAAAACATCATTTTAGATTTACATCGTTATAATTTGGAGCCATCGATATATTATAATTTCATAAATCGTATTTATTCATTTTTCAAAATTTTTAAAAAAAATAAAGTCAACAAAGCTTTTATTTTGTTTTTTTTTTTTTTTCGTTCTCTAATTTAATAATGAGAGTATAAAGCTTTAAGCTTTTTTTTTTTTTTTCTTTCTTTTTATTTTAAAGAGCTTGAATTTTAAGGTTTTTGTTTTATATAGACTGTGCACATCTAGTTGTATTCATTATCTTTGGTAAGACATAGCTAACCAAATTAACTTTATAATACTAAAAACATTTACTAATTACTTTATCTACTCAAAAATATTACAAATTATTAATAATTCATCGATTTAAAAATATTAAAAAACAAAAAAACTTGAATCAAATGAAATATATGAAATATTGAAATTTATTTCAATTCTATTACAAAAGTGAAAAAATTTGAATTATTAAATTTTGTGATAAAAAGCTAATCAAAGCATAATATATTTTAAAATTGCAATTATTTTTAGTTAGTTTATGTACGTGTTAGAAAAGCTTATGAACGCAAAATATGAAATATATGTATTTCTAAAATATAATTACAAATTTAGAATTTTTCATATAATTCATTTAAATATAACAATAAATTTTACATAAATGCAGCAAGCACCTTTAAATATAGCTTAAGTATTGCACACAATATCTTAATTATATATCACCTATGGTAATAATTATAAAATATTATACAAAATATGTTTCATGGTAAAATTCTTAGCCTTTTAAAAATATAAAAGTGTTAAATAAAAACGGAAATAGGAAAAACTCTCGTGTATCAAATTTAAAGTTTCTATCTTCATGGATTTCGAAAATAAGCTTTTTAATTTTGGGATTTCGTAGGTGCCACCTGAACCACGACTACAATTAAATTTAAATTTCGGGGACACATAGGAATTAGCATATATATTCTTTGGCTTCGAAATTATACTCGTTTGGCCTCAGATCGATTAAAAGCTTCTAGAATCCGGACTCATTGTCCGAACTCGACCTAGAAAGTTACTAGTTTAACTTTCATCAAAATAGCGGCAATATTTTTTGAGTTAACCTGCTTTTAAGGTATATGTTCGATAGCCCTTGAACTTTTCAAAGGTTCCAAAAACCAAAACCATGGTACGATTTTGCCCATATGCAGTCCCCGTCATACTTCAATACTAGTTAACCTTTGTACACAATTGGAACGTTCTATCTTAATTTTAAGTTACTATTTTTCTTAATTTCGATGATAAGCTTTTAAACCTTGGGGGGTCTAATAGGGGTACTGAACCACCACTCAGATTGACCCAAAATTAGGGGAATGCACAGGAAATAGTACAGAGCACCAATATGCCAAATTAGAAACTTCTAAATTTGTTTGAAGTTACTACCTTTATTAATTTTGAAAATATACTTTAAGGTCTTCGGAACTGTGTGGCTGGTCCTCAACCCACTACTCCAATTGGTTTCAAATTTCAAGTGCACTAAGGAAATAAAAAGAGATACCCTGATACCAAATTTGGAGGTTCCATCTTAATTGGTTTCGAAATTATGCTTGTTTGGCCTAAATTCGATCAAAAAGTTCTAGGTTCCGAACCAATGGTCCCATCTCGACCGTACGCAATCCCCGCCATAGTCTCATTACTAGTAACCTACAGCACAAGCTTGATGAAGATACGGTCATTAGTTGTTAAGTTATCATGATTTTTTATATATGCTCGTTAGCCCTTGGACCGATTAAAAAGTCCAGAATCCGAACCCATGGGCCGATTTCGCCCTTTTGCAATCCCCGCCGTATTTTCAGTCCTAGTAACCTACACTTAAAATTTCATGAAGATAGCTTCATTATTTTTTGAGTTATTGTGCCTACGGACGGACGGATGGACGGACATGGCTATATCGACTTAGGAGGTCACGCTGATCAGAAATATATATACTTTGCCATATCTAGCTCGCTTCCTTTAGGTGGTTACAAACACCATATCAAAGTTAATGTACCCCTTTACCTATTCTATAGGTGTAGGGTATAAAAACCATTTTTAATTTGCAACTGTCAAATTTATTTATATGGAGCAGTTCCAAAATTTGACATTTTATAAAATTACAAATCAATTCTTTGATGATATGTTTTTAATTTGTTAAACTGAAATCATACCAAACGTGAGTAAATTTTGTAAGACTGGAATCATACCAAAAGTGAGTAAATTTAAATAAAATTGTACTTTTGTTGTACACAATAAAAAAATATTGACAGCCCATGAATAGTCAAACAAAATGAAAACATATCATAGAATTGATTTGTAATTTGGTAAAACGTAAAAATTTGGAACTGCTTTATTTGTCTTTCAAAATATTCAAAAAATCAAAGTAATTGTTGACTTTATTTCTATTAAAAAATAGACAACAAATCATTTTTAATTCGCAACTGTCAAGTTTGAGTAGATAATATGTATAGCAGTTCCAAAATTTGACGTTTTATAAAATTACTATATAAAATTACTAATAAATTATACGATGATATGTTTTTATTGAATAAGACTAAAATCGTACCAAATGTGAGGAATTTTAATTTAAATTGTACCCTTGTCTTACACAATAAAAAAACATTGACAGCACGTGGAACTATTCTATACTACACTCATAATTCAAATTAAACGTTTTGGTTCTCTTGTCTGTTTGTCTCTATTTCTTAAAAAATCGGTATGTATTTTGTTATGTATTACCTACACATACATTTAATGTATATTTACAATATTGAATTTTATATCCTTTGTTTTCTAAAAGTTTGTGTTAAGGAAAAAGAAGAAATTAAAATTTCACAATTATACGTGTAACGCAACCTATTCAAATTCGGAAGTACGTGTACAAAGTTGAAAAAATCGTATATGGGATGCATAACAAGAAAACAGGTCCATCGTGTACGGGATTCATAACAGTAAATTTAAAGTTATGAGTATTGCGTCCATTATTTATTGTGTGAAGTATATTATTAATAAAATTAATGTGCAATTTTTTTTACTTGTTGGCAAAGTCTCGCTTACAGTTATGTATTATATATATGACTTGTAGTTTGATATAAAAGTATTTTAAATACTTTAGTATTATTTTTTTTTTTTCTTTATTGACAATTGATATAAAATATATGATACATAAATGTTACATTAGAATTTAATTTGACCTTAGCCGAAGCTATCAGGTCTTATAGAATTTTACATATTTATATATAATTTAATATTTGAAGATAAGTTATAGGTTTTTTTTATACCTAATACTGTCTTTTTAAAGTACTTTGTAATACCGAGTAACTTCAGAAAATTTTGTAATACTTCGACAGATATGTATTTAAATTACGTTTTGTATAAATATTGCTAAAAAAATAATAATTCAGGTTTTTATAAAACGAATTTGCGTAGTGAGAAACTAAAAACTTATCTTCTTATTACAATTTTAAATTGTAAAAATTTCTTATTACAAAACCTGCTTTCTTATTACAATTTTAACATTGATTTGTTTTTTCATAAAACGTCAAAATTTGGAACTGCTTTATTTGTATTTCAAAACATTCAATCAATCAAATCAATTGTTAACTTAATTCAGTTAAAAAATAAAAATTATTTTTAATTCGCATTGTCTGAGTAGATAATATGTTGAGCAGGGCCCCTATCATGTAAAAAATGTGCGTAGTTGATTTGCGATGCGTAAAATAATTGGTACCATGTAACAAAAATGCATCGCAAAATTGAGCTGCCACTGAAAATATTTTAAAAATTGACACTTTGACATTTGTTTTTCCTACTAAAATATTTAAAATTGACATTTAGACATTTGTTTTTGTTCGTAAAATCGTAAAGAATTGAAATAAATTTTTCAAATTTAATAAAAATGGATTGCATAGTATTATATTTATGTGAAAGCAGTGATGAAGTAAATACCCAGTGCAAAGAAAAATTCTTAGCAAAAAATCTAACATAATGGAAATGCGTAACAAGAGATAAGTAATTTTATGGCTTTTTTAAGTAAACGGCTTAAAACGTTAATAATTGTTTATATTCTTCATAATTTTGTTTTATTAAAAATTTCCGGCTTTCAAAAGAAGCATTTTTATATGTACTGGATGAAATTAAAGATAGTTAGTCCGCTATTAAAAAAAATGATGTCATCTGAAAATAACAATGGGAATGTCTGATTCTTTATTTTGCACCATAAAGTCCACCATAATTTGGAATTGTGACGGTTTGGTTTTTTGCTTAAACCTACAAAATTAATGTAAATAGTGTTATACGTCTTAAAGCAAAAGAATTAAAACTTGTTGTTTACATCACAGCCTACCTCAACTATATAGACATTTTATTTCTGAAAATTTTTACAAATAAATTGTTTTCATAGAAATAGTAAGCTCCTCCGATAAAAAAAACCAATATACTTGTAATTATAAACAGCAGAATTTTTGCATTGCTAATATGTAAATGTTATTTTTAGTTTTTTATGCACAAGAATTTTTTTGAAACTTAACTTAAGCACTTAAGTTATCATAAATTCTATAAATATCTTGTGAATATACTTACATGTTTATTAAAAACTAGATTTAAGAAAAATAACAAAAATTAAACCTTCTTCACAAACAAATTATCATACGAATGAAAAAAGTAAAATAAACGTCAAAAATGTTCGCATGTAGCACACCATGGTACCAAAGTTGTTATTTACGAATGTCCAAAATTTGCTATTGCGCTCTACATGGTGTCATTATTTTTCATGCTACTTACGTTTAGCGTAACTAGCAATACATGGTAGCATCCCAGGTCTAAATTTAGACTTTTTATAAAACCACAAATCAATTATATTTTATGTTTTTATTATTTAATACTCAAATTGTACCAAATGCGAGTTAATTTAAATAAAATTGAACTTTTGTTTTAAACAAGAAACATTTTGTCAGCCTGTTATTAGTCTTACAAAACGAAAACATATAGAATTGATTTGTAATTAGGAACTGCTTTATCTGTATTTCAAAACCTTCAAACAATCAAAGCATTTGTTGACTTTCTTTAAGTTAATAAATAGAAAAAAAATCATTTTTAATTCGCAACTGTCAAGTTTATGTAAAATTTGACTTTTTATAAAATTACTATATAAAATTACTAATAAATTATACGATGATATGTTTTTATTGAATAAGACTAAAATGGTACCAAATGTGAGGAAGTTTAAATAAAATTGTACTTTTGTCTTCCACAATAAAAGGAAATTGACAGCCCGTGGAGTTATTCTATACTACACTCATAATTCCAATTAAACGTTTTGGTTTTCTTGTCTGTTTGCCACTTTTTTTTAAAAAGTCGGTTTCTATTTTGTTATGCGTGTGTAAATATGTACAGTTACGATATTGAATTTTATATTCTTCTTTTTTTTAAAATTTTGTGTAAAGGAAAAAGAAAAAATAAAAATTTCACAATTGTACGTGAAATGCAACCTATTCAACTTCGTAAGTATGCGTACCTAGCTTAAAACATAGTGTAGGGGATGCATAACAATAAAACAGGTCCATCGTGTATGGGATCCATAATAATAAATTTAATGGTATGAGTATTGCCATCATTATTTATGGCATGGCATTTAGAAGTTATATTTATAATAATTTTGATGTGCAATAGTTTTCAACATGTTGGCAGGGTCTCGCCAACACTAGTGTATTATAATATTTTATATTTTATTAATATTATAATAATGATTGTAATACTAATTGATAACAGGAGCGCCCAACATCCTTATCATAAATATACCAGATGATACTTCATATGTTATCTGTGACATTAATTATACATTGGAATTGAAAGTAATTTTTAAAATATAAACTTTGTTTTGATTTGTTTTTAATTTAGATTTATTTAATTTGTAAAATTAAATGTGATTTTACATATTATGGTATGTATCATAATTATTATGATTGTGATATTCAAACCCAAAACCGATATTTACCGTATGGCGTATATATTGAAATCGATGTTATAGAAATATTTATTTATATCTTAAATATCCATTTAATAAAATATTTCAAAAAATTATATCAAGCAATTCATATAAATATTCAAGTTTTTCGGAATGATTTCAAAATGTTTTTGAAATTTGAATTCGTATGTATTGCTATTTTAATAAAATTTTTCTGAAAATAATTCAATTATATAAGATACAATATAGTTTTGTGTTGAGGTTCTTCCGGTTTCGAGAGTTCCGAATTTAAATAAAAAACAACCACTTGTGGATTCTAATTATTTTATTTTTATTTATGTCTGCTCTTAAGAACGACTCGAAAAAGAAAGGAGAAAGATTCTTTCCTTCTTTGTATTTTATGCATTCTTCAGTTCCATGGAAAGCTTTACACTTTAATTATAAATGCTGATGCATTTGCATTTAATATCGTAAAAGCTTTTAAATGCATCAGCTGTTTATATAACACCTCCCCACTTAAGATCTTTGCGGTCCCTGCAAAGATTATGTAGGTATTTTAAATTTTGTTATTATTATTATTTTTTGTTTTTTTGTATATCAGCTGTCCATGTTGAAAAGAATGCTTACATTATTTTGGCCTTAGTAATAATTACTTATAATTTAAAATAGTATGCCAATGAATACATAAAATATTTCAAAAAAAAACTTTTCAACGACTTCAATTTTAATTTAGTCTTATATTATATTCTTATAATTTTTTGTTTATTTTAAAATTTACTTATATACCTAATTTTATTTATTCTTTTTATCATACATAAAATATTTTAAAAAAAAATTTTTCAACAACTTCAATTTTAATTTAGTCTTATATTATATTCCTATAATTTTTTATTTATTTTAAAATTTACTTATATATCTAATTTTATTTATTCCTATTATCATGTTTTCTGATTGTAATCTAATCTTGTTTAATGTAAATTTAATTTTGGTACTTAAATTTTCTTTTAATTTGTTTGGATGTGTATCTAGTATTTCGTTTATTACTCGTATCAAACACGTAGTTGTTTTGTTTTTTAAATTGATTCAGTTTCTTGTATTTGGGTTTTATTTTACCTACATTTCTATTAATTACTACGTTATCAGTAAGCTCGTATTGTCGTGTATCTCGTTTTTCGTTTAGACGGTTGATACGAGAAGTTTTGTTTTGTTCGAATTGTGTCGCAAGGTTATTAATTTCTTCCGTGTTCAAATTTTTTTCGATAAAGTCGATAGGTTTTAGTTTCGTAGTAGTATGTCGTGTTTGATTATAGAAAATTATAGTATTGTGAACTTTTTCGTCTAAATCTTCGTTTCCATGTTTGTCTATTTCTAACAATCTAAGGTGTTCGTTAAGTGTGCCGTGAAGGCGTTCGACATCAGCATTTCCTGTTTTACAACCTGCTGTAGTGACATGGGATTGAATGTCGTTTTGTTTTAGGAATAATTCTACAGAATTATGTAAAATACATGTTTCATTGTCAAAGACGATTTTTTTCATTTTTCCTAAAAATCTTATTCTTTATACCCGTGCATACATATATGACATCGGGTATATTAATTTTGCTCCTCCGTTTGTAACGCATCGATCTAGACGAGCTAGATATAGTGTCAAGGGTACGTATCGGCTCAGAATCGAAAAATTAGTCGATCTAGCTATGTGTGTCTGTCCGTCCATCCGTGTGTCAGCACGATAACTCAAAAACTAAAAGGGCTAGAGTCTTGAAATTCACACAAAGTAATTTTTAGACAATTTCTAGGATCCTATTGTTTTTGGTTAAAATCGGACCAAGGCTTCGGGGAGCTGCCATACAACTTTTTTGCACCAATATGAATTTCTTCAAAACTTATTATACTACGGAGATAAAAATTACACACGGTTAGTTTTATAATGACTCCGGCACTTATATGAAGTTTCAAAAAGTTAGGGCCCCATTTTCGGGGGGCTGCCATACAACTTCTTTGCACTAATAAAAATTTCTTCAAAACTAATTATACTACGCGGATGAAAATTACACATGGTTAGTTATATAATGAATCGAGCACTTATATGAAGTTTCAAAATGTTAGGGCCCCATTTTCGGGGGGCTGCCATACAACTTCTTTGCACCAATATGAATTTCTGCAAAACTAATTATACTACGAGGCTGAAAATTACACACGGTTAGTTATATAATGAATCGAGCACTTATATGAAGTTTCAAAATGTTAGGGCCCCATTTTCGGGGGGCCGCCATACAACTTATTTGCACCAATATGAATTTCTTCAAAACTAATTATAGTACGACGATAAAAATTACACACGGTTATTTATATAATGAATCGAGCACTTATATGAAGTTTCAAAATGTTACGGCCCCATTTTGGGGGGGCTGCCATACAAAGCTTTCGATTCAATAACTGCGAATCTAATGAAGCTACAAGGTTAAAATTAAAATTGGGCAGGTAAAGTAATAGGGCAAGTTAGTTGGCAAAGTCGGACATCACTCGGACCATCGGAATTTTAGGGTGGGCCATTTTTTTTTTTTTGTTTTTTTTTATTTTTTTTTTAAGCTAAAGTTATGGGACAATGAATGAAAATTTTGTTTTTTTGTTAATTTTTTTTTTTTTTTTTTTTTAAGCTAAAGTTATGGGACAATGAATGAAAATTTTGTTTTATGTTTTGTGATTTTTTTTTTTTTAGTTTTACGTCAAAATTATGGAGTAATGAGTTAAATGTATAAGGGAAGTATATTACGGTTTATTTTATACACCATAGTGGGTATGCACGGGTATCTAAAAGTTGACAAGGGCAACTATAATCTTCCTCGTTCTTTAATAGCTTTTAGAATAGAAATCCATGTTCTGTCGTTGAGTTTGTGTATTGTAGCATATTTAGAGAACTTATCAATGGTTGTAAGATACATTTGGTTTCTACATGGGAACCATATGTCAATGTGAACGATTTCGTTAAATTTTTTTGGGTTTTCTGTAATTGTAAAGGGTATTTTGACAGGATGTCGATCATGTTTTCCTAGCATGCAAACTTCGCAATTATTAACGTAGATGGTTATTAGTTTCATTAAATTTGGAAAGTAATATTTTTGTTTGAGGTTATAAACTACTTCGTTAATACCTCGATGATTATTTGTTTGGTGTTCTTTTTTTATTAGGTTTAGCATTTCTTCTTTATCGAAGATTTCTTTTAATTTAATGTTAGATTTAATTAATTTTAGGCATTTATTGTGGACGTAATCTTTAACATAACAGTTTTGGAATTTTAAAAATAGATCTGTGTTCTCGCAATGAATGCACATAACGCCTTTAGTAAGTAAAGTTTTTTCATAATTTCTAGAAGGTTGGAATTTTCCGTGACTACTACATGGTTCTGATATTTTTTATTAACAATTTTTAGGGAAATTTTTTCTTTTACCCCAAGACTTAAATATAATTGGTTTTTGTAAAGATTTATGGCTTTTTCGCTGATAGGAATGTAGAAAGTCTCATCTTCTTCTCCACTATGTATAGTGGCTTGGGTAGAATACGTTTCATTAACAACGCTTTCATTATCGTAGGTTACGTTGTCATTATTAAAGACATTTATGGATGTTATATTTTCGTCTTCGTGTAAATCTTTATCTATAATCCTACTTAAACTGTCTGCTACATAATTTTCTTTTCCTTTTAAATAACTAATGGTAAAATCATACTCATTCAATTGGATTTTCCATCGTTGTAACTTCATGTTGGGTTCTTTGACATTACTTAGCCAGACAAGAGGCTTATGGTCAGTGCGTATGGCAAATTTTCTTCGATACAGGTAGGTTCGAAAATATTTAACTGCCCAAACTATCGCGAGGAGCTCCTTTTCGGTGGTGGAATACTTTAGTTCGTGATTATTTAATGTTCTAGATGCGTAACAGATAGGGTGGTTATTCTGACTTAGAACTGCGCCTATCGCGTAGTTTGACGCGTCCGTTGTCAGAACGAATTCTTTACTGAAATCTGGGTTTCTGTGTACGGGATCGCTAGTTAAGAGGCTTTTCAATTTATTAAATGCATTTTTGTACTCTGGGTCTAATACATTTATTTTGTTTCCTTTTTTCAAAAATTTTATCATTAGATATGCGACTTTCGAGTAGTCTTTTATGAATTTTCGGTAAAAGCCACTGATACCGAGAAACTGTTTTATTTGTTTAACAGTCGTTGGAAGTTTCATTTTCTGAATAGCTTCCACCTTGGTTAGATCAGGCTTAATACCTCCGTTTACAATGACATGCCCTAAGAAATTGGTAGATTCAGCAGCGAAGTGACATTTATTTATCTGAATTTTTAAATTTGATTCCCTTATTTTCTGTAATACCTTTCTTAGATTGAGTAAATGTTCATCTAAGCTCGTAGAAAATACAAGGATGTCATCAAGGTAAACGACACAAATTTTGTCAACTAGGTCACCTAATACGTCATTCATAAGCCTTTGGAAAGTCGCTGGTGCGTTTTTCAATCCAAAAGGCATACGAATGAATTCGTAATGGCCGCTTGATGTTGAGAATGCCGTTTTCGCTCGATCTTCGGGATGAACTTCGACTTGGTGGAACCTTTTGGCCAAATCAATAGTGGAAAAATACATGCATTTTCCTAATTTGTCAAAGAGTTCTCCCATATTAGGGATGGGAAATTTATCATCTACTGTTTGGTCGTTTAGCTTCCGATAGTCTATGACTATCCTCCATTTTTGTATAGCAGAGCTATCGATTTTTTTTGGGACTACCCAAATGGGTGAGTTGTAAGGGCTATTGCTACGTTTAATTATGCCCTGTTTAAGCATTTCGCTTATTTGTTTATCAACCTCCGCCCTATGAATTTATGGGTAGCGGTATGACTTATTATAAATAGGTCTATCAGATTTAGTTATAATTTTATGCTTTACTTTAGAAGAAAATGAGAGGTCATTTCCTTCCTTATAAAATACATCCTTGTATGATAGTAGTAATAGTTCGAGTTTTTTGCGATCTTTATTATTTAGATGTTTAGAAAAATTTTCGATTGGAATTTCATTGTCATGATGTTCGTTATTAAAAATATTCGTGGAGTTGTCCGTATAGCAATTTTTTTTGTATATTTCCTCTTCCTCGTTGAGGTAAAGGGTAAGGCGTGAATTTCTAGTGACTAGAAGTCTTTCTTTAAAGTTTATTATTGCTTCTAAATTAACAAGAATGTTATTTCCAATTATACCGTCGAAATAGTTGTGGAAATTATATTCCAGAAAGTCTACAAAATAGTCCTGATTTTCGTTAAATTCTTTGAAAATCGGGAAACTGTAATGAGCGTTTGTTGTGATAGTTCTGTTTAAAACTTTTATTGATTTACTTTGGTTAATTCTGTTAGTTCGTTAAGTGTGCCGTGAAGGCGTTCGACATCAGCATTTCCTGTTTTACAACCTGCTGTAGTGACATGGGATTGAATGTCGTTTTGTTTTAGGAATAATTCTACAGAATTATGTAAAATACATGTTTCATTGTCAAAGACGATTTTTTTCATTTTTCCTAAAAATCTTATTCTTTATACCCGTGCATACATATATGACATCGGGTATATTAATTTTGCTCCTCCGTTTGTAACGCATCGATCTAGACGAGCTAGATATAGTGTCAAGGGTACGTATCGGCTCAGAATCGAAAAATTAGTCGATCTAGCTATGTGTGTCTGTCCGTCCATCCGTGTGTCAGCACGATAACTCAAAAACTAAAAGGGCTAGAGTCTTGAAATTCACACAAAGTAATTTTTAGACAATTTCTAGGATCCTATTGTTTTTGGTTAAAATCGGACCAAGGCTTCGGGGAGCTGCCATACAACTTTTTTGCACCAATATGAATTTCTTCAAAACTTATTATACTACGGAGATAAAAATTACACACGGTTAGTTTTATAATGACTCCGGCACTTATATGAAGTTTCAAAAAGTTAGGGCCCCATTTTCGGGGGGCTGCCATACAACTTCTTTGCACTAATAAAAATTTCTTCAAAACTAATTATACTACGCGGATGAAAATTACACATGGTTAGTTATATAATGAATCGAGCACTTATATGAAGTTTCAAAATGTTAGGGCCCCATTTTCGGGGGGCTGCCATACAACTTCTTTGCACCAATATGAATTTCTGCAAAACTAATTATACTACGAGGCTGAAAATTACACACGGTTAGTTATATAATGAATCGAGCACTTATATGAAGTTTCAAAATGTTAGGGCCCCATTTTCGGGGGGCCGCCATACAACTTATTTGCACCAATATGAATTTCTTCAAAACTAATTATAGTACGACGATAAAAATTACACACGGTTATTTATATAATGAATCGAGCACTTATATGAAGTTTCAAAATGTTACGGCCCCATTTTGGGGGGGCTGCCATACAAAGCTTTCGATTCAATAACTGCGAATCTAATGAAGCTACAAGGTTAAAATTAAAATTGGGCAGGTAAAGTAATAGGGCAAGTTAGTTGGCAAAGTCGGACATCACTCGGACCATCGGAATTTTAGGGTGGGCCATTTTTTTTTTTTTGTTTTTTTTTATTTTTTTTTTAAGCTAAAGTTATGGGACAATGAATGAAAATTTTGTTTTTTTGTTAATTTTTTTTTTTTTTTTTTTTTTAAGCTAAAGTTATGGGACAATGAATGAAAATTTTGTTTTATGTTTTGTGATTTTTTTTTTTTTAGTTTTACGTCAAAATTATGGAGTAATGAGTTAAATGTATAAGGGAAGTATATTACGGTTTATTTTATACACCATAGTGGGTATGCACGGGTATCTAAAAGTTGACAAGGGCAACTATAATCTTCCTCGTTCTTTAATAGCTTTTAGAATAGAAATCCATGTTCTGTCGTTGAGTTTGTGTATTGTAGCATATTTAGAGAACTTATCAATGGTTGTAAGGTACATTTGGTTTCTACATGGGAACCATATGTCAATGTGAACGATTTCGTTAAATTTTTTTGGGTTTTCTGTAATTGTAAAGGGTATTTTGACAGGATGTCGATCATGTTTTCCTAGCATGCAAACTTCGCAATTATTAACGTAGATGGTTATTAGTTTCATTAAATTTGGAAAGTAATATTTTTGTTTGAGGTTATAAACTACTTCGTTAATACCTCGATGATTATTTGTTTGGTGTTCTTTTTTTATTAGGTTTAGCATTTCTTCTTTATCGAAGATTTCTTTTAATTTAATGTTAGATTTAATTAATTTTAGGCATTTATTGTGGACGTAATCTTTAACATAACAGTTTTGGAATTTTAAAAATAGATCTGTGTTCTCGCAATGAATGCACATAACGCCTTTAGTAAGTAAAGTTTTTTTCATAATTTCTAGAAGGTTGGAATTTTCCGTGACTACTACATGGTTCTGATATTTTTTATTAACAATTTTTAGGGAAATTTTTTCTTTTACCCCAAGACTTAAATATAATTGGTTTTTGTAAAGATTTATGGCTTTTTCGCTGATAGGAATGTAGAAAGTCTCATCTTCTTCTCCACTATGTATAGTGGCTTGGGTAGAATACGTTTCATTAACAACGCTTTCATTATCGTAGGTTACGTTGTCATTATTAAAGACATTTATGGATGTTATATTTTCGTCTTCGTGTAAATCTTTATCTATAATCCTACTTAAACTGTCTGCTACATAATTTTCTTTTCCTTTTAAATAACTAATGGTAAAATCATACTCATTCAATTGGATTTTCCATCGTTGTAACTTCATGTTGGGTTCTTTGACATTACTTAGCCAGACAAGAGGCTTATGGTCAGTGCGTATGGCAAATTTTCTTCGATACAGGTAGGTTCGAAAATATTTAACTGCCCAAACTATCGCGAGGAGCTCCTTTTCGGTGGTGGAATACTTTAGTTCGTGATTATTTAATGTTCTAGATGCGTAACAGATAGGGTGGTTATTCTGACTTAGAACTGCGCCTATCGCGTAGTTTGACGCGTCCGTTGTCAGAACGAATTCTTTACTGAAATCTGGGCTTCTGTGTACGGGATCGCTAGTTAAGAGGCTTTTCAATTTATTAAATGCATTTTTGTACTCTGGGTCTAATACATTTATTTTAAAAATTTAAAAATAAAAATTTTATCATTAGATATGCGACTTTCGAGTAGTCTTTTATGAATTTTCGGTAAAAGCCACTGATACCGAGAAACTGTTTTATTTGTTTAACAGTCGTTGGAAGTTTCATTTTCTGAATAGCTTCCACCTTGGTTAGATCAGGCTTAATACCTCCGTTTACAATGACATGCCCTAAGAAATTGGTAGATTCAGCAGCGAAGTGACATTTATTTATCTGAATTTTTAAATTTGATTCCCTTATTTTCTGTAATACCTTTCTTAGATTGAGTAAATGTTCATCTAAGCTCGTAGAAAATACAAGGATGTCATCAAGGTAAACGACACAAATTTTGTCAACTAGGTCACCTAATACGTCATTCATAAGCCTTTGGAAAGTCGCTGGTGCGTTTTTCAATCCAAAAGGCATACGAATGAATTCGTAATGGCCGCTTGATGTTGAGAATGCCGTTTTCGCTCGATCTTCGGGATGAACTTCGACTTGGTGGAACCTTTTGGCCAAATCAATAGTGGAAAAATACATGCATTTTCCTAATTTGTCAAAGAGTTCTCCCATATTAGGGATGGGAAATTTATCATCTACTGTTTGGTCGTTTAGCTTCCGATAGTCTATGACTATCCTCCATTTTTGTATAGCAGAGCTATCGATTTTTTTTGGGACTACCCAAATGGGTGAGTTGTAAGGGCTATTGCTACGTTTAATTATGCCCTGTTTAAGCATTTCGCTTATTTGTTTATCAACCTCCGCCCTATGAATTTATGGGTAGCGGTATGACTTATTATAAATAGGTCTATCAGATTTAGTTATAATTTTATGCTTTACTTTAGAAGAAAATGAGAGGTCATTTCCTTCCTTATAAAATACATCCTTGTATGATAGTAGTAATAGTTCGAGTTTTTTGCGATCTTTATTATTTAGATGTTTAGAAAAATTTTCGATTGGAATTTCATTGTCATGATGTTCCTTATTAAAAATATTCGTGGAGTTGTCCGTATAGCAATTTTTTTTGTATATTTCCTCTTCCTCGTTGAGGTAAAGGGTAAGGCGTGAATTTCTAGTGACTAGAAGTCTTTCTTTAAAGTTTATTATTGCTTCTAAATTAACAAGAATGTTATTTCCAATTATACCGTCGAAATAGTTGTGGAAATTATATTCCAGAAAGTCTACAAAATAGTCCTGATTTTCGTTAAATTCTTTGAAAATCGGGAAACTGTAATGAGCGTTTGTTGTGATAGTTCTGTTTAAAACTTTTATTGATTTACTTTGGTTAATTCTGCATTTTGGGTGGCAATTATGAGGGTTAATAATGCTATGTTCAGCACCGGAATCAATAATAAATCTTAGGTCTCTGGTTTTAGATTTCACTGTTATATAGGGTAATTGTTTGTGCCTACTGAATGAAAATTTGGCTGTGTGAAAGTATTGTCGCAACGTATAGGTATCCATGGCTTCTTCATTATTATTGTTTGGGACTTGTCTTGTGTGATTTGTATTAGTTCGGCGTGATATTCCACTGTTTTGCCATTCGTTAACCCTGTTGGGGTTATTGTGATTTCTAATATAACTATAATTATTGTTATAGTTTTGGTTCGTAAATGTATCGATGGGTTCATTATTAGTATTGTTTGGGACCACTGGTCTTGTAAAGTTTCTATTGGTTCGCTGTGATTGTCCATTATTTTGCAATACATTAGCCTTATGAAAATTATTATTATGATTTCTAAAGTTATTATTATTATTGTTGTTATTGGGGAACGAGCGGTTATTTGTTGTAAAAGACCTGTTTTGCGAAAAATTACTGCTTTGAATATTTTTGGGACAATTTCCCCTCGGATCGTGTGAAAGAAATAGGTAGCCATTTTTTTGTAATTCATCGTAAGCACCACTTAGGGTACTTGGATTTTTGCATACTATCAGGTTCTTGGCTAAAGGTGGGAGGTTTTTAATGAAATGCTTTAGAGCTAGTCTATCATTTGAATTTAATTCTTCTGCAATGTTTACGCCGGTTAAGAGTTAACTATTGTTTATTCTACAGAGAATAGATTTTATTTTTTGAAAAAAATTTTCTATTGTAGAATCGCATCTACAAAGTCTTATTTCATCTACAAGATCTTCCACTGGAGTTTTTTCTCCGAAATCCCTTATTAGCAATTCTTTTAGGTTATTCCAAGTTTGTATTGTACTGTTCATGAGTATACTCTCTTTTGGTTTACCAGAGATTTTGTCAAGTATGTAATTTAATACTATTAATTTATCTTCTTGCGTTAGGGGTTCTATTATGGGAATTAATGATTCGATTCTCTGGATAAAGCCAAGTAATTCGAATTTCTTACCATCGAACGTAGGCATATAACTGATACTTTTTCCAAGGAATTGCAACGTTTCTCTTGCTTCTTGATTCATTATTAAATTTAGATTTTATATTAAAGTTATAAATTATTATTTTTTTTTTTTTTTTTTTTTTTATTATTATTTAATGAAATTAAAGTAGTTGAAAAAGAAATTAAAAATTTTCTCAATGATACGGAAAAAGGAGAGTTATAGTTGCAGGTTAATAACAAGACAGTTTTTATTTAAAATTCACAGAAATTTTTTTGTAAAGAAAAAGAGGTTTTATAATAATTTGTTAATGTAATAATTTGATTATTAAATTATACATGATATAATTTTTTACGATGCTATAAAAATTTATTTATGTAATAAATTAATATAATTTTTTATAGTAATTCGACATTAATATTAATAATATAATTATTATTAATATAATCCTTTATAATATTATAAAAATTTAATCATGAATTTTATTTAATTGATTTGTAATTTAAAAAATTAAGTCTTATTTAATTTCAATTTCCTTACATAATTCCAAATTTGTTCCTAAAGTTTAGTTTTTCGATTTTTATGTGTGATCTAGATGGGTATAGATTTTATGAATAAACGAAATACATAGATATATTTTTTTTTGTTGTATGATTTCTTAAACAAAATTAGATTAATAGAACGACAAAAGTTTTCT
Organism: Dolichopus griseipennis; assembly: GCA_963082915.1. Lineage (NCBI taxonomy): Eukaryota > Metazoa > Arthropoda > Insecta > Diptera > Dolichopodidae > Dolichopus > Dolichopus griseipennis. Next base: position 216,167,016 of record OY720441.1, on the reverse strand, counting down.
TTATTTTTCTTAATTAGAACTTTTCACAAAAGCAGAGCTATCGATTTTTTTTGGGACTACCCAAATGGGTGAGTTGTAAGGGCTATTGCTACGTTTAATTATGCCCTGTTTAAGCATTTCGCTTATTTGTTTATCAACCTCCGCCCTATGAATTTCTGGGTAGCGGTATGACTTATTATAAATAGGTCTATCAGATTTAGTTATAATTTTATGCTTTACTTTAGAAGAAAATGAGAGGTCATTTCCTTCCTTATAAAATACATCCTTGTATGATAGTAGTAATAGTTCGAGTTTTTTGCGATCTTTATTATTTAGATGTTTAGAAAAATTTTCGATTGGAATTTTATTGTCATGATGTTCGTTATTAAAAATATTCGTGGAGTTGTCCGTATAGCAATTTTTTTTGTATATTTCCTCTTCCTCGTTGAGGTAAAGGGTAAGGCGTGAATTTCTAGTGACTAGAAGTCTTTCTTTAAAGTTTATTATTGCTTCTAAATTAACAAGAATGTTATTTCCAATTATACCGTCGAAATAGTTGTGGAAATTATATTCCAGAAAGTCTACAAAATAGTCCTGATTTTCGTTAAATTCTTTGAAAATCGGGAAACTGTAATGAGCGTTTGTTGTGATAGTTCTGTTTAAAACTTTTATTGATTTACTTTGGTTAATTCTCCATTTTGGGTGGCAATTATGAGGGTTAATAATGCTATGTTCAGCACCGGAATCAATAATAAATCTTAGGTCTCTGGTTTTAGATTTCACTGTTATATAGGGTAATTGTTTGTGCCTACTGAATGAAAATTTGGCTGTGTGAAAGTATTGTCGCAATTTTGATTCGTATAGGTATCCATGGCTTCTTCATTATTATTGCTTGGGACTTGTCTTGTGTGATTTGTATTAGTTCGGCGTGATATTCCACTGTTTTGCTATTCGTTAACCCTGTTGGGGTTATTGTGATTTCTAATATAACTATAATTATTGTTATAGTTTTGGTTCGTAAATGTATCGATGGGTTCATTATTAGTATTGTTTGGGACCACTGGTCTTGTAAAGTTTCTATTGGTTCGGTGTGATTGTCCATTATTTTGCAATACATTAGCCTTATGAAAATTATTATTATGATTTCTAAAGTTATTATTATTATTGTTGTTATTGGGGAACGAGCGGTTATTTGTTGTAAAAGACCTGTTTTGCGAAAAATTACTGCTTTGAATATTTTTGGGACAATTTCCCCTCTGATCGTGTGAAAGAAATAGGTAGCCATTTTTTTGTAATTCATCGTAAGCGCCACTTAGGGTACTTGGATTTTTGCATACTATCAGGTTCTTGGCTAAAGGTGGGAGGTTTTTAATGAAATGCTTTAGAGCTAGTCTATCATTTGAATTTAATTCTTCTGCAATGTTTACGCCGGTTAAGAGTTAACTATTGTTTATTCTACAGAGAATGGATTTTATTTTTTGAAAAAAATTTTCTATTGTAGAATCGCATCTACAAAGTCTTATTTCATCTACAAGATCTTCCACTGGAGTTTTTTCTCTGAAATCCCTTATTAGCAATTCTTTTAGGTTATTTCAAGTTTGTATTGTACTGTTCATGAGTATACTCTCTTTTGGTTTACCAGAGATTTTGTCAAGTATGTAATTTAATACTATTAATTTATCTTCTTGCGTTTGGGGTTCTATTATGGGAATTAATGATTCGATTCTCTGGATAAAGCCAAGTAATTCGAATTTCTTACCATCGAACGTAGGCATATAACTGATACTTTTTCCAAGGAATTGCAACGTTTCTCTTGCTTCTTGATTCATTATTAAATTTAGATTTTATATTAAAGTTATAAATTATTATTTTTTATTTTTTTTTTTTTTTTTATTATTATTTAATGAAATTAAAGTAGTTGAAAAAGAAATTAAAAATTTTCTCAATGATACGGAAAAAGGAGAGTTATAGTTGCAGGTTAATAACAAGACAGTTTTTATTTAAAATTCACAGAAATTTTTTTGTAAAGAAAAAGAGGTTTTATAATAATTTGTTAATGTAATAATTTGATTATTAAATTATACATGATATAATTTTTTACGATGCTATAAAAATTTATTTATGTAATAAATTAATATAATTTTTTATAGTAATTCGACATTAATATTAATAATATAATTATTATTAATATAATCCTTTATAATATTATAAAAATTTAATCATGAATTTTATTTAATTGATTTGTAATTTAAAAAATTAAGTCTTATTTAATTTCAATTTCCTTACATAATTCCAAATTTGTTCCTTAAGTTTAGTTTTTCGATTTTTATGTGTGATTTAGATGGGTATAGATTTTATGAATAAACGAAATACATAGATATATTTTTTTTTGTTGTATGATTTCTTAAACAAAATTAGATTAATAGAACGACAAAAGTTTTCTTTATTATTAGTTTTCTTTATTTTTCCTAATTAGAATTTTTCACAAAATTTAAAAAAAAAATTCCTTCAGAACTTTATTTTTTTTTTAAATGGTGGTGCGATCACTGATCTTGATTTTTTTTTTTTTGAATTTTTGAATAAAAAAAAATTTTTTTTAGAATTTTTTTCACTATAAAGTCACTTTAGTGCATTCAAAAATTTTCTTAAATATCCAAAAATATATTTTTTTGGTTTTTTTTTTTTTTTTTTTGCTATTTTAATTTTTTATTTTATCATTTAGAATTTAATAAATACTTAGTCGAATTTATTATTCATAAAATCTTTTTCAAAAATAACTTTTTTTGTTTTTTTTTTTTAGATAAATAAAAACAATATAATAAAGCAACTGAGCTAATGAAGTTTAAAATTTCCTTGCTTGCTTATTTAACCTAAGTAGACAAATATACACCAGCATATATAAATATGTACACATAAAATCAATATTAACGATTTCATACAAAAAATATATTTTAATTAATATAAAATGTTATATTTTTAAAACATATATTGTTCTTTTTTATTGTTATATTAATTTTTTTTTTTTTTTTATTATTATTAATTGAAATCAATTCTTTTACTTTAATAACTGATTAATTTTAATTATATATCTATACATATTTCAAATTCAAATATTTTTTATTTTTTCTAAATAGGTCTAATTTAATTAAAAGTTTTTTATTATATGTAGTTTCAATATATATATTTATTTTTAAAAATTTTTTTTTTTATGTACATCGTTTAATTATTAAATTTTTTAAACAAACTACACCAATTTAAATTTTTATTAAAAATATTTATGATTTTAAATTAAGTTATATTTAATAGTAGTTCCTAAAACTAACATTTTGAATTTCAGTCCATACATATTTTTTTTTTTTTTTTTTTTTTAAATTCTTAAACTAATGTAATGTGGTTTACAAACTTTAGTTTTATATAAATCTAAATACAGAATCGTTTAACTTGATTTAAAAATATTTTTAATATACAAAATTTGATAAAGTTTAGATATATTTTTAATTTTTTTTTTTTTTTTTAAATAGAAAAAATTATCATTTAGTTATTAGGTTATAATAATTGTTTAGTTATATTTAGTTATATTTTATAATACTTGTTTATAATAATTGTTCTTGTATAGTCACTTTTTGTACCTTCAAATACTCCAAAACTTATTTTTTTTTTGTTTTTTTTTTTTTTAAATAGAGAAAAAAAAATTTAATTTAATTATTGTTATTATTTTAAAAAAATACACAATTTATTTTAATTTTATTAAGAAATATTTTATTATATGTTGCACTTTACAAGATCAGAACTGAAGTGACCTTTTTTGTTTGAAATAAAAATTTTACGTAGTATTTACTGTTACGGTTACATATTCTTGATTGGTTAATTTTATGGTGTGATTTTTGTACAAAAACAATTAAGATTATTAGAATTAATTACAAACATAGAGTGACCATTTACAGTTAATTTTTGTTTTTGCATTAAAAAAAAAAAATTTTTAAATTTTTTAAGAATATTATACGAATTACATAATTAACACGTACATAATTAATTTTAAATGCAAACGAATATGAAATATATATTTTTTTTGTTTTATTTTAAATTTATTTCTTAGGCACAATTATTATTAGTATCATAAAATGGTAGATTAGTCCATCGGATGTTTTTTTTGTTAAATCGTAAAAATTTCTTGTTTCAATTTAATTAGCTTGTTCTATAATGTTTTGTTTGCACTTACAATGCGATTTCTGGTAGTTTTCATATTTTATTTTTAAGGTTCATACTTTTTTTTTTTTTTCACTATTTATTTTATTATGAGACACAACAGTTTATGTTATATTTTAAACGTTTTTGTTTTTTTTTTTTCTTTTAATTTAATTTTTTTTTTTTTTTAAACCACTTTAATGGCGTAAAAATTTAAATTTTTCTTCGTTTTCAACCGGTATACCGACTGCACCAGTTTTGTGTTGAGGTTATTCCGGTTTCGAGAGTTCCGAATTTAAATAAAAAACAACCACTTGTGGATTCTAATTATTTTATTTTTATTTATGTCTGCTCTTAAGCACGACTCGAAAAAGAAAGGAGAAATATTCTTTCCTTCTTTGTATTTTATGCATTCTTCAGTTCCATGGAAAGCTTTACACTTTAATTATAAATGCTGATGCATTTGCATTTAATATCGTAAAAGCTTTAAATGCAGCAGCTGTTTATATAACAATATAAATTTAGGAGATGAAATTTAGTCACTTACTTATTAAAAATAAGTTTTAGTTTATGTAATATGTTTTATATTAAAATCTAATTACCTTCTTAGCCATTCTTAGCCAAGAAACAAAATAAAACAGAACACTCTTTCACCCAATGTTGGGAATTTTTCATTGCGTTTTCATTTTTCAACAATCAAATATAAAGTTTATATCTTTATTAATTTTGGAGATATGCTTGTAAGGTATTGGAAGGTGCGTGGGAGATACTTTTTATTTCCCACTATAATTAATCGCATATTTCAGAAACATGAGGAAATAGGAAAAAAAATTCTTGGTACGAAATTTGAAGGCTTTAACTTTATTTTTAATTACTATCTTTATTATTTTCGAAAATATGCTTTTAAATGTTGAGAGGTCTAAGAGAGGTACCTCAACAACTACTCCAATTGAGTCCAATATTCGGGGATGCAAAGAAAAAAGTAAAGAATACCCTCTACACTATTCTTACAACTAATTAAAAACTTATAAACTAACATGAATTACTTTAATATTAAATTAACGTTAATTTCTTATACTAATTTTTTTTATGACGTGTTTAACCACCAATAATTATTTCTTATTGATTTGTCTTTATCTGGTATGGAGTAATATCTGGATTGATGTTACCTGGATCATATTAAATTTTTTTAAATGTAGCGCGTATAGTGAAATAGTATAGGGACATGATTTTGATTTTGTATATAACCATACTTGTCTAAGAAGATTAAATTTTCAGGGGCAATGAAATCTGTGAGCAAAGTTTTCTTGATGTACTCCTCATTGTGGTAAAATGCGATATTAAACCATTTTCTGGAGTATTTAATGCTCTATCATAGTGATTGGGAATTAATTTTATAATAAAATTAGCAATTTTTATGATTTTTGATTCCTTGTTCAAATATTTATTGGAATAAAAATGTACTCGGACTCCGGTTTTCTTTGTTTATTGATGCAAACTCTTATGCACTTTCTTTCGAACATGCGAATTTGTTCCATTACGCTTGCACTGATGTTGTACCATATGGGTATGTGGTGCACAAGCGTAGGCCTTTTTAATGTTTAATAGCATATAATTTTAACTCTGTTACTAATATTTTTATTGTAAAAGAGATTTTTTGCTGCCATAAAAGATTTATTTCCTTTTTCTTTTGTATACTTTATATGATCTATGAAATTCAGATTTCCCAAAATATTTAACGACTTTCTTATTTGCAAGAGGTGAAATAGGCGATTTAATGGTAAAATTCTTCCAATTTTTCCTAATGTCTGAACTTGTTTTGTTTTACGGAATTACGTAAATTAATTACGTGCACATCTTTTGCTTTGGTTAACTCTGTCTAACCAAAGCAAAAGATGTGCTTGTAGATCGAGAAAAGAATTGGTGCCAAAAATACCTTATTGAAGACCATTTTCAATTAAAAATGTTTTGTTAAACATATTATTTTGGCTATGTACTAAAAATTTTTTATTGTATAACAAATTTTTAATAAGTACTATTAAGCTTAAAGCCTTCTCTAAATCAATGCGACAGGCACCAACGCCGTGGTTTTTATTTATAAACAGAAGTTAATTTAGTTATAGTGTTAATTGTAACGTGTTTGTGTCTGAACCCAAAATTTGTTTTTATGTATGAGGTTTTTTGAGTGTGCAATACTCGAAATTTAATCATTTAACAAAGTTTCAAATATTTTACTAATGTCTGGCACTAAGCTTATTGGCCTGTAGTTGCTGGGGTTGGTTGGATCCAATTTTCCAATTTTTAATAAAATACGAATTGCTTATTGCATTATTAAAAAGATATTTAGATATAATAAAGCTGCTTAGAATTTTTAAACTATTTTTTTGAGAAATTTTTTGTAGACGGAATTGGCAATATTTATTATTTTTTATTTTTATTTGTTGTTTGATTAAGTTATTTACGTTATTTAGAAGACTTGTTAAAAGATGTTTGTTTTGAATTGAAATATTTAATCTTTGTTTATTAATTTTATGTACGTCTTTCATTAGGCAATGCTTTTTGTTTAGAAGACATTTTATTGTACAGAGTAAAATTTTGTTAAATTACTATAGGCCCTAAGAACTAACACCCAAGTCACTAACCCCAAAGTCAAAAATGAACTAGTCCCCAATTATTTTTGGGTCTTACTTTATTATGAACTAACCCCCAAGTACTAAAATGAACTAATCCCCAAAAGAAATGAACTAATCCCCAAAAATTATTGGAATTTTTGGAGTTTAGTTAACATGAATTAATCCCCAAATTGCAAAAATGAACTAATCCCTAAATAAAATCAACTAATTCCAAAAAATAATGAACTAATTCCCAAATATAATGACCTAATCCCGAAAAAAAAAGAAATAATTCCTCAAAATTCTTAATTCCTCATGTACAGGGTCTGAATTAGGGTATTTTAAAGTTGGATTCAAAATTAGGATTACTGATTTTTCCAGAATATTTATATATGCATATCTATGTAATCGTTACATTCAAAATCAGGGTATTCCCTTTTTCCAGAATATTTAAATATATGTTTAGGATTTTATATTTGGATTCAAAATCAGGTTTATCCGCGTTTTACCGAATACTTATAGATATTTTTGTATTCGCTATATTAATTATTTCAATTGAGGAAAATGCACTAACCTCAAAAGAATTCCCAAAATAAATGAACTAATCGCCAAGTAAAATGAACTAACCGCCAAAATAAAATGAACTAACCTTCAAAAGACATGAACTAATCCCCAAAAATCTTTTTCGTATTTTTTGGATTTAGTTCATTTTAATTCAAAAAATTCTACAAATGAAATAAACCCCAAAAAAATGAACTAATTCCCAAGTTAAAATTTGAAAAAATATTGGGGATTAGTTCATTTTTGTACTTGGGGTTTAGTGACTTGGGACGTTATCCATAGTTTTAATAATGATTTCATTTAGTTGTTAGAGATGAAAATCTTCCATTTGGTATTTTTTTTTATTCACAATTTTTTAACACAAATTTAATAATAACAATTTCATCCATCAACTTTTAACACCAATTCAAAATAATTGTAGCTGTACTTTAGTGATGTTTCTTTCATTTCGCGAAAGTTCAGTAGTGATTCACTAGTTCTTGAGTACTGAATAATCAGCAATTAAAATTACCTATACAACGACAAATTTTGTATTATCTAAAAGTGTAAAAATTCATTTGTATGAAGTCGTAACTGCTGAACTCAAGTTATGAGGGAGATCAGTATTTTAATATTTATTATACGACGATATTTTCTGCTTTTAGATCGCTAAACTGTTACCTGTATGTTGCAAAGTATAATATGTAAATTTCATCTTAATTCATTTACAAACAACAAACACTATCAATAGATACAACATACATAAAAATAATATATTTGTATGCATTATATTAATGTAATTACCCTAAAATTAATATATATGTGTATGCATCATATTTATAGCAAAACTGGTTTACTTTTGATTCAAACTTAGTTACATTGTACAATGTATTAAATTTAAATTATACATACATATTAATATTTAATGATTCAAACTTGATTTAAAAAATTTGTTTTGCAGTTATATCAGGTATTGGATGGAATAGAAAAATAATTCAGATTCCAGTTAAGTTAAACACCTTAAAGCGGTTAAATGCTAACGAAAATAAAAAAGATTATATAAAATTACAAAAATTAACAGTAAAAACTACACATTTTTTTATATACAAAATAATTGTTATTTTCTAAATAAAAAAAAACTTTTAAATGGAAAGTTTTTACTATCTTCTAACGTTTAAAAAACCTGGGATAAAAATAATTTTTTTATATTTATTTGGCATAACTTTAATAATTAGTTCAAACTGTTTGCAGGAATTTCATTCATTAAATACAAGTTAGTTCTGCCATTTTTTATATATTTTTAGTAAAAAAAATTCAACATAACTTAAAAATATTTTTATTATTATTTATATTTTTAAAAATTTACAGAAATAAACTGGAAAATTATCTGTTGAATGCAATTTAGCTTATTTACAAATAATATTTTAAAGCCTGAATTATTTTTATTATTAATTTCTTTCTCTATTTATTTTAATGAGAGAATTTTAATATGAATAAGTATAAATATAAATGATATTTATTTAATTTTAAAAAAGTAAATATGTTGGTATGTTTGATGGCCAAGGACTTATGAAAAATAAAGTGATATTTAAAAATATATTCTAAATTGGTAATAAAGCCCGCATCTAACTCACCTTAAAATTGCAAGAAATAGTTTTAATTGCATATTATATGTATTATATGGAATAAATTTTGAAATGGCATATTTTAAATTATGTGTATGTAAAAATAATGGTTAATTTATTAAAATTCTCTTTGTCAGTATTTTGTATATTGAATAAAGTTACAGTATAGTTTTTAAACTAGAACAAGATAGAAATTGCCGGTTAAATATTATTACACTATTACAAAAAGGAAAAAAATATTAATTTCCTACTAAATTCACAGAATGATCAATGACACTTTTTATACCCTACAACTATGAAATAGTTTAAATAGTTGATCGGTTCAAGGACTATCCAAAATCACCATATTTTAAAAACTACGATATCTTGATGATATTGATATTTTAGGTAACAAGTAATAGAAGTATAGCGGGGATTGCATATGAACATATTTCGAAACCAATGAATATAAAACCTACAGATTTAGTACGAGAGTGTTTCTTTCTTTTTCATTTGTGTCCTTGAAATTTTGGACCAATTGGAGTTCCAAAACCTTAAAGCATATTTCCAAATTAATAAAGATAGTAACATCAAATAAATGTAGAAATTTCTTATGTGTGTTAAAAATGGTGTTTAAAATTTGGGACCAATTGGAGTAGTGGTTCGGGTAGTACTCAAACAACTCCCAATATCTTAAAGAAAATCTTCAAATTTAGCAAAGATAGTAACTTGAAATAACACAGAAGCTTTAAATTTGATGAAACGGTATTCTTTACTATTTCCTTTGTAGTGGAAAATGGGGAAAAAACCCTTGTACCAAATTTTTTATCCCAAATGTAGTGCAGAAGTATTGCTGGAGTACTGAATGGAAGGCCTTGTTTTCTACTTAATTAAATATGAATGTTGGGAAAAAATTCATCAGTCTTGCACTAATAAATTGTAATTTTTCTACTTCCTTTCAGCACATTTTCACAGATGAATGGAAGAAGTTTTTTAACACTTTTTTAGTGGTCCTTCAGTAAAAAACTAGTATTAATTTTACTATTTATTAAAAATTATTAGAAAAATTAAACAAAAAGGGGAGGTGTGAAATAAAGTCGAAGCAGCTTTATTACCAAAAACAATGGAAATTAGGTCTAATTAGAAATTCTATCTTATTAATAAAAAAATTTTTCAAAAAATAAAGTCGAATCCGAATCCAATTCGATTTTATTTCCAAAACAATGGAAATAAGGTCAATTAGCAATTCTAACAAAAATTATCAGAAAATAAAATGAGTGAAATAAAGTCGAATCAATAATACGGAGCACATGTCGATTTTCAAAATTTCGACTTCCAAAATGTTGACTTCCAAAATTTTGGCTCCCAAAATATTGGCAAAAATTTCGATTTGTTAATATTATGGTTTCAGTAATTTTTTTATTCCCTCTATTTCAAATATCTGTACAATAAAAATAATTAGGAGGGATTTTAGCAGAGTTGTAAATGAGCGGACTCAAATGCCAAACTCAACTCATAGCTTAACACAAATGATGAGTCCACTCATACTATGAGCGATACACATGCGCTCACAGGTTGAGCGGACTCAAATGTTGAGCGGACTCAAATATTGAGCGGACTCAAATTTTGAGTTGAGCGCGACTCAAATCAACTCAAATTTAAACAAACTTTTTTTTTTAATTATTCCCATAATGTATTTATAATAAAAAAAGAAAAATATCAAATTAATTTATTTCTTTATTAAAGAAATTTATAAAGATAAGGCATTTCCATTTATAAGAAAAAAAGTACTATTTACATAATATATAAATAATTGTAAAAATAAAATTTTTATGTGAAAAAATAAATTTTTTTTAAAAACAAAAATAAACAAAATAAAATTGATTAAAAAAATAAATATTTAAAATAATAAAAACTCCATTTGTATAGAACTTATAAACTAAAATAATGAAATGTATTAAATTTTTGTTCTTAATAATAGTAAAACATAATGATCTAAAATTAGATAACGATAGTTAATTTTTAATTACATAAGAAAACAACTTTTTATTAGTATATAAGACCAAAAGTACCTATATTATGGTTCTGCTTTCATATGCAATAAAAGCTGCTTTTCAAAGTTGGTATCATTCAAATGGCATCTCCTTGCAGTTAGAACTAATTTTCCAATGCTGAATAACCTTTCCACAGAGGCACTACTTGGCAGAGCCGTATTATATTCTATAAAAATATTTTTTATAGATAGAAAACGCTTACTTTTCAATACTCTGAGAGAGCATTCAACACCAGCATAACCAGTTTTTATAATTTTCAAAATGAAAAACAATAATTAACATATTTAGACAACTATGTATTTTATGGCTATTAAAAACATATTTTTTTTTTTTTTTATTTATTTATTTTATTAATTCATTTCTCTAAAAGAGCACTAGGCTCGTACAGAGTATATTAAAACATATATATATAAATTAACGCTAAAGTGTAATAGATGCAATAAGATTAACGAGGAAGAGTGTAGTAGAGTAGACTGTGTCAACTCTGGGATACCCGTATGACCGTAACATATACATTATATCATCCGGTTAATTACTTTTGGCTTTATTAAGTGTAGGGGAATACTCATATAAAATAAAGAGTTGTATGGCAGCTACACGAACCCTCTGTCGTAGATCAACCAATTTTTGCAGAAACTTTGGCCATTACACTAAACAATTTTTGGCAAAAATTCAGACACCCAGCTTCATTAGGTGGAGAGTAATGCTCATATAAAATAAGGAGTTGTATGGCAGCTACTCGAACCCTCTGCAGCAGACCAACCAAATTTTGCAGAAACTTTGGCCATTACACTAAACAATTGTTGGCAAAAATTCAGACACCCAGCTTCACTAGGTGGAGAGTAATGCTCATATAAAATAAGAAGTTGTATGGCAGCTACTTGAACCCACTCCACTAGACCAACCAAATTTTGCAGAAACTTTGGCCATAAAACTAAACTACTTTTGGCAAAATTTCAGACACGCAGCTGTAATAGGTACAGAGTAATGCTCATATAAAAAAAGAAGTTGTATGGCAGCTACCCGAACCCATGGACCAAAATGGCTGGATTTAAATAGCGATGACGGCTATTGCAAAAAAACGAATTTGCGAAAATTTCAAGATCCTAGCTCCTTTAGTTTTTGAGTTATCGTGCGGACGGACAGACGGACAGACGGACAGACGGACAGACGGACGGACGGACAGACGGACGGACGGACATACATAGCTAAATCGATTTATTTTTCGATTCTGATCCGATCCATACACTTGAGTCTATATCTACCCCACCTCCTTCTCTGCGTCACAAACGTAATGGCAAATTTATTATACCCTTTGACTATATAGTCATACGGGTATAAAAATGTTAATTAATGATTAATTATAAATATTATTTTGTTTATCGACAAAAATAATATGCATATAAGCTACAATAATTCTGTAATTTAAAACTAACTTGAGCGTACCGGTTAATAAATATTTTAAATATCATCACTATAATCGTATTAGTACATTTGTGTATATTATAATATCATTTGATAATATAAATCATAAAATTATTTAAATTTTTATTCTTAATTTTTCCAAGAATTTTTTTATTATGAAGAAAACAAGAAAACAAAACAAGGCGTATTATTATTTTAAACTAAACGAGGAAGAGTGTAGTAGAGTAGACTGTGTCAACTCTGGGATACATCAGGTGTAGTGTAAAGCTCATAAAAAAGAAGGAGTTGTATGGCAGCTACTCGAACCCTCTGCAGTAGACCAACCTAATTTTGCAGAAACTTTGGCCATTAAACTAAACTACTTTTGGAAAAATTTCAGACACGCAGCTTCCATAGGTATAGAGTAATGCTCATATAAAATTAGAAGTTGTATGGCAGGTACACGAACCCGTGGACCAAAATGGCTGAATTTAAAACTCGATTCCGTTTTTTGCATAAAAACGAATTTGTGAAAATTTCATAATCCTAGCTCCTTTACTTTTTCAGTTATCGTGATGACGGACTGACGGACGGACGGACATACATAGCTAAATCGATTTATTTTTCGATTCTGATCCGATCCATACACTTGAGTCTATATCTACTCCCCCTCCTTCTCTGCGTCACAAACGTAATGGCAAATTTATTATATCCTTGGACTATATAGTCATACGGGTATAAAAACGAGGTAGAGTGCAGTAGAATAGACTATGTCAACTCTGGGATACCCGTATGATCGTAATAATAATCATTGTATTATCTGGTTAATTACTTTTGGCAAAATTTCAAACATTCAGCTTCATTAGGTTTAGAGTAATGCATAGGGTCTTCGTCTATTATAAAATTAATTTTTAATTTATAAGTTAATTTTAAGTTATAATATTTTTTTGGTTTTGCTATTTTTGAATAAAATATTTTAATTTTTTTTATGTTAAATATTTATTTTTTTCTAATAAATAATAAAAACAACGTTTTTATTTCTTAAAAAAAAAAATTGAGTAAATGTTTTTTATAATTCTTAAAAAAAAATCTTTAATTTGAGTTAATTTGAGTCGCACTCAAATCATCGCTCAACTCAAATTTTGAATCCGCTCAATATTTGAGTCCGCTCAACATTTGAGTCCGCTCAACCTGTGAGCGCATTGTATCGCTCAAACCGTGAGTGGACTCACTATTTGACCGGACTCAAAATTTGAGTTGAGTGATGAGTTGAGTCGAAATTTCAGCTTTTTACAACCCTGGATTTTGGAGTTCGTTTCAAAATTAGGGTACTTCGCTTTTTACAGAATATTTATATATGTGTATACGTGAAATTCTAAAGTATTAGGGTGTTTAGAGTTGGTTGAAAAATCAGGCTTTCCCATTTGTATATATTAAAATGTTTTGTTGTTGATATTTCAATTTTATTCAAGTCGACATTTTATCCAAGTCAACAGTTTTTAAATTGACATTTTGAAATCGACATTTTGGCAGTCGACCTTTTGGGAATCGTTGTTTTGAAAATCGACATAAATTCTCCGAATTCTCATAACTAAAGCACCCCCTATAAATAAAAATCAAATAATAATAATAAATTAAAAATTTTCACTGTTTATAGGTCAAATGGTAAAAAACTATATTTTATTTTTTAGTTTTTTTATTACTAATTTATTTTAAATTAAAATTTACATCAACAATTCGTAAAAACTTTTAAATAAAATTAAAGAAAAACAAAAAATACGTTCATGTTTAAAAATATTGAGTTCAAAACTAAAGCACCCCTTTGTAAAAATATTAAAAATACCGCTATTTCTATAGATTAAATTGACTGTTAAGACTTTTAGGATTTTTTTTTTTTTTGCGAGGGAATAGAACGCTTAAAAGCCACCCGTTTATTAATTGTTTTATTTCTTTAGAACAGGTGTTCGTCCTCACTAGGTAAAACAAGGTAAGTGACCAGATTATGTACCAATTGCTAAATGGAGTGAGCGTTGAGGTAATACTGGGATAATTTATAAGACGAATAGCTCTGTTGTGCACTCTATCGAAATATCCGAGCGCCGTTTGGGAAGCACCAACCCAAATATGTGCATTATGCCCATTTCTGATGTAATATATGTTTTATAGATATTGAGTAGATCAAGTGGAGAAAAGTAAGTTTTACAGCGATACAAAAAACCCAAACATCTAGCTACATCTTTAGCTACACCAAACATGTGATTTGACGAAGTCAATTTATGGTTTAACTCGATGCCCGAAATGTTTAAATCTGTTGAGTGCTGCAAAGCTTCTCCCTGAAAAATCAGGTTAGGAATAGAAGTTGTTGAATTAAACACGATTATTTTCACCCCATTCTTGAATTTTTGCTAAATCATTATTTAGCTCACTGACAGTAAAATTTTTTGCTGTTTTATTAACCTGACGGTTAATGTAACAGCGGCTATGAAATTTATAGGAAGCTACAAGATGTTGTCTAAAAAAAAACCCTACCTAACCCTAAAGTTCTGCATTTTGCTAAGAAAGCAGTATGTCATACTCGGTTGAAAGCTTTAGAAATATCCAGCGCTACAACATCAGATTCACCAGAGTGGTGAAGGTTGATATTGAGCTTTTCACAAAGGTAAGTTATGAGATAACCAGTTGAACGACGGGCTCTCATCCCGTGACTGTCGATCATGAAGCAAACCTTTATGATCCTGGTACTTCAATAGCTTTTAGTTTACAATTTTTTTCATTACTTTAGAAAGGACCGAAGTTATAGCTACAGGGCGCTAGTTTAAAGAAATCGCTTTTATTATCTTTTCTAGGACTTGGAAAAACGTGCGCAATCTTCCACTGGGCAGGATGAATACCCGAAGTAAAAGATAAATAAAAGAAGTTGCGTACAGGGTTGGAAATGGTAGAATAGGTTTTTTAAGAACCATCGTTGTGATTCCATCGGGATCGGCTGATTTGTTTGTATCAAGATTCTGCAAAATTTTCATCACTGTTGGCATCCTAAAGTAGATCTATAGCACCTCCTATAAATATAAATCAAATAATAATAATAAATTAAAATTTTCACTGTTATCTTGATTAAATGGTAAAAAACTATATATTATTTTTTAGTTTTTTTTATTACTAATTTATTTTAAATTAAAATTTACATCAACAATTCGTAAAAACTTTTAAATAAAATTAAAGAAAAATAAAAAATACGTTCATGTTTAAAAATATTAAGTTCAAAACTAAAGCACCCCTCTGTAAAGATATTAAAAATACCGCTATTTCTATAGATTAAATTAACTGTTAAGACTTTGGAAATTTCTTTTTTGCGAGGGAATAGGACGCTTAGAAGCCACCCATTTATGGGAGATGGGGAAAATTTGCAGGGATGTTGAAGAGAAAGATGTTAATATTCTTCTTAAATTTAATTAAGTCGTACACATACGAATTACCAACTTTAGGAAACAAATTGGACGAAATGTGATTCCATAATCTTGACATGCGCATAACAAACGAATTTCCATAAGCCATGTTTCGCCATCTTAACAATTCGACGCAGTAGGGATGAGCATCTGTTGCACTCCTTGTTTCACGTTGGAAAAATTTGAGTGGAGTCGTTAATTGTTTTATTTCTTTAGAACAGGTGTTCGTCCCCACTAGGTAAAACAAGGTAAGTGACCAGACTGTGTGCCGATTGCTAAGTGGAGTGAGCGTTGACGTAATACTGGGATCATTTATAAGACGAATAGCTCTGTTGTGCACTCTATCGAAATATCCTAGCGCCGTTTGGGAAGCACCAACCCAAATATGTGCATTATGCTCCATTTTTGGTCTAATATATGTTTTATAGATATTGAGAAGGTCAAGTGGGAAAAAGTAAGTTTTACAACGATACAAAAAACTCAAGCAAACTTCATTTTTAGCTACACCAAAAATGTGATTTGACGAAGTCAATTCCTGGTTTAACTCGATGCCCAAAATGTTTAAATCTGTTGAGTGCTGCAAAGCTTCTCCCTGAAAAATCAGGTTGGGAATAGAAGTTGTTTAATTGGACACGATTATTTTCACCCCATTTTTGAATTTTTGCTAAATCATTATTTAGCTCGCTGACAGTGAAATTTTTTGCTGTTGTATTAACCTGACGATTAATGTTACAGCGGCTATGAAATTTATAGGAAGCTACAAGATGCTGTCTTCTGCGAAATTGTGGATTGTATTGGAAGTTAAAGATAGAAGGTCATTGATGAATATTAAGAAGAGGGTGAGGGAAAGAATTGATCCCTGAGGTACACCAGTGTTTAGCTCAACTTTTTCAGATGATACACCATCAACCAGTACTTGAATCGTGCGATTCGAAAGGAAACCTCCTATCCATTTAAAAAAAAAATCCTACCTAACCCTAAAGCTCTATTTTTCTAAAAAAGAAACATGCCATACACGGTCGAACGCTTTAGAAATATCCAGCGCTACAATATCAGATTCACCAGAGTGGTGAAGGCAGATATTGAGCTTTTCACAAAGGTAAGTCATGAGATCACCAGTTGAACGACGGGCTCTGAACCCGTATTGTCGATCATGACGCAAACCTTTATGATCCAGGTACTTCAATGGCTTTTTGTTTACAATTTTTTTCGTTAAATTAGAATGAACCGAAGTTATAGCTATAGGGCGTTATTTTATAGGATTATAGGATCGCTTTTATTACCTTTTCTTGGAATTGGAAAAACGTGCACAATCTTCCATTGGGCAGGATGAATACGAGTAAAAAGTAATAGAATAGAAGTAAAGGAAAAATAGAAGAAGTTCGTAGAGGTTTGGAAATGGTAGAATAGGTTTTTTAAGTACTATTGTTGTGATTCCCTGATTTGTTTATATTAAGATTCTGCAAGATTTTCATCACTGTTGGCCATAAGTAGATCCTACCAAAGGAGCAGCCAACTTCTGGAATATTTGGCGCTCCTTGAGTTTACTGTGGCAGTGTTGAGTTAAAGGAAAATTGTTTGCCAAACAAATTCGCCTTCTCTCATACAGAATGATACAATTCTCTGATACAATAGTGTTATTTTTATCAATAAGCGGAGGAAAGGATAACCCGCTAGTGTCCTCTTTTAGAGTTTTTGCAAACGCCCAAAACGTCCAAACAAATCCATTTATTTCTTAAAATATAGTATAATAATTAAAAGTAATAGAAAAAAACAAAAAATATACCCGTACCGCATAAAGCATAAAATTAAAAAAATAATAACTATGTAGATCTCACAATATGGCTCGAAATAAATGATGAATTGAAATGGAGAATAATTATTGAGTTTAAAACAGGATTATCTTGAATAAATTAAGTGAGAAATATTTAATAAACAGGTCTGTGATATCAAAATTAATTGAAGAACAGTATATATATATATTTTTCGTCTTTCACTCCGCTAGGTAGTATAGGGCTTCCATTTGACATCTCTATTTCACCTGGTTTCCTGCTGCTGTTTTTGCATTCTCCCAAGTGAGGTTGCACTGATTGGGCTCGCTTATTATGGTGCGCCTTCAGGTGTTTTTGGAAGCCCGCGTCTTCTGCTTCCTTGGGCGTTTCACTCCAAAGCCAAACGGCTTATTTTGTTCTGATTTTTTCTGAGCATGTGGCCTATCCACCTCCATTTCTTCTTTCTTAATTGCCTCAGATTTCACAACACCATCAGTAGTCACTATGCTACCGAGAAAGTTCAACTGGGTTCCTCCCTTGTAAGTCTCCATAAGTTTTCGTTGCTTATTCTGCTAGGCCAGAATATTCTGCAGGTTATGCGCAGACAGCGGTTAGTGAAGACTTGTATCTTTTGGACGATGTTGTTGGATATCATCCATGTTTAGCTTCCATATCATCCATGGTTCCGTTTTCAGCATGATGGGTTTGGGTGTTGGTGCTGTTGATTTTCATCGCCTTAGTTTTACTTATGTTAATTTCAAGGCCTGCGTTAAGTACTAGTCCTCCAATTGTCCAAGTTTGGACTGCATATCGCTGACCTTGTGTGCTAGAGTACTATGTCTTCTGCATAGTCTAGATCTTCTAAGGGGCGAGTGAAGCTCAATGTAATGCCACTTTTTTGCTTACAGACTTTGGACATTATAAGATCTAGGACGATTTTGAATAGCAATTAAAGAATATAAGGAAACCAAAAATATTGATGTTAAGCAGCCCGGAGGCAGACATAGAAAAGTAATTATTAGAGAAGATAAAATGATTAAAAGAATCATTTTAAAAGATCCTTCAATATGTTCCCGTGATATCCGAACACATTTGAATTTGACATTAGCGACAGCAGGATTAAAAGAAGGGCTTTAGAATTTAATTTACGGAGTTATAATAATAATTTAGGGATAAATCGTCCAGCGATAAAACCTTATATTTCAGGCAAAAATCGAAGAGCTAGATTAAAATTTGCCAAAGAACACCTAAATTGGAATATTTCAAAATGGAACACGGTTCACTTTTCAGATGAATTGATATTTAAAATGAAATCGGATTGAATAAGACATGTAAACAGTGCATGTCTACAGTAAAATTCGGTGCTGGAAATATTTGTTTTTGTGAATTCAGTATCGAACCAAATTCATCACGTAGAACAAATAATGGACCGTTTTCTGTATGCCGATATTTTAAACAAAGTAATGCTCTCACAAGCTGAAGAAGAAATGCCTTTGAAATAGAAATATCAGCAAGATAATGATCCAAAAATAACAATGGGAAAATAACAATTGTGAAGAACAAAAAGCATTTTTAACATTTATCAAAACACCACCACCAGTAGGAACCTTATAAGATAAAAAAGATTCCTATCTATCTTTCCTATATCCAGTGTAAGCAGAAGGAAAAATTTCAAGATTATTAATTGAAGAAGCATGCCATCACAACGGATAGCAGTTGGTAGTCCTTCTATTTTTAGGGAACTATTTGTTTCCCCACCAATATAAACATCATTTGATTTATCGTGAAGATATGCAAGGTATAATCTAACATTACCAAAAATTATACTGCCCCTTAATCTAGCTAAAATGTACCTACTTTTGTTATTACTGTCATGAAGAGCTTTTTCAGTAAGTTTCACAACCGGTTGCAAAAGAGGATTTAAGGTTGGTGGAGCTGTATTTGAATTAGATAATATAATATTTTCAGAATGAGCTTTGGAAGAACAAGCTTGTGATTCAGAATATAAAAATGAAGAAGAATAAGCAATAGATTAAGTAATTTTATTAGAAGGGGTTATAGCTGTAGTTAAGTTGGGAGGTTTAATTTGCGACATAATAGTTTAACCTCGCAAAAATTTGGATATTTAACAAATTTGTTCGAAACTGACTTTTTGATTTTACAAAATTTATTCTTAAAAAAAAAATCACTAATATCTTTATTTTTAGCAAGTTTTGGCTTTTTCGTTAGAATTTCCAGGAATAACCTTATTAGAATTGTTACTTTTATTTATATATTTGGATAAATTAGGAAGAGAAACAGAATTATTAGAATTAACCTTATTAGAAATGTTAATTATATTAATACTTGAAGAAAGAATAGTACTAAAATCAGTTGCAACATTATTATTAGATTCATTAGTATTATCAGCATTTGAAATATTTTGGTTAGAGAAATTTAGCGAAGAGGCAAGAATAGATAAATCAAGTAAATTTTTTAAAAAGGAATTAGTATTCGAAGAAGGTTTATCTTTAAATTTAAAACTTTTTATAGAATAATCTGTACTTGGGTTCTGTAGAACAATCTTTATATTTTTCAAAAAAAACGAGGAAGAGTGTGGTAGAGTAGACTGTGTCAACTCTGGGATACTCGTATGTCCGTTATATAAACATTATATCATTATAATTATAAACATTAATTATTTTTGGAAAAATTTCAAACATACCAGCTTTTTTAGGTGTAGTGTAATGCTCATATAAAAGAAGGAGTTGTATGGCAGCTACTCGAACCCTCTGCAGTAGACCAACCAAATTTTGCAGTAACTTTGGCCATTACACTTAACTATTTTTGGAAAAATTTCAGACGCCCAACTTCAATAGGTGTAGAGTAATGCTCATATAAAGTAAGAAGTTGTATGGCAGCTACTCGAATCCACTGCAGTAGATCAACCAAATTTTGCAGAAACTTTGGCCATGAAACTAAACTACTTTTGGCAAAATTTCAGACACGCAGCTGGTATAAGTACAGAGTAATACTCATATAAAAAAATAAGTTGTATGGCAGCTACCCATAGACCTACCGAAAGAACATCGGCAGCTACCGAAAGAACATCGGCAGCTACCGAAAGAACCCATAGACCAAAAAGGCGGGATTTAAATAGCGATGACGGCTATTGCAAGAAAACGAATTTGCGAAAATTTCAAGATCCTAGCTCCTTTAGTTTTTGAGTTATCGTGGTGATGGACGGACATACGGACAGACGGACGGACAGACGGGCAGACGGACGGCAGACATGCATAGCTAAATCGATTTATTTTTCGATTCTGCTCCGATCCATACACTTAGGTCTATATCTACCCCCCCTCCTTCTCTGCGTCACAAACGTAATGGCAAATTTATTATACCCTTTGACTATATATTCATACGGGTATAATGACTATATAGTCATACGGGTATAAATATTATTTATTTAAATAACAGCACCAATTTTATACCAAATGTTAATGTTACTAGGATGTTGTAAAATTCCATGCAACTTATTTTTGCAAAATGCTTTACATATTATAACATAATTGGATTTGTTATCTGTGATCATGCACTGACGGATGTTAACAATTTTAATCACATAAATAACAACCGTCTTTTAAAAAATATAGTAAAAATGTTGTAAATAACAACCGTCCAATAGCAAAATTATCTGCTGTTCCTAAAATTTTTGAATTGGTGGTTTTTGATTTAATTTACTCAAAAGTGCTCTAATATTATTTCAGCTATACAACATAGCTTTGTGAACGTAAATCTACTACAACTAATTTAGTAGAATCCACATCTACCTTCCTAAACAATATAGATCAGGTTTTCAAACTGATGTTATCTACACTGACTTCAAAGCTTTTGATATCTTACCACACAGCATCATTCTACTAAAATTAGAAAAATAAGGTTTTCCAAGGAGCTTTACAAGTGGATTGGATCTTATATCAATAGAAGAACTTACAGTGTGGTGTTCAGATCGTCCGTTTTCAACCCATTTACAGGTAATTCAGGTGTTCACAAGGTAGTCACTTAGGACCTTTGCTCTTTATTTTATCTATTAATGTTGGGTCTTTTATAAATCATAGTAATATAAAAATTTTTAAAAAAATTACTTTAATGGGAGATGCGGCCTTACTGCAAAGAGATCTTAATAATTTATTTTCTTGGTGCACCAAGAAAGTCTATTTATCTATTAATGATGTTAGGTTTTTTATAAATCAAAGCAATATAAAAATTTACGCTGACGATATGAAAATTTTTAAAAAAATTACTTCAATGGGAGATGCGGCCTTACTGCAAAGTGATCTTAATAATTGCTTTTCTTGGTGCACCATAAATAATCTTCTCTTAATATTTCTAAATGTACACAAGTTACCTACGCTCGACGCTCAACATTGAAATCTTAACTTTTCATTTTTAATTTGTAACTTATTGTTATTTATGTTATTTTAAAATGTTTTTTAAGTTAATATACTTACATGTTCATATATATATTTATATATATTAATATTTTAAATTGTAAGTTAATTTTAAGAATAAGATAAGAAATTTTATTGTAAAATTGTTTGAATTAAACAAATAAATAAAATTTGATTTTGTTTAAAAATTAAGTATCACTTTTAATAGAATCTAATTAAGTTATTAATAAAAATATGATACAATAATTTTAAACAAATAAAATTTATAGAAAACTTCATGGCGTCGTCGTCGAAAACGCGTTAAACGAACTAAATTTTTTGCAGCTTTTTTTTTGAACTGAAAAATAAACCTGTAAAATTGGACACAAATCGGCAAAACAAAATTTTTTGGAAGCTCGTCGGGTCGGAATGGGTTAATTTATTCCAACCAACTTTATAAAACTAATTACTTAGAGGAACATTTGTGCGAAATTTCAAGTCAATCGGTCAAACCGTTTTGGCTCGATATCAAAAACATTGAAAAAGGTTCATTGCGCTCTCATGCCCAAAAGGGGAAACCGAACTCAACAAAATTTTGTGTCAGCCTCTCTTTTCTACTGCAAAACCTCCCTGTAAAATTGAACACAAATCGGAAACACAAAATTTTTTGGAATCCCGCCAAGCCGAAATGGGTTTATTCATTCCAACCAGCTTTATACAACTAATTACGGTTGCTAAGAGAAACATTTGTGCAAAATTTCAAGTCAATCCGTCAAACCGTTCGGACTAGTGGTTCTGACGTAAACCCTTGACAAACAAACAAACAAAGAAACAACTTTTTTATATAAGATTAATGCTACACGTACAAGTACAAACGTCAATTTGCGCAAACGGATTACTAGTTAGGTTGACGAAATAATTTTTAAAAATATTCGCAACTTGCAAAACATTGAACACAATATTATTTTCTGATTTAATTCTAACTACCTTATGAACTTCAGATTATCTTTTGGTTATATTGTTTTTAACTTTCCACTCTTTCTTGATATCACCTACATATTTGCAAAATTCATTTTTAAAGAACTTTTTTTATTTAAGATATTATAGCTGTTTTTTAAGTTAAGATTATTCGGATATATGAACATTTTTTCCTAATTTTATTAGGATTTAATTTAATATTTTTTCTTCTAATATTTAATTTATATTTACTCCAAATAAACATTTAAAATTTGAAATAATTTTTCAAAACCTTTAGAAATAGCTGTTTCTAAATATACCACTTAACAAAATACAAAAAGTAAATAGTCGTTTAATTTCTTAAAATCAATTTTTGGTATAATCAAATTAAAATTAGTATACGAAATTATTTTATGAGAACTACGCTCTATTAACATACCGCATCTTAAATGATCAGTTATTTTGAAATTCATACTTTAATTAGACAGAGGAAGATTATTTTAAAGACGAATAAATATATGATCTAAGCAGTTACCTGAAAAAAGATGAGTAGGCTCATTTATAATAGAAATTAGTCCATGAATAGCTAAGTGTGTTAAATAATCTGATATTAGGCTGCTATTTTCAAGTAGATTTATACTAAAATCCCATAATATAATTAAAATTTTTGATTTTGTTTTATCAAGTAATGCAAAAATTCTTCACAAAAAGAATTAATGTTATATTTATTAATGCGATACACACACAAAAATACGAAAAGTTCATTATTTATATTAATATAATTTTAATAATATTAGCTGTTGATAAATTAAAAAATTCACAAGTACAATCATACCTTAAATTCACAAAACAACCCACACCGCCAGTCACTATATTTTCATTTAGCATAGCAAAAAATTAGGTAATAATTAGGTAAGAGATAACTATATATTTCATCGTTAACAATGTAAATTTCTAGATGTTTTGGATTCATAACAAAAATAGAATATAACTTGAATTAATTTTAATTATACTAAATATTTTCACTATTATTAATATTACTAAATATTTCACTAGCACTATTTTCATATTTTCTCAAAAAAATATTACAACTTTTATACCATAAATACTTCACTTCTTTCAACTTTCTTGCTTCCATATATAATGCTTGATTGCATTTGGTTAAGCTCTCATTTATGAAAAGTTAATATTTTATGTTGTTATTGTTTAACTTTCAAAATATTTTAGTGCTTAAATTATTAAACTTGATTCGTTTTGCCTTTAAGATTTTTTCTTTCGTACTCATTTCTTTAAGATTGTTATTGTTCTTATTCAGCATCTCTTCTTGCCTTTCTTTAAAAAACAACTCACGATTTCAAAACATAAATAGCTACACTTTCTTAAAAAACTTTTTTAGCTGCAGTTCTATACTTGTCTTCTTTCATCTTAGGTAAACCAGAAAGTACAATGTAGTTGTTTAATTCTCGTTGCTGCATATAGTTTAATCTGTTTTCTAGTTTAATTAATTTTGTATGTAGATAAGAATTCTCATGTTGCAGTTGTTCAATTATATTTAAACACTCAAAGTTTCCATTTTCTAAGCTGCTGCTTTTTTTAAATATCCTATCTAGTGTCCTTGTATTTTTCATGTTGTGCGACATTTGTGATTTGTTGACCAAACTTATTTTTATAATGTTACTCTGAGTAGCAAGTTCGTTGGATGTTGTGAGAGAATGAGAGAAGAAATTTCATTTGTTACTATGTATTGATCAACTGTAAGTGGTGGTGTAACAGTATGTATATTTAAAGAGGTTATTTCACTTGTACTTATGTGTGTAGGAGTGGAAATTTCATATGTTACGCGCTGATCAATAGTAAGTGTTTTGTTGTTGCAAACATCTGTCATGGCATCGATGGTAAAGTATTTGAAATATTAAATTTACTTGATTGTTGTATCGTACTACCACAAATAAATAACATACAGATGTCTCATTCCATACAAAAAAAGTGTTCCATTTCTTAAGGTCCATTAATTTTTAATAGACATTGATCTAAGACATTTTATTAAGATTAGTTAAGATCGAAACCAATTGACAAAATTGGTTTTAGAATTAAATAAAATTGAAATAATTTATTTAAAATTACACCATAGGCAAAAATACCTTTTACTTTCACCACTCATCGTATAAGGTGGTATAAGTATTTGCATGTGTTTATAAATTAAAAAACACAAATAGATGAAAATATTACTTTTGAATGAATATGTTTTTTTTAATAAGCCATTTTTATATGGATATGGATGTTGTATAGTTTTTATTGCTTTTGTTTTTGTTTTTTTTGTGTTATTTTTTTTACTATGAAATATATAAAAATTTTTTGCTTTGTTTTAAAAAAAATAAGAGTGTTAAAATTTTTGATATATTATTGATTTTGATATATGTATGTGCATATCTCTTTGCCGTAATATATATAGAGTTATAGCGAAGGACAAACAACGAAATTTTAATTTTGTCTAGCAAATGTAATGAAGAATAGTCTAAATTTATAAGTTTTTATAAGAGCAAAATAGATTATTTAGTGTGAAAAATTCAAATCCCGTACACCGGGTATAGATGTTTGTTAATTGTTAATAGGTAAACTGAATAGATTTTTGTTGAGAAATAAAAATAAATATGTGAGTGCGTACATACTTAAGAGAAAAGTAAATTGATACCTATCTGAAAAAAATTTTTTTCAATTTTTCCATAAATTAATTTACTTTTCTCTAAATAAAAAAAACCCAATCAACTCAAAAATTCAATTTCTATTTTATTTTTTTTAATAAAACGAAAAAAGCCGAAACAACTGTGTAGGTATATTTTTTTCTTTTAAAAGTCAAAATTATAATAAAGTTCAGAATTTAATTCAGTGTAATCTTCACCTATAAATAATGATACATATCTACGATTAAGTAAAATTATTATGCGTAAATTCTAAATGTAGTCAGCACTCAGCACCTAATAAAGTACCTATAAAATTTGATAAAAAAACTACATTGTTATTCCTTTTAATTTAAATTTTATTTATAAAGGGAAAAAGCCAAGTGGAAATTATTGATTAATGATTAATAATTCAAAATACATAATGTATGTAATAAAATTCCATTTGGCATAAAAAACCCTTATTATTATTATAAATTAAATAAAATATGCAAACAAAAAAATTTAAAAAACAATTCAAAATAAAAATAAAAACAGCCATCATAATTATTCACAAATAAGAAAGTAAAAAAAAAAATGTAAAAATAAATTTAAAAATAATTATTTCACAATTATATACTTATGCAAAATAAATAATAAAAAATAAAACAAAATTAAAACATAATTAATTTCAAACCAATAGATAAATATACTTACGAGTTACGACCTTAAAAAAAATTGCTGTGCCTTAATGTTTTATGGAAATTATTTATTAAAGAAATTTAGCTATGTACTTAATATAAGGGAAACAAAAAAAAAATAGCTCTTAGCTGTTAATCATTCGTAAATATCAGACAGACAAACACACTGATGGATAAATGACAATAGACAGATAGACAGATAAAAAACAAATGAATTCAAATGAAAAAATCATATAATAATACATTATATATATAAATATATATATATGTGTATGTATGTACTTTTAAACTGAAAAACAGAAGAGCAGTTGTTTTTTATTATTTGTTAGACAGACACACAAACAGACTGATGTACAGATAGATAAACAGACGGACAGACAATTAAAAATGAATTTATTTTTTTATTATAGTTTAAAAATTCCTTTTAGTTTTCTTAGGCAGACCAAAAAACACATGGGAATGAAGATTGACGGAAAGACAGACAGACAAAAATTAATTGATATTCTTTATTTTTTTTTAAACAGACAGACAAAATGACGAATACAGATTGCTAAAAATACGGACAGACAATTAAATATGCATTGTATTTCTTAATTTTTTATTTTGAACTTGATTTTGTTTCTTGTCCAAAACCCACTTGCTATTTTTCCAAAGTAAAACTAGAATTAAGAAATCAGTACATAAGACTCTATGTTCATAGCAACTATTATCTTTCTGAAACCAATCGGGAAAATGAAAATTTATTTTTTGTTCGCATTGTTTGACGATATTATGTTTTAAGTTTCGTACCAAGGGTGTTTTTTGAAAATATTGAGAAAAGACACTTACGTGCAAGCGGCATATTTGAAAGAACTTTTCTGAAGGCCATGATAAAATTGGATAATTGGTTGAAGTTTCATATTCTTTTAATTTTATAAGAATTTCTGTTAAATTATAATTATTTTTGTTTTTTAACATTTCGTTAGAACAATTTTCACAATTTTTACCTATTTTTTTTAACATTTTGAAAATGCAGTACCCCGCAAAGTACCTTGTTGCAACATCGGTTATATTAGGTACCTCTACTGCTATTGTGTTATTACCTACGTTCATATTATTTTCAATGTCGTCAATTTGAATATCATCGCTTTGTTCAGATAGTTCATTCCCATTGGATAAATTGAAAGAAGTTTCTTCAGTATTTTGCAAAACTATATCCCAATCTAGGCGAAGGAAATCACAATCGTCTTCCTCACAATTTGAAAATTTTGATTTAAACAGAATGTTTAAAGAAATTATTTTGGCAAATGAGGAGCTAAACTCGGCAACACTCGGATTGTTTTTATTAACATTTCTAGCCCTCAACTAACCAAATAAATTTTCGAGTGGATCTTGGTTCAACTTATTGGCATAAATATAAAAAATATTGTCATTAGACGAAAATAATGTTGCAGTTAGTTTGAGAACGCTGTCAATTGTGATTACCAGACCTTTAAAACAAAAAGGTTCTCTTGCAGGACCCATTGGTTTAATATTTAAAATATATTCTCTCATTTCTCTAAGAAAACTAAAATTATATTCATTTCGCTGAAGTGGTGGGTTCCCATTC
Organism: Dolichopus griseipennis; assembly: GCA_963082915.1. NCBI lineage: Eukaryota > Metazoa > Arthropoda > Insecta > Diptera > Dolichopodidae > Dolichopus > Dolichopus griseipennis. The sequence goes on along the minus strand of OY720441.1, from coordinate 216,139,105 downwards.
AACACATCAAAAAGTTTATTCATCTTTTTAATGAATTCCGCTGTTGGTTTTGCAAACTTTTTGATATTAAGTGGAAATTTATTTAATGCTATAAGAGCTTCGATTCCACAAGCAACACTTCTGCTTAAAACTTGTGTAGCTAGTTTGACACTCATTTTTTGAAAATTTGTAGGATTAATATGTGCATTAGTTAATTTAGGGCACATTTTGGTAGTATTTGCTTTTTCTAAGTTGTATAGATACTCAACAACTTTCCAGCTTATTTCCCCATCACTAGTAAATAAATTAAGTTTATTTAAATTGGTTCTAACACTCTTAAAAAGATGAGGAATGTCGTACATAAAATAAATTATTTGGTCTTTATATAAGAAACTGGAATTATTTTGTGAAATATTCAAACTAGCAAAAAGACTACGGTTAGTTGGACCTTGGTCGCAACAAATAGCTCTGACATTTAATTGAAGATTTTTGCAAATCTCCAGACATTTATATAACTCTAACTCGAGTTGACATTTTGGTATACTACCTGGACAAGCAACATAGTATAATGGTTGCTTAAATTTCCCACAAATACTCCTAACCATGAATACACAAACCGACTTTGCACATTCATTTAATCTTGTATTTTTCCCGTAGTCTACAAAACCCTCTATTATATCCTTATGTTTATTATATGATAAATTCATTTGTATACTCATTTCGTCGAAAATAAGAACTACTTCCTTTTCAATTTCATTTAAATTTGAATTAACGTAATTCTTTAATTCCTGATAGACATTAATGTCCATTCCAGGTAACAAACTTTTGATTTTTATCCATCTGTGCAAAGAAGAGGGATGTGGTAAATGAAAACCAAGCTGATCCCTTAAAAAGTTGTAACCTGCTGAAGAACGAAAAAAGATAACTTGAGAAATCCATTTTTCGTCCTCCATGAAATTTTTATTTTTGTCAGAAAGAATTAATTTAGAAAATATTTTAGAATTTTTACTTACGGGTAATCGGTCAATTAAATTTTCTAACGGAAAACGATTTTCTTTTTCTAAATTTTGATTGATCTGCTTCAATCTACTAATTTTTCTTAAAAGCACCTTTTTCGTTTTTTTAAAGTTATTCAACTTTGTTGTCAAAACTTTCTTTTCTTTTTTCAATTTTCTTAATGAATTAATGTAAAAGTGCTGTTGTTTGCAGCAATTTTCACACTTTAAAAATTCATTTTGGAATTTATTTGAATCTACAACTCTTGCAGCTCTATTTAATTCTTCAATATCAACACTTTCGTCCAAATCATTCAGAAGTGTCGGCTTTAAATAGTTAACTCGTGCATAAGTTCGATCAAAATGTCTAAATATTTAATTATACATCAATATTCCATGAATATAGTTACTTTTATGATAATTTGTGTACATATTTAGGTAAGAAAAACGAAATACTACATTCGTAAATACTACAGATGCTACCTACTTTAATAATTAATTTAAAAAATTTAAAAATAATAGCGTACCTATATCACTACTTTGAAAATGTTTGCTGCATATAAGAGATTTTTTAACTCTTCTCATGTTAAATTCTCCTACTGCAGCCTTCCATTCCCTATACATCCTTGAATTTTCTTTAGGGAACTTAAAAAATTGCCGGTCAGGAAATGTTTTTGAGTTCGCTTTGCAACTCAAAATATGGCAAATTCGTTTTTGCGAAGCCATTTTAAATTATTGCTGATAAAAAATAAAAAATTATTAAAATTATATACTTCTTATAATATAATGTAGTAAAAAAATATACTTAAAAAATTACTTACCTTTAAAAAAAATTTCCTTCAACTTTTGAATTTGAATTTTCAACTTCTATTATTTTATTCTTATATTATAATAAATGAATACACAATTAATATATTTGTATGTATGTATATTATAATTCATATAATAATATTATACCACATATCCATATATAATTATTATAATCTAATCTAAGTACACAGCGATATTCTATTTATTTATGTATACATTATATAAGTTCAGTAGAACTACCACATAGATAAAAATGTGATCGACTCGAAAACAATAACAACGCTTAATTTCTAATGGAGTGAGTGGTGAGTAAAATTTTTTACCACAGAAGATTTTTTTTTGTGCATGGTATATTTTGGATTTTTTTAATTAATTTCTTATTTCACCATAGATCTAATTTTTAGTTCCAAACGGTCATAGTAGCGACATCTATGTGCTAAAATTACTTGGGGTCATTTTTTTTACGAATTGAGACATCTGTATATTATTTATTTGTGGTACTACTCTCAGAGCCATGTAGCGAGATTCTTTTCAGAGTGTTGCATTTTTTACAATTATATTTAATATATGTAAAAAATGCTGCTTTTGAAATAGTCTATATCTTCTTTTTTAATATTAACAGGGTCACCATGAAACACACATAAAAACTCACCACAATAAATTTTGTTATATATGTTGGCAAAACTTTTGTATTGCAATGTTGGCAATTCATTATGATTATCAATATATAATTTTAATTTTTTAATAATTTAATCGGCTTCAGCTATTTATACCCGTATGACTATATAGTCAAAGGGTATAATATATTTGACATTTACGATATAGACTCAAGTGTATGGATCGGATTAGAATCGAAAAATAAATCGATTTAGCTATGTATGTCCGACATCACGACAATTCAAAAAATAAAGGAGCTAGGATTATGAAATTTTCACTTTCATTTGGTCCACTGGTTCGAGTACCTGCCATACAACTTCTAATTTTATATGAGCATTACTCTATACCTATGGAAGCTGCGTGTCTGAAATTTTGCCAAAAATACTTCAGTATAATGGAAAAAGTTACTGCAAAATTTGGTTGGTCTACTGCAGAGGGTTCGAGTATCTGCCATACAACTCCTTCTTTTATATGAGCATTACTCTACACCTAATAAAGCTGAGGTCATGTGGGTATCCCAGAGTTGACACAGTCTACTTTACTACACTCTTCCTCGTTTTTTTTTAATTTTTATATGGACATTCACCAAAAATTCTAGTTAGATAAAAATCCCAAAAACAAATACTTTTATGAATTTTAATTTTTTTTTTTTCTAATTAAAACGAGACTAAATTCTCTTAGAGGTTACCTCGACAAGTATCATGGAATAGCGATATAATAATATAATTTTTGAAAAAATTAATCAGCAGTCATTGCTCTTTGTGAAACTCAAGTTAGTGGTCACAATGTTATCTTCGATATTAACGGCTGCTTATTTTTTTCATTTTTCGTCCGCAAAAGAGGCATCGCCATCTAAATAAAAAAAGACTTGTCAAATAGTCTTCTAGCCCAACTTTCCATTTGGTGGGCACTGACCACCGTTTGATCAAAACAAGTTTTCAGGTAGGCTGAGTGTCCAACCAAAAGCAGTTTCCCAAAAAATTGGTATGTCGTTATAACCACGGTAAATGGAAAGTCGAATCCACTGCAGTAGATCAACCAAATTTTGCAGAAACTTTGGCCATGAAACTAAACTACTTTTGGCAAAATTTCAGACACGCAGCTGGTATAAGTACAGAGTAATACTCATATAAAAAAATAAGTTGTATGGCAGCTACCCATAGACCTACCGAAAGAACATCGGCAGCTACCGAAAGAACATCGGCAGCTACCGAAAGAACCCATAGACCAAAAAGGCGGGATTTAAATAGCGATGACGGCTATTGCAAGAAAACGAATTTGCGAAAATTTCAAGATCCTAGCTCCTTTAGTTTTTGAGTTATCGTGGTGATGGACGGACATACGGACAGACGGACGGACAGACGGGCAGACGGACGGCAGACATGCATAGCTAAATCGATTTATTTTTCGATTCTGCTCCGATCCATACACTTAGGTCTATATCTACCCCCCCTCCTTCTCTGCGTCACAAACGTAATGGCAAATTTATTATACCCTTTGACTATATATTCATACGGGTATAATGACTATATAGTCATACGGGTATAAATATTATTTATTTAAATAACAGCACCAATTTTATACCAAATGTTAATGTTACTAGGATGTTGTAAAATTCCATGCAACTTATTTTTGCAAAATGCTTTACATATTATAACATAATTGGATTTGTTATCTGTGATCATGCACTGACGGATGTTAACAATTTTAATCACATAAATAACAACCGTCTTTTAAAAAATATAGTAAAAATGTTGTAAATAACAACCGTCCAATAGCAAAATTATCTGCTGTTCCTAAAATTTTTGAATTGGTGGTTTTTGATTTAATTTACTCAAAAGTGCTCTAATATTATTTCAGCTATACAACATAGCTTTGTGAACGTAAATCTACTACAACTAATTTAGTAGAATCCACATCTACCTTCCTAAACAATATAGATCAGGTTTTCAAACTGATGTTATCTACACTGACTTCAAAGCTTTTGATATCTTACCACACAGCATCATTCTACTAAAATTAGAAAAATAAGGTTTTCCAAGGAGCTTTACAAGTGGATTGGATCTTATATCAATAGAAGAACTTACAGTGTGGTGTTCAGATCGTCCGTTTTCAACCCATTTACAGGTAATTCAGGTGTTCACAAGGTAGTCACTTAGGACCTTTGCTCTTTATTTTATCTATTAATGTTGGGTCTTTTATAAATCATAGTAATATAAAAATTTTTAAAAAAATTACTTTAATGGGAGATGCGGCCTTACTGCAAAGAGATCTTAATAATTTATTTTCTTGGTGCACCAAGAAAGTCTATTTATCTATTAATGATGTTAGGTTTTTTATAAATCAAAGCAATATAAAAATTTACGCTGACGATATGAAAATTTTTAAAAAAATTACTTCAATGGGAGATGCGGCCTTACTGCAAAGTGATCTTAATAATTGCTTTTCTTGGTGCACCATAAATAATCTTCTCTTAATATTTCTAAATGTACACAAGTTACCTACGCTCGACGCTCAACATTGAAATCTTAACTTTTCATTTTTAATTTGTAACTTATTGTTATTTATGTTATTTTAAAATGTTTTTTAAGTTAATATACTTACATGTTCATATATATATTTATATGTATTAATATTTTAAATTGTAAGTTAATTTTAAGAATAAGATAAGAAATTTTATTGTAAAATTGTTTGAATTAAACAAATAAATAAAATTTGATTTTGTTTAAAAATTAAGTATCACTTTTAATAGAATCTAATTAAGTTATTAATAAAAATATGATACAATAATTTTAAACAAATAAAATTTATAGAAAACTTCATGGCGTCGTCGTCGAAAACGCGTTAAACGAACTAAATTTTTTGCAGCTTTTTTTTTGAACTGAAAAATAAACCTGTAAAATTGGACACAAATCGGCAAAACAAAATTTTTTGGAAGCTCGTCGGGTCGGAATGGGTTAATTTATTCCAACCAACTTTATAAAACTAATTACTTAGAGGAACATTTGTGCGAAATTTCAAGTCAATCGGTCAAACCGTTTTGGCTCGATATCAAAAACATTGAAAAAGGTTCATTGCGCTCTCATGCCCAAAAGGGGAAACCGAACTCAACAAAATTTTGTGTCAGCCTCTCTTTTCTACTGCAAAACCTCCCTGTAAAATTGAACACAAATCGGAAACACAAAATTTTTTGGAATCCCGCCAAGCCGAAATGGGTTTATTCATTCCAACCAGCTTTATACAACTAATTACGGTTGCTAAGAGAAACATTTGTGCAAAATTTCAAGTCAATCCGTCAAACCGTTCGGACTAGTGGTTCTGACGTAAACCCTTGACAAACAAACAAACAAAGAAACAACTTTTTTATATAAGATTAATGCTACACGTACAAGTACAAACGTCAATTTGCGCAAACGGATTACTAGTTAGGTTGACGAAATAATTTTTAAAAATATTCGCAACTTGCAAAACATTGAACACAATATTATTTTCTGATTTAATTCTAACTACCTTATGAACTTCAGATTATCTTTTGGTTATATTGTTTTTAACTTTCCACTCTTTCTTGATATCACCTACATATTTGCAAAATTCATTTTTAAAGAACTTTTTTTATTTAAGATATTATAGCTGTTTTTTAAGTTAAGATTATTCGGATATATGAACATTTTTTCCTAATTTTATTAGGATTTAATTTAATATTTTTTCTTCTAATATTTAATTTATATTTACTCCAAATAAACATTTAAAATTTGAAATAATTTTTCAAAACCTTTAGAAATAGCTGTTTCTAAATATACCACTTAACAAAATACAAAAAGTAAATAGTCGTTTAATTTCTTAAAATCAATTTTTGGTATAATCAAATTAAAATTAGTATACGAAATTATTTTATGAGAACTACGCTCTATTAACATACCGCATCTTAAATGATCAGTTATTTTGAAATTCATACTTTAATTAGACAGAGGAAGATTATTTTAAAGACGAATAAATATATGATCTAAGCAGTTACCTGAAAAAAGATGAGTAGGCTCATTTATAATAGAAATTAGTCCATGAATAGCTAAGTGTGTTAAATAATCTGATATTAGGCTGCTATTTTCAAGTAGATTTATACTAAAATCCCATAATATAATTAAAATTTTTGATTTTGTTTTATCAAGTAATGCAAAAATTCTTCACAAAAAGAATTAATGTTATATTTATTAATGCGATACACACACAAAAATACGAAAAGTTCATTATTTATATTAATATAATTTTAATAATATTAGCTGTTGATAAATTAAAAAATTCACAAGTACAATCATACCTTAAATTCACAAAACAACCCACACCGCCAGTCACTATATTTTCATTTAGCATAGCAAAAAATTAGGTAATAATTAGGTAAGAGATAACTATATATTTCATCGTTAACAATGTAAATTTCTAGATGTTTTGGATTCATAACAAAAATAGAATATAACTTGAATTAATTTTAATTATACTAAATATTTTCACTATTATTAATATTACTAAATATTTCACTAGCACTATTTTCATATTTTCTCAAAAAAATATTACAACTTTTATACCATAAATACTTCACTTCTTTCAACTTTCTTGCTTCCATATATAATGCTTGATTGCATTTGGTTAAGCTCTCATTTATGAAAAGTTAATATTTTATGTTGTTATTGTTTAACTTTCAAAATATTTTAGTGCTTAAATTATTAAACTTGATTCGTTTTGCCTTTAAGATTTTTTCTTTCGTACTCATTTCTTTAAGATTGTTATTGTTCTTATTCAGCATCTCTTCTTGCCTTTCTTTAAAAAACAACTCACGATTTCAAAACATAAATAGCTACACTTTCTTAAAAAACTTTTTTAGCTGCAGTTCTATACTTGTCTTCTTTCATCTTAGGTAAACCAGAAAGTACAATGTAGTTGTTTAATTCTCGTTGCTGCATATAGTTTAATCTGTTTTCTAGTTTAATTAATTTTGTATGTAGATAAGAATTCTCATGTTGCAGTTGTTCAATTATATTTAAACACTCAAAGTTTCCATTTTCTAAGCTGCTGCTTTTTTTAAATATCCTATCTAGTGTCCTTGTATTTTTCATGTTGTGCGACATTTGTGATTTGTTGACCAAACTTATTTTTATAATGTTACTCTGAGTAGCAAGTTCGTTGGATGTTGTGAGAGAATGAGAGAAGAAATTTCATTTGTTACTATGTATTGATCAACTGTAAGTGGTGGTGTAACAGTATGTATATTTAAAGAGGTTATTTCACTTGTACTTATGTGTGTAGGAGTGGAAATTTCATATGTTACGCGCTGATCAATAGTAAGTGTTTTGTTGTTGCAAACATCTGTTATGGCATCGATGGTAAAGTATTTGAAATATTAAATTTACTTGATTGTTGTATCGTACTACTCTCAGAGCCATGTAGCGAGATTCTTTTCAGAGTGTTGCATTTTTTACAATTATATTTAATATATGTAAAAAATGCTGCTTTTGAAATAGTCTATATCTTCTTTTTTAATATTAACAGGGTCACCATGAAACACACATAAAAACTCACCACAATAAATTTTGTTATATATGTTGGCAAAACTTTTGTATTGCAATGTTGGCAATTCATTATGATTATCAATATATAATTTTAATTTTTTAATAATTTAATCGGCTTCAGCTATTTATACCCGTATGACTATATAGTCAAAGGGTATAATATATTTGACATTTACGATATAGACTCAAGTGTATGGATCGGATTAGAATCGAAAAATAAATCGATTTAGCTATGTATGTCCGACATCACGACAATTCAAAAAATAAAGGAGCTAGGATTATGAAATTTTCACTTTCATTTGGTCCACTGGTTCGAGTACCTGCCATACAACTTCTAATTTTATATGAGCATTACTCTATACCTATGGAAGCTGCGTGTCTGAAATTTTGCCAAAAATACTTCAGTATAATGGAAAAAGTTACTGCAAAATTTGGTTGGTCTACTGCAGAGGGTTCGAGTATCTGCCATACAACTCCTTCTTTTATATGAGCATTACTCTACACCTAATAAAGCTGAGGTCATGTGGGTATCCCAGAGTTGACACAGTCTACTTTACTACACTCTTCCTCGTTTTTTTTAATTTTTATATGGACATTCACCAAAAATTCTAGTTAGATAAAAATCCCAAAAACAAATACTTTTATGAATTTTAATTTTTTTTTTTTCTAATTAAAACGAGACTAAATTCTCTTAGAGGTTACCTCGACAAGTATCATGGAATAGCGATATAATAATATAATTTTTGAAAAAATTAATCAGCAGTCATTGCTCTTTGTGAAACTCAAGTTAGTGGTCACAATGTTATCTTCGATATTAACGGCTGCTTATTTTTTTCATTTTTCGTCCGCAAAAGAGGCATCGCCATCTAAATAAAAAAAGACTTGTCAAATAGTCTTCTAGCCCAACTTTCCATTTGGTGGGCACTGACCACCGTTTGATCAAAACAAGTTTTCAGGTAGGCTGAGTGTCCAACCAAAAGCAGTTTCCCAAAAAATTGGTATGTCGTTATAACCACGGTAAATGGAAAGGTCTTAGAAAATTTTTTTCAGCCTATGAAATATATTAAGGGGAAATCCAAAACTTTGTTTAATCGTATTTGTAATGATGACACTCTAAAATAAAGCGAATGTCATCAAAAAGTCAGTCAGCTCAAAGTTCCCCATCTGTTCCAGAAGTTGGTTGCTCCTTTGGTATAATATACTTTAGGACCCGAGCAGTGATGAAAATCTTGAAAAATTTTGATACTAAAAAATTAGCTGGTCGGGACGGTATTACAAGTACCGTCCCTAAAATCACATATACCTCCATTTCAAAACCTGTGTGCAGTCTTTTCCATCTTTACTTCGTGTATTCATCCTACCCAATGAAAGGTTGCACATATTTTTCCAATTTCTAAATAAGGCGATAAAAGTTATCCCTCTCACCGACGTATTGGTATTACTTCTGTGCTTTCCAAAGTAATGGAAAAAGTTAAAAACCATAAGCTTTTGAAATATCTAGAGCGTAAAGGTTTGCTTCATGATCGACAATACCTACCTGTGCGAAAAGCTTAATATCAGTCTTCACCTTTCTGGGGAGTGTGAATTTATCTCCCAGTCTCTTTCTAATATTTACAAATTTTTTTAATTTTTTTACTTTTGTATTAAGATATTTTTTTAATCACAAATTTTTAATTGTTTTGAAAACATTTATTTTTCTTTTGAATATTATATAGCACCTAATATTATATTTGATAAATTTTTTTTAATTTCTTTTACATACTAATTTCTTTTACATATTTTTATCTTTTTATTTTTGTATTAAGGCTTTTTTTACAAAAATTAAAAGATAAAATTATTTTTCTTTTGAATATTACATTTGATAATGTTTTTTGAATTTATTTTACATACATATCAACAATTTTTTTAGATCTACACTTCAATTTCATTAATTTAATTTTTTTTTCTTTTTTTTAAATAATCCGTCCAGAACTGGTAATTTTAAACTTTTTTACTTTTATATTATAACATACATGAACTATATTTATAATTTTTTAATTTTTTTTTTTTTTAGCTATCATAACATTCTTGATAATTATATTCTATATCTCAAAACTTAAACTATATTTCCTATTTTTGCTAATATTTTAAATCCAAAACCTATAATTTATATTCTATACCTACTTATTACTTACATAAAACTACGTGATGCGTTTTCAATTCATACCGAACTAATACTGGTTTCATTTATTAAGTTTTTATATACTTACTTGCAAGACATGTGTTATATAGATGTCACAAAATGTCAAATACTAAAAAGGTTAATTGTTCGCGGTGCAATAAAAATATAAATTTAAGAATTAAAAACCATGTAAATTGTGGTGGAGAGTGCAAAAAATATTATCATTACGAATGTTCCACATTGTCAAATGAAGACGTGGAAATATATCGTGAAAAAACTATGAATCGCAAATCAATAGGACTGAACACAACAAATAGTATAACACTGTCTACTCATCACAGTGATTCAGTTATTATGAAAAAACTGGAAGAAATTGTGGAGAAACTAAGTGGCCATGACTTAGAATTCGCAGAGGTGAAAAATATGGACTGGATCCAATAATCGACGAAAATATCCAACTCCGAATGGAAAATAAAAAACTTAAAGACCTAGTGGAGAAAAACAAAATTGAAATAGAAAAGATTGAACAACAAAAATTGGCTAAATATATTGAAATTTCCGGAGTTACCGATGTTCCAGAAAGAGAATCAGGATGTTCGGTAAGCAAAGGATATAACATCTCGGTAAGGATATAACATCTGCATACCTCATAAATAGTCCTGTAAATTCAGGTGAGCCCAGAAAAATAGTTGTTAAGTTTAAATTTGCTATTTCAAAAAATAAGGTTATCGAAGCAAAAAAGAATAATACATTAAAATTTAATGAAATATTTTATCAAACGGATAGTGCTGTTCATAAAATGCAAAAAATTTTTATTAATGAACGGCTAACATAATATTTTAGTTTAATTTATAAAAAAGCTAGAGATTTAAAAATCAAAATATTATTAAGTATGAATGGGTAAAGAGAGGAAAGGTATTCATTAGGGAAACTGAAGCTAGTAAAATAAGTAGACTAATGTCCAATACACAATTAAGCTTGATAAATAATGCTGCTAAATAAATAAATAAAACCTAAATGTACGTAGTCTTAGAAATGGATGAGATAGCTTATATCTTAGATAACCTTAAACATACTATTCATTTAATCTTACTTACTGAAACTTGGTTAACTGAAGAAGAAACTGATGTCATAAATCTAAAACATTATTGTAAGAAATTTTCATGTCTAAGCACAGAAAAGGTGGTGGAGTAGGAATGTTTGTACATAATACATTAAAGCTTGAAACTATAAAAATATACTGCGATAACTTTAATAGTTTAATTCACATCAACATTTACACTACTAAAAAAACTACACATTTCTACATTATATACCACAGCAGAAAATGACAAAAATGCTATAAATAATTTCTTTTCAATATTTGACAGTCACTTAGAAGAAACTGATAATAACAACACAATAATTTTAGGTGATTTCAACTTTAATATAAATAAGCCTGAAATCAACTTTATAATTGAATATAAATCAATAGTTGAATCAAATGGCTTGTTTTTCTGTGATAACTCAATAACCAGACCAGCCTCAAATTCCTGTATTGATCACATAATTGCTAATAACCTGAAAAATAAATATCTTATTACTTATTAAATTTCTAATATTACAGATCACAATATAATTATCTTAGAGGTGGATGATGGAACTAACTCTTTCCAAAATATAATAAATAAACAAGTTACAACAACAACAAAAACAAACATTAGTATGATAAAATCGCAGCTGATGAATTGTAATTTTGACATCTCATCTACTAGTACTGCCAGTGCAATTTATAATAATTTAATTAATAATGTAAAAAACTGCATTACCTCGTCTTCAACCATAAAAAAATTTCATAAAAAAATTAAATATGGTAAACTTTGGATTGATCCTGAATGTATGCAATTAATTCAAATTAAAAACTACTGGTATAAAAAGTATTTACATTATTCTAATTGTTCGTATCTTGAGTTAAAATATTAACACTGTTTAAATATTTTAACCTCAGCTAAAAGAAACAAGTTAAGAAACAGTCAGACGGTGCAACCGACTTAGAAATACCCTACACCTATTTGGTTCAAATTTAAGGACATATCCATAAGTCATTTTAACACCATAAAAGCTGTTATTAATTTGATCGTAAAACATAGCTAACCAAATTAACTTTATAATACTAAAAACATTTTCTAATTACACTATCTATTAAAAAATATTACAAATTCTTACTAATTTATCTATTTAAAAATATTAAAAAACAAACAAACTTGAAATAAATGAAAATATATTTATTCCAATTCAATTACAAAATGAAAAAAATTCTAATTATTAAATTTTGTGATAAAAAGATAATCAAAGCATAATATATTTAATCATCCAAATTTTTAAAAATTGCAATTATTTTAAATGGTTAGTTTATATACCTAATACAAAAGCTTACAAACGCAAAATATGCAATAAATGTATTTCTAAAATACAATTACAAATTTAGACCTTTTCATATAATTCATTTAAATATTCAAATAAATTTTACATAAATGCAGCAAGTACCTTTGAATATAGCTGAACCACTACAATTAAGTCTAGATTTCGGAAACACATAGGACATAGGAAATATATTCTTTGGCTTTGAAATTAAACTCAACCAGAACCAATTCCCATGGTACTTTCATTACTAGTAACCTAGATTTTAAATTTCATCAAAATACCGGCATTATTTTTTGAGTTATGGTGTTTTAAGATATATGTTTGTTAGTCCTTGAACTTGTAAAGGGTTCCAGAACCCCAAACCATGGTACGATTTCGCCCATATGCAGTCCCGTCATACTTTCAATACTAGTTAACCCTTGAATACAATTGGAACGTTCTATCTTAATTTTAAGTTACTAGTTTTATTAATTTCGATAAGCTTTTACACAGTTGGGGGTCTAAGAGAGGTCCTGAACCACCACTCCAAATGATCCCAAATTAGGGGGGCACGGAAGAAATAGTAAAGAACACCCTGGGCCAAATTTGAAGCTTCTACATTTGTTTCAAGTTACTATTTTTATTAATTTCGAAAATATGCTTGAAGGTCCTCGGAACTGAGTGCCTGGTCCCCGACCCACTAGTCCAATGGGGCCCAAATTTCAAAGACACTTACGCAATAGGAAGGGACACCCTGATACCAAATTTGGAGGTTATATCTTCACTGGTTTCGGAATTACGCTAGTTTGGCCTAAATTCGATCAAAAAGTTCTCAGTTCCGAACCCATTGTCCAATCCTCACCGTACGTAGTCACCGCCGTAGTTTCATTACCAATAACCTACAGGACAAATTTCATGAAGATAGCCTCATTAGTTGTTGAGTTATCGTGATTTTTAATATATGTTCGTTATCCCTGACACCGACTAAAAGGTCCAGAATTCGAACCCATGGGCTGATTTCGCCCTTATACAGCCCGCGCTTTACTTATAGTACTAGCTAACCCTTGTACACAATTTAAACGGTCTATCTTAATTTTAAGTAACTATTTTTAGTAATTTCGATTATAAGCTTTTAAAACTTGGGTGGTCTGGGAGGGGTACTAAACCACCACTCCAATTTATCCCAAATTAAGGGAACACGCAAGAGATAGTAAAGAAAACCCTTGTGGCAAATTGGAAACTTCTACATTTTTTCAAGTTGTTATCTTTATTAATTTTAAAGATATGCTTTAAGGTCTTCGGAAATGTGTGGCTGGTCCCCGACCCAGTACTCCAATGGGACCCAAATTCCCAAGACACTTAGGAAATAGGAAGGGCCACCCTGACACCAAATTTGGAGGTTCTATCTTCATTGGTTTCGGAATTATGCTCGTTTGGCCTAAATTCGATCAAAAAGTTCTAGGTTCCGAACGCATGGTCCAATCCCGACCTTTCGGAATCCCCGAAGTAGTTTCATTACTAGTAACCTACAGCACAAATTTGATGAAGAAAGCGTCATTAGTTGTTGAGTTATCGTGATTTTTTATTTATGTTCGTTAGCCCTTCGATCGATTAAAAGGTCCAGAATCCGAACCCATGGGCCGATTTCGCCCATATGCAATCCCCGCCGTACTTTCAGTCCTAGTAACCTACAGTCAAAATTTCATCAAGATAGCTCCATTATTTTTTGAGTTATCGTGCCTACGGACGGACGAACGGACATGGCTATATCGACTCAGGCGGTCACGCTGATCACAAATATATATACTTTTCCATATCTAGCTCGCTTCCTTTAGGTGGTTACAAACACCATACCAAAGTTAATATACCCCTTTACCTATTCTATAGGTGTAGGGTATAAAAAGAAACGTGCTAATGATTTTAATGAATTTACAAAAACGAATAATAATCCACAAAAAATTTTGAATTTTATCAAAAATATTGCTACTGAATGTACAAATTATAATAGTGAAAATGAATTCTTCAATTCTGAAATATACACTCAGGAAGAAAAAATAGAGAAAATTAATGAGTTCAATAATCTATACTGCAATATAGGAAAAAGTATGGCATCCAATTACAATACTATGTATTACCCAAAATGAAGAACCACAACTAAGTTTAGCTTAAAAAAAGTAAGTGAAGAAGAAACTTTAAAACTTATTGAAAGGTTAACTAATACGCATAGTTCAGGTGTGGATGAGATCAAAACATCAATAATAAAAGAATGCAAAGCTGAATTACTTAAACCTATCACTAAGTTAATTACTGCTACAATAGAAGAAAGAAAAACGCCTTAAGCATTAAAAATCAACAAAGTCATCCCTGTATATAAAAGGAAAGGCGACAAAGAAGATTTTAATAACTATAGGCCGATCTCAATTGCATCAGTATTTAGTAAGATAATAGAAACATGTGTAAACACACAACTAACTGATTATCTTAGAGAAAATAATTTAATTTGCCAACGTCAATACGGCTTTACGAAGGAGTCAAATACAACGGCAGCAATTTTTGATCTAATTACTCTTATTCAACAAGAAGTTAGTAAAGGGAACAAAGTAAGTGTCGTATTTTTTGATCTAACAAAAACCTCTCGACTATATTAACAGATCATCTCTTTTAAGAGTGCTAATTGAGTGCCGAAATGAATAAAGAGTTTCAATGGTGTCAAAGCTACCTAGAAGATAGAGAACAATATTCAGAATGTGATGCACTAAAAAGTTTAACTAAAAACATTGACTTCGGTGTTATCCAAGGAAGTTCGCTAGGACCATCTTTGTTTTCGTGTTTTATAAGCAGCTTCTTCAAGCTTAACTTAACTGGTAAACCGACTTTATATGCAGATGATATAGCGATAGTGTATTCTGAAAGTGATTGTCAAGAGCTGAACTTGAAGATGAATTATGACATGGTTAAGATACATAATTAGATGTGTTTACATAAACTAACTGTAAATGTCAACAAAACAAAAATTATGCTAATAAAACAAAATAATACTCAAATTCAAGTACATTATGATGGCTGTAAATTAGAACTTGTAAAGAAATTCAAATATATTGGGGTAACAGTAGACTATGAGTTAAAATGGAATACGCACGTTGGGATTCTTATTGCTAAAACTAGGAAATTAGCTGGTTTGCTGAAAAATTTAGGAAATAAGGTACCAGATAAAATAAAAACTTCTATATATTACAGCTTATTTCATACTTCAATTACATACGGTAAAGGAATATGGGGGAACACATTTAACAAGAATTTGAAAACACTGCAAAAAATACAAAACAAGGCAGTTAAAAATTTATTTGGTCTACATAGAAGAACGTAAACTGATGAAATGCATTATAAATATAATATCTTAAAATTAAATGATTACAAAAAAATGATGCAGGTAACGCACTTACATAACATAGAAAATCAGAAAATTAAATCAAACAAAAAAATTATAAGAAACTATGATATACATAATTATGATTCAAGATCGGCGAATCAGTTAAGATGTCAACTAGGAACTCGGTTAAATGGGCTTCATCCAATAATAAATAGCAGCTATACATTCTATAATCAAATAGATGATCAAATCAAAAACTTACCAATACATAAATTTAAAAAAACTATTAAGAATGCATTGTTAGACGCGTATATTACTTAATCACGTAAATTTGTTCTTTATATATATCTGTATTAGTGTAAATTGTATTGTTATTATTCTCTTACTGTTAACTCTAATTACAAAAAATAATTCAACTTAAACTAATTTTTGATTGAATATTTAATGATGCTTTGTTTTTTCGGTATTACTTTTAATCTTAAAATTTTAATATTTGTTTTGTACATATAATTCTTATAAATGTAGATACATTTTCTTTAATTTTTTTTGCTGTATTAGTAATTAACATTTTTTGCATTTTATATTTGACATGTACTGTAAAAAATCTTTTTCTTTAATCATTTTAATTTTTCATACTAAATTTAATTCAATAAATTACTTACTTATTTTAATGTATAACTATATTATGGAAATACACACTCTGTACGAGCATTAAGCTCTTCTTGAGATAATGAATAAAATAAATAAAAAAAAAAAAAATATGGATAGCATGTGCTTAACGGAATCTATTTTTGTTGTAAATAGTAATGCCTTGTGATAGTGAGAACGAAATGAAAGTGAATTACTATACAGATTTACCCGAAAGTGCAATGTTGAAATATAAAAATAACTTAAACATTCTGTATTTAAATATTAGAAGTTTGAGAAATAAATTAACTGACGTAGAAATACTAATTAACTCATATAGGTGCGTGATACATATACTTGTTCTAACTAAAATTTGAGTACATAAAACTGAAATCAACTTTTTAATCTACCGGAGTACACCGGATATTTCTCGAATCATACTGAATCAATTCGAAATATCACGTACGGGGGTGAAGCTATATATGTGGCCGAAAATTTTAGTAGCACTCTTGTCTTTGAGGAAGAATATAATAACTTCAACATTTTGGTAATTACGAGTAGACTATAGAAAGAAAATATAATCATTATGCCTTTCTATAGGTCTCAACAAACCAATATGGCAGATTTTATAAACAAACTCGATCTAACTACTTCTATCTACAATCGGTCGTTAATCTTAGGTGATTTTAATTTAAATCTACTCGACAAAAATAGCAACGATGTTAAAAACTATTCACAGGTTTTACACTCTAGCGGATACCTAATCTACAACAAAATTAACAATCAGTTTGTAACAAGAATAGAAAAAAATTCAAAAACAATAATTAATCACTTTATCTCTGATTTAACCGAATATGAATATTATAAACATATTATCGGCACTCCTCTATCTAATCATCAGATGTTTCTTATCGGTGCAAAGCTAAACGCTAATACTTGCAAAACTGTGTTAGACTACGATCATTCGTTGACTAATATTTTTTGGACAAACATAAACCAACAGAACTACAGTTTCGACGAATTCGTGCATTCCTTATCGCGGGTAATAAAACATCATACAAGAGTAACCCGGAACACAATACTAAAAAAAAACATGAGTGAATTTAAAAAACCATAAAAATTCGAGACTCGTTTTTTAAATACAAGAAAAAATACCATAATGACACAAAAACTAATGATTTATATGAATTATGCAAAAACTTGTATAGAACCAGCCAGTTGTACCGACTTAGAAAACCCTACACTTATTTGGTTCAAATTAAATGAGATATGAATAAGTCATTTTTAAATCATAAAAACTGTTATTAGTTTGATCATAAGACATAGCTAACCAAATTAACTTTATAATACTAAAACCATTTTCTAATTACTTTATCTATTAAAAAAATATTACAAATTCTTACAAGTTTATCTATTTCAAAATATTAAATAAATCAAATAAATCAAATAAGTTGAAATAAATGAAAATGTATTTATTTCCATTCAATTACAAAAGTGAAAAAATGAATTATTAAATTTTATGACAAAAAGCTAATCAAAGCATAATATATTTAATAATTAAAATTTTTCAGAATTGCAATTATTTTAAATTGTTAGTTCACGTACCTATTAGAAAAGCTTATAAACGATAAATATGCAATAAATGTATTTCTATAATACAATTACAAATTTAGAACTTTTCATATAATTCATTTAAATATAAAAATAAATTTTACATAAAAGCAGCAAGTACCTTTGAATAAATTTCTAAAGGGTTGATGTGTGTGTTTGTAATAAATAATAGCCTATAATTCTACCTAACTTCACAATTTTAGTAATTTAAACAAAAAAAGAAAAGAAAAAGTAAAAATAATTTTCTATTTTTTTTTCTTTTTAATACTAAGCTATTGTATTATATAAAATTTCTATATGACTAGATAGCTTTGGCTAAGGTCTATACAAAATTATATTGTTAAAGAAAATATTTTTTTTTATATATCAAACTAATTTTGTATCAATTGTTAACAAAACAAGTAAAGCAACAGTCAGTCGGTGCAACCGACTTAGAAATTCCCTACACCTATTTGGTTCAAATTTAAGGACATATCCATAAGTCATTTTAACACCATAAAAGCTGTTATTAATTTGATCGTAAGACATAGCTAACCAAATTAACTTTATAATACTAAAAACATTTTCTAATTACACTATCTATTAAAAAATACTACAAATTCTTACTAATTTATCTATTTAAAAATATTAAAAAACAAACAAACTTGAAATAAATGAAAATATATTTATTCCAATTCAATTACAAACTGAAAACCAACTTTTTAATCTACCGGAGTACACCGGATATTTCTCGAATCATACTGAATCAATTCGAAATATCACGTACGGGGGTGAAGCTATATATGTGGCCGAAAATTTTAGTAGCACTCTTGTCTTTGAGGAAGAATATAATAAATTCAACATTTTGGTAATTACGAGTAGACTATAGAAAGAAAATATAATCATTATGCCTTTCTATAGGTCTCAAAAAACCAATATGGCAGATTTTATAAACAAACTCGATCTAACTACTTCTATCTACAATCGGTCGTTAATCTTAGGTGATTTTAATTTAAATCTACTCGACAAAAACAGCAACGATGTTAAAAACTATTTACAGGTTTTACTCTCTAGCGGATACCTAATCTACAACAAAATTAACAATCAGTTTGTAACAAGAATAGAAAAAAATTCAAAAACAATAATTAATCACTTTATCTCTGATTTAACCGAATATGAATATTATAAACATATTATCGGCACTCCTCTATCTAATCATCAGATATTTCTTATCGGTGCAAAGCGTAACGCTAATACTTGCAAAACTGTGTTAGACTACGATCATTCGTTGACTAATATTTTTTGGACAAACATAAACCAACAGAACTACAGTTTCGACGAATTCGTGCATTCCTTATCGCGGGTAATAAAACATCATACAAGAGTAACCCGGAACACAATACTAAAAAAAAACATGAGTGAATTTAAAAAACCATAAAAATTCGAGACTCGTTTTTTAAATACAAGAAAAAATACCATAATGACACAAAAACTAATGATTTATATGAATTATACAAAAACTTGTAAAGAACCAGCCAGTTGTACCGACTTCGAAAACCCTACACTTATTTGGTTCAAATTAAATGAGATATGAATAAGTCATTTTAAAACCATAAAAACTGTTATTAGTTTGATCATAAGACATAGCTAACCAAATTAACTTTATAATACTAGAACCATTTTCTAATACTTTATCTATTAAAAAAATATTACAAATTCTTACAAGTTTATCTATTTCAAAATATTAAATAAATCAAATAAATCAAATAAGTCGAAATAAATGAAAATGTATTTATTTCCATTCAATTACAAAAGTGGAAAAATGAATTATTAAATTTTATGACAAAAAGCTAATCAAAGCATAATATATTTAATAATTAAAATTTTTCAGAATTGCAATTATTTTAAATTGTTAGTTCACGTACCTATTAGAAAAGCTTATAAACGATAAATATGCAATAAATGTATTTCTATAATACAATTACAAATTTAGAACTTTTCATATAATTCATTTAAATATAAAAATAAATTTTACATAAAAGCAGCAAGTACCTTTGAATATAGCTCAAGTATTGTACAGAACGTCTTAATTTTATATCACCTTTGGTAATAATTCAATAAAATATATGATATAATAAAAATTAAAAAAAAGGAATTTAATCGTTTATTAAAAGATATTTTGTTTTTAATTTATAAAATATTATACATAATATGTTTTATGGTAAAATTCTTAGCATTTTAAAAATATAAAAGTGTTAAATAAAAACGGAAATAGCAAAGAACCCTCTTGTATCAAATTTAAAGTTTCCATCTTCATGAATTTCGAAGATAAGCTTTTTAATTTTGGAATTCTTAGGTGACACCTGAACCACCACTACAATTAAGTCTAAATTTCGGGAACATATAGTAACTAGGAAATATAATTTTTAGCTTCGAAAAGATACTCGTTTGCCCTCAAATCAATCAAAAGCCTCTAGAATCCGAACTCATTTTTCGAACTCGGCCAGAACCAATTCTTATGGTACTTTCATTACTAATAACCTAGAGTTTAAATTTCATCAAAATAGCGGCATTATTTTTTGAGTTATGCTGATTTTAAGATATATCTCTGTTAGCCCTTTAATTATTCAAAAGCTCCAGAACCCGAAAACATGGTACTATTTTGCCCATATGCAGTCCCCGTCATACTTTCAATACTAGTTAACCCTTGTACACAATTGGAACGTTCTATATTAATTTTAATTTTTTAGTTTTATTAATTTCGATGATAAGCTTTTAAACCTTGGGGGGTCTAAGAGGGGTACTGAGCCACCACTCCAATTGATCCCAAATTAGGGGAACATACAAGAAATAGTACACAACACCTATGTGCCGAATTTGAAGCTTCTACATTTTTTCAAGTTGCTATCTTGTGGAATTGTGTGGATGGTCCCCGAACCACCACTTGAATGGGGCCCAAATTTCAAGGACACTAAGGAAATAGGAAGGGACACCCTGATACCAAATTTGGAGGTTCTATCTTCATTGGTTTCGGAATTATGCTCGTTTGGCCTAAATTCGATCACAAAAATTCAAGGTTCCGAACCCATTGTCTAATCCCGAATGTACGCAATCCCCGCCTTAGTTTCATTACAAGTAACCTACAGCACAAATTGGATGAAGATAGCGTCATTAGTTGTTGAGTTATCGTGATTTTTTATATATGTTCTTTAGCACTTCGATCGATTAAAAGGTCCAGAATCCGAACCCATGGGCCGATTTCGCCCATATGCAGTCCCCGCCGTACCTTCAGCCCTAGTAACCTGCAGTTAAAATTTCATCAAGATAGCTCCATTATTTTTTGAGTTATCGTGCCTACGGAAGGACGGACACAGCTATATCTACTCAGGAGGTCACGCTGATCACAAATATATTTACTTTTCCATATCTAGCTCGATTCCTTTAGATGGTTTCAAACACCATACCAAAGTTAATATACCCTTTTACCTATTCTATAGGTGTAGGGTATAAAAAGGCAAATGATTTAGTGTGGTAAACTAAAAAGAATTTTTGTAACAGAACCATCTCCAATCAACCAAAACTTTGGATTTTGTATAAAAAAATTATGTACGATAAAAGTGAATCGAAAACTGGAATTCATATAAAAACTATAACACACAACAATGAGGTTATCCAAAATCCACGTGAAATAAGTGACTTATTAAATACGTTTTTCGTCAATGTCACCGGTACGCTTGACATTGATTCAAGTCCATTTATTGAACAATATTTAGACAATTTCAGTAGGAATATTTGTACACCTTTTAGGTTAAATCTAAAAAATTTAATAGAGGTCAAGGATGCAATTGACTCTTTAAAATCAGCTTCAGCGACTGGGCATGATTGCATATCAGCAAAATTCGTTAAAAAATTGTCAACTCAACTTTGTCCAATTTTAACGCATTTTATTCGCACCTCAAAATTTCCAGATTCGCTCAAGTCTGCGGTTGTAACTCATAGCTACAAAGGTGAAAGTGCAACCAATGCAACAAAATATCGACCTATATCTGTCTTCACCACTTTTTTGAAAAGTTTTGAAAAACATATTAAAAGTAGACTAACGTCCTTCTTGAGAAATAACTCTATCCTACACCAACAGCAATACGGTTTCGAAGAGAACTCCAATACAACCGCCAGATTCCCTGTGTTAGCAGACTTTATAACTAGAAGTTTGGATAAAGGTAAATACTCAGGATGTATTTTCATCGACCTTCAAAAGGCATTTGATTGTGTCGATCACGAAATACTTTTTGATAAATTATCAAAATTAAATTTCAGATAATAAAGATAAAGACTTTTTTGAAACTTAACTGCAGAGCAAGCAAAGTGTACGTGTTAATGCCACTCGAATTTCATATATTTTAAGAAGGGTGTTCCCCAGTTGTCAATTTTGGGGACTGATCTATTCAAAATCTACATCGGTGATAATTCAAGAGTAGCATACAACTACACGCAGACGATGCTGTAATCAAATATTCCATCGACAGCGAATCTGAGTTAAAGAGCGCCATCTTTTCTGATTTAGCTATTGTTGAGAAATGGCTTCAGAAAAACCAATTATCATAGAACAAAAAAAGATCAAAGTTATGTTATTTCAAAATAACACTTGGAATAACTTTAACATTAATTATCAACACGAATCATTAGAATTCGTCAAACATTTTAACTATTTAGGCCTTGTGATAGATAATAAACTTAAATGGTTTTCACACATTGATCATGTTATTAAAAAATTTTCCCCATATATATTTATTATAAGAAGACTAAGAAAATTCGACAAAAGACATTTAATTCTTGATTTCTTCGTCTTACATTTCATCACATTTATGCTATTTAAATCCTATATGGTGCAGAACGATGTATTCTTCGATGAACAAATTAGACATTTTACACAAAAAAGCCATAAAAACAATACATGGATATCCGTCAAGATATTCGACACATCTACTATATACAAATCAACATATATCCTTTGATAACCTATGTAAGCGTGAACTATACCTATCAAGTATAATTTCATTCTAAATCGAAATTTAGATTTTCACAGTTATAATACCATGAACAAATCGAATTTCTATGTTTCACTTTTTAAAACAGACAAACACAAACACTTTTTTTTCACTTTTAAAAGACAATTATTCTGTCTTTATAACTGCCTTCACGCTTTCAATAATTTACCAAGCGATATAAAGAAAATTCAGAGTATTAATGTTTAATTACTATGTATGGAATTTTGATGGCGTGAGAAAAAGTATAAATAGAAAATATTAGCAAAGACTTAAAAAAAGATGGGAAAACAAAAAACAAAACAAGTAAAATGTAATAAAAATGGAAAAGTTAACAATACCTAATGCTAAAAAAAATAAAATTTATAAAATTTCAATTAAGTAAATAAATATAAAAATTCTATATATTATAGTATATATTTTTGTTAAAATATAAAAATAAGTAAAAAGTAAATGAAAACTTACTAAATTTCTAAAGGGTTGATGTGTATGTTTGTAATAAATAATAGCCTATAATTCTACCTAACTTCACAATTTTAATAATTTAAACAAAAAAAGAAAAGAAAAAGTAAAAATAATTTTCTATCTTTTTTTTTTTTTAATACTAAGCTATTGTATTATATAAAATTTCTATATGACTAGATAGCTTTGGCTAAGGTCTATACAAAATTATATTGTTACAGAAAATATTTTTTTTTATATATCAAACTAATTTTGTATCAATTGTTAACAAAACAAGTAAAGCAACAGTCAGTCGGTGCAACCGACTTAGAAATTCCCTACACCTATTTGGTTCAAATTTAAGGACATATCCATAAGTCATTTTAACACCATAAAAGCTGTTATTAATTTGATCGTAAGACATAGCTAACCAAATTAACTTTATAATACTAAAAACATTTTCTAATTACACTATCTATTAAAAAATACTACAAATTCTTACTAATTTATCTATTTAAAAATATTAAAAAACAAACAAACTTGAAATAAATGAAAATATATTTATTCCAATTCAATTACAAAATGAAAAAATTCTAATTATTAAATTTTGTGATAAAAAGATAATCAAAGCACAATATATTTAATAATCCAAATTTTTAAAAATTGCAATTATTTTAAATGGTTAGTTTATATACCTAATAGAAAAGCTTATAAACGCTAAATATGCAATAAATGTATTTCTAAAATACAATTACAAATTTAGACCTTTTCATATAATTCATTTAAATATAAAAATAAATTTTACATAAATGCAGCAAGTACCTTTGAACATAGCTGAACCACTACAATTAAGTCTAGATTTCGGAGACACATAGGACATAGGAAATATATTCTTTGGCTTCGAAATTAAACTCGACCACAACCAATTCCCATGGTACTTTCATTACTAGTAACCTAGATTTTAAATTTCATCAAAATACCGGCATTATTTTTTTGAGTTGTGGTGTTTGTAAGATATATGTTTGTTAGTCGGGTTCCAGAACCCGAAATTATGGTACGATTTCGCACATATACACAATTGGAACGTTCTATCTTAATTTTAAGTTACTAGTTTTATTAATTTCGATGATAAGTTTTTACACATTGGGGGGTCTAAGAGAGGTTCTGAACCACCACTCCAATTGATCCCAAATTAGGGGAACGCGCACGAAATAGTAAAGAACACCCTGGGCCAAATTTGAAGCTTCTACATTTGTTTCAAGTTACTATCTTTATTAATTTCGAAAATATGCTTTAAGGTCGTAAGAACTGAGTGGCTGGTCCCCGACCCACTACTCCAATGGGGCCCAAATTTCAAAGACACTTACGAAATAGGAAGGGACACCCTGATACTAAATTTGGACGTTCTATCTTCATTGGTTTCGGAATTATGCTCGTTTATCCTAAATTCGATCAAAAAGTTCTAAGTTCCGAACCCATTGTCCAATCCTCACCGTACGTAATCACCGCCATAGTTTCATTACCAATAACCTACAGCTCAAATTTTATGAAGATAGCCTCATTAGTTGTTGAGTTATCGTGATTTTTTATATATGTTCGTTAGCCCTGACATCGATTAAAAGGTCCGGAATTCGAACCGTTGGGCTGATTTCGCCCTTATATAGTCCGCGCTGTACTTATAGTACTAGTTAACCCTTGTAAACAATTTGAACGGTCTATCCTAATTTTAAGTAATTATTTTTAGTAATTTCGATTATAAGCCTTTAAAACTTGGGAGGTCTGAGAGGGGTACAGAACCACCACTCCAATTGATCCCAAATTAGGGAACATACAAAAGATAGTAAAGAACACCCTTGTGGCAAATTGGAAGCTTCTACATTTTTTCAAGTTGTTATCTTTATTAATTTTAAAGATCTGCTTTAAGGTCTTCGGAAATGTGTGGCTGGTCCCCGACCCGCTACTCCAATGGGACCCAAATTCACAAGACCCTTAGGAAATAGGAAGGGACACCCTGATACTAAATTTGGACGTTCTATCTTCATTGGTTTCGGAATTATGCTCGTTTGGCCTAAATTCGATCAAAAAGTTCTAGGTTCCGAACCCATGGTCCAATCCCGACCTTACGCAATTCCCGAAGTAGTTTCATTACTAGTAACCTACAGCACAAATTTGATGAAGATAGCGTCATTAGTTGTTGAGTTATCGTGATTTTTTATATTTGTTCGTTAGCCCTGAAACCGATTAAAAGGTCCAGATTCCGAACCCATTAGCCGATTTCGCCCATATGCAATCCCCGCCGTGCTTTCAGTCCTAGTAACCTACAGTTAAAATTTCATCAAGATAGCTCCATTATTTTTTGAGTTATCGTGCCTACGGACGGACGGACGGACGGACATGGTTATATCGACTCAGGCGGTCACGCTGATCACAAATATATATACTTTTCCATATCTAGCTCGCTTCCTTTTGGTGGTTACAAACACCATACCAAAGTTAATATACCCCTTTACCTATTCTATAGGTGTAGGGTATAAAGAAAAAAAAAAATTACCTACTTTCAATAACCTCCAATCCGATTTATAGTTTCGCAGACGATAGTACCCTTGTTGCTTCATATGAATTTTATAGCCGGTGCAACATTAGTTATCAGATTAATACAACAGGAAAAAATTTTACTTAAAGTGAGCTAAACGAAAATTTATTTAATATCCAAAAAGGGGGTGAAATCGAGATAGTTGAAATCAAAATAAAAAAGAAAAAATCACAATGCTGTCATATCTCGCGAAAAATAGTAACGACTATTTCGAAAGTTGCATTTCAAGGAGAAGCTTTGCTTCATACGGCAGTGAACGTTTTGGGGATTGAGCTAAACCAAAAATTGACTTGGTCAAATCATAATTTTGGATTACCTAAGGACGCTGTAAGTGGTAAAGTTCCTTCTACCGCTGAAAAAACAGGTTTACTGTGATAAAAGTCAATGGTGTATATAGTAGTAAAAATTCATTAACTATGTGAATCACACAAGGATCTGTACTTGGGCCAGCGCTGTAACTACTTTTTGTGCATAATATATAACTATAAGATATTTGCTGATGATACTTTGCTCATCTATGCAGGAAAAAATGCTGAGTCGTTGGAAAGATTGGTAAATGAAGATCTAGATGGGTAAATGGAAACAAATTTACAGTGAATGTGGAAAAAGCTAAGTATATGATATTTAGAATGGTTAATAAACCTATTATTAATCAAAAATTTGTATAGGCAACACAGAAAACAAAAGAGAACAATGCTATAAATATCTTGGCATATTCATAGATTCTAAACTATCATGCAATGATCATGTTAATTACATTTTGAAAAAGATTATACCACTACTAGGTGCTATTAAAAGATGTGGGCAGAATTTAAACGATAAATCAGCTAAACTATTGTTTAACGCACACATCATGTCACATATATGATACAATGTGGCTACATGGTCATGCTATATAATAGAACTGGTTTTCTTGAACTAAATGAATTAATAATTTTGGAAAAAGCTAAAATAATTCACAAAATTGAAAAGGGTATAACTAAAAGCAAAACTTTTTTAAAAAAAAGAAGAAATATACACAACGATAATACAAGAAAAATGGATAAATTGTGTTACGAAAAAGTTTGAACTGATTTGGCTAATAACAGTAATTTTTGTTCTTCAATCAGAATTTATAAAAGTCTTCCTCAGGATTTAAAGAAATGCAGCAGTATGGATAGATTCATATCTAATTGAAGTTTGATAAAAAATTATCAAATTGTATAAGGAAGATTAGTAGAATTATAAACAAAGAAATAAATTATAGAGAAATGTAAACAAATATAAAAAATGTCGCTTCTATTATAGTGATTTATAAAAATAAATATGATATGTGTGTCTTACAAAAAATGTAATGTGGATGCATGTATGTTTATATGTATGCATACATATTTGCATATATATATATATATATATATATGTATAAATATATTTATTTTTGTATTTATATTATATAATTATTTATATAAACTTCAATTATATTAATTTATATAAACTTCAGTACATTATATTATTTATACAAATTCCAGTGAATATTAAATTAATTGTCAGCGAATATCAAACGATAAATTTAAAATAAAGTTTTTCTCAAACTTTTGTCTGAGAAAATTATAAATTTTTTCCTTTTGATATATTTTTTTTTTGTTTTAAGCATTTTATAGTAATTTATAGTAAAAACTAAATCTTAATTGAATCATAATTGCTTGTTCTATTCAGAAATAACATTTATTGTAAAGCTTTGCAAAACTTAAAATTATAAAGATAAAAACAAAGTTCAAAAATTATTAATATAATAAAAATAAAAAAATAAAATATTAATGTTATGAAGATTTTAAAAATATGAAATGTTATAAAAACTTAATATAAAAATTTTTAAAAATTATTAATGCTGTGAGAAATATTAAATAACTTTAATAATTAATATAATATAAATTATAAAAAAAATTTTAAAAATTATTAATGTTATAAAATATTTTACAAAAAAAGGTATTAAAAAAGGATAATTTTTTTTATAAGAAATTTTCTAAAAATTAAAATAAATTTTAATTTTAATGCTAAAATAATTAATTGTTTTTTCTTTTTAATTTGATTTTTTATTTAAAGAATAATAAATAGCTTAAAATTATTCTGCCTGTATGACTATAATCCAAAAGGGTATACTAATTCTGTCATGACGTTTGTAATGCAGAGAAGGAGGAGGAGTAGATATAAAAGTATATGGATCGGATCACAATTGAAAAATAAATCGTCCTCCGTCTTAACGGTAACTCAAAAAAATAAAGGAGCTGGGATTTTGGAATTTTTACAAATTAATTTTTATGCAATAGCCCCCATCGCTATTGAAAGCCAGCCATTTTGGTCCACGCGTTCGAGCACCTGCGAAACAACTTATTTTTTAATGTGAGCACTTATATACTTATTGAAGTTGAGAGTCTGAAATTTTGCCAAAAATAGTTTAGTTCTATGGGCAACGGTTCTGCGAAATTTGGTTAGACTACTGCAGTGGGTTCGAGGACCTGCCATACCACACATTTTTTTGTATGAGCATTACCTTATATATAATGAAGCTGGGTGTCTTAAATTTTACCAAAAATAGTTTAGTTTTATGGCCAAAGATTCTACAAAATTTAGGTGGTCTCCGGCAGCGGGAGTTGTTGCCATACAACTTCATGTTTCACATGAGCATTACTTTATACATAATTTTTTTTTTTTTGTTTTGGGGTAAGGATGGTGGAAATCTTCGAAAGATACTGAGCGCAACCACAGTTATGTGTGACTTTAACACACTAAAAACACCCGCCCTGTTTTAAAATATTAAAACTAGTTTTAGAGACTAACCATTAATTTTGCGCTAACTTTTTACGATCTACTGGAATTACAGACCTCCGTTAAGGTGATCTGAATTTATCGCTAGTTGGAGGGGCCTAGTTCGTTTAAGCCTTCTATTGACATTTGAAAATAGTAGAAGTTTTGACGCTTCTATGTTTATGTGACCTTCTAAGTGGGTCTTATGTTTTATGGCATATTTTTTTATTTCATCGCTAACAATAGGAATTCCTAGATCCCTATGTAAGTCGGAATTTCGTACGTACCAGGGAGCACTCACCATGTTACGTAGCACTTTGCATTGAAATGTTTGAATTCTCTAAATATGTGTTCGTTTGGCACACCCCCAAAGTTGTACGCCGTACAACCAGATAGGCTTAATTATTTGGTTATATAACAGAATTTTGTACTCTATTGGCAATTTAGATTTTCGACCTAGGAGCCAATACATTTCTCTATATTTTTGTTCTAATTCTATTCTTTTCTTTTTGACATGTTCTTTCCATTTTAGCTTGACATCTAATGTCATTCCTAGGTATTTTGCTTTGTTTTCATGAGGAATATCTACCCCATTTAATTGTACGGCTGGGGGATTTTGAATAGGTTTATTTGTAAAATTCACTTGCACTGATTTCAGTTCATTTAGTTTAATTTTCCATCTTTTGGTCCAAAGATATAATTTATCACTTGCTTTTTGTAGTTTATTTGTAGCCTCGCCGACATTTGATCCTACTGCCATTATTGCAGTATCGTCAGCAAAAGTCGCTACAGTTATTTCTTGAAATTGGGGCAAGTCACTAGTATACAGCAAGTATAATATTGGACCCAAGATACTTCCTTGAGGCACACCCGCTTTAATTTCTCTCAGTATAATTCTAAACAGTCTATCAGTTAAGTATGATGAGAGTATATCTACATATTTTTTAGGTTAAAGTTGCCGCAACTTATAAATTAAGCCTTCGTGGCAAACTTTGTCAAATGCTTGTGCTACGTCTGGAAATATTGTAGAGCATATTTGTTTTTCTTCTAGAGCTTTCTCAATTATATCGGTAATTCTATGTACTTGGTCAACAGTAGTCTCTAAAACCAAATTGATAGTTTGGAATTAGTTTTCTACCTTTCAACCTTTTTAATAACAGTTTCTCAAAGAGTTTTGACATAATTGGTAACAGAGAGATAGGTCTATAAGACTTTGTTTCGGCTTTCCTGGCTTAAGTATCATAATTATTTCTGCCACTTTCCAAACGTTAGGTACATAATTTAACCTTAACATAGCATTCATTATATATGTTAACATTGTTATCCCTTTTTTCGGGAGTTGTTTTAGAATGTCTGCAGTAATTAGATCGAAACCTGGTGCTTTTTTTGACTTCAGAGCTTTAATTTCTTCAACCATTTCTATATGAGTAATTAGTTCAATGGCATTTTCTTCTCTTCTGAAATCATTTTCAATGTAGAGGTCTGACTCTATTTCATTGGGCCGAAAATTTTCATCTTTAGTTGTTATTTTAACCCTTAAATTTATATTATTTTCTATCTCTTGTTTAAAGTTGAACCAATTTGTTGATTTATTAACAAGTGTAGGCTTATTTTGTTTCTTAACAATTTTTTCATGCAGGCTTAGTACGACAGCCGAATGATCAATATTTTTGGTTTTTAGAAATAGCTCTAATGCTAGTTTTTTATTTAGTACGCCGTTTGCGTTCCATGTAGCAATACTAATTTTATTTTGGCCCATTATTTAGAAATTTTCTCGGAGTACCACTATAGCTTTTGCTAGAATTGTTTTCTAAATTAGTTATTCTTTTAGAGATATCATTCATTGAATTTAACAACTTTTGCATCATCTGCATTAAAATGTTATTATCAGCTTTAGTGTTAGGTTTATGAATGCTATTTGTACTAGTCGTTATATTCCTAACGTTAGTGCGTTTTATTATTTTTTCAGCTGATTTTTCTAATGCTACATTGTTCTGTTTTATTGCACTAATAGGTTCTTTTGCTCTATTTTGTGATACTTGGGCATACGATAAACCGTCGATGACCCTGCTAGGATTTAAGTTTCTGGATTTAGGGTTAGGTGAATTCGACGAACCTTCTTTGGTGTGTTTTGGATTACTTTTTTTTTTTCTCTTTTGTAATTCTTTTGCAACTACGCACCCCCTATAGTTTGCAGGGTGTGCCTCAAGGCAGTTAGCACACTTCGGCGTAACCTTTTTGTCTTTGTCACAATTCGTTGATAGATGTGACCCTGCACATTTTACACATTTAGCTAGACGCTGGCAAAATTTTTGTGTGTGACCATATCTTTGACATTTTTCACACTGAGGAATCAGATTTGTTTTTTTCAGAGCTTCAATTTTCACTCTCATATGCTGAATAAACTCTATTTTATAAATCTTATCAATGTCCTCAGTATTTTCAAATGTTAACATAAAAAGAGGTAGTTTAACTATAGTTTCTTCCTCATTCTTTTTAATTTTTTTTCTTTTGTTTACAACTTCAATGATTTTAAAACCCTTACATTTAAGCTCTTGCTCTATATCTTCAGGATCGCATGGAGAATGCAAGTTCCTAGCCATAACTTTAATTGGCCTGGTCAACTTGTTTTCAACTCCGCCAAAGCCGGTCCCAAGCCCGGTTGTAAAAGGAGGAGGGAAATAATTAGTAACCTGAATGGCTATCTAACATCTTTTAGCGTCTCAGGAAGTAGGCATGATGGAATACAGAACAATCATAGTAGAACTGGTAACATAGTTATCAGAACTTCTACATGAAAGTGATGTAATTCTATCTGCTGAAGCTAATGCTAAGCCTTATCTCAGAGGCTATAATACTGAGGACAGGCCCTCCAGGTTGGGGGTTGGTCGTACGGCTAACATCCGTGCATCGGAAAACAAAATCTGTTATGAATGCTTTACAAGAGCCTCGGATAATAAATGACAACAATGGCAACCGAACCCGGCACCGAAAAAAGGACTACGATTTGAACATCGGAACATGGAATGTATTAACAATGTTACAAGCAGGCAAGATGGAAGAAATCGCGAATCAAATGATAAAATATAAATTAGAACTTCTAGCTCTTCAAGAAATACGATGGAAAGGTAGAGGCATAGTTAATAAACAAAAATACTCTTTATACTATAGTGGGGATAATAATCGATCAGGATTATATGGTACTGGAATTATGATAAGTAAAGATCTTAGAAAGTCTATTATAGATTTTAAACCAATTAGTGCTAGATTGTGCAGCATAAGATTGAAAGGTAGATTTTGTAATATAACTATATTATCAGTGTACGCTCCAACAGAAGAAGCTGAAGACGATGAAAAAGATAATTTTTATGAAGAATTAAATGACGCATGTGAAAATATCTCCTCATACGACACAGTAATTATAATGGGTGATCTCAATGCCAAAATAGGCAAAGAGGATTTTGTGCAGAATACTGCGGGTAAATATTCTCTCCACGAAGTAACTAATATGAATGGCCAAAGATTGTGTCACTTCGCGAATGGCGCGTCACTCAAAATAAAAAGCACTGCATTTGAGCGGAAAAACATACACAAAGGAACATGGAGAGTACCTGGCTCCGATTCAGTAAATCAAATAGATCATGTACTAATATCTGCTAGGAAATCATCTTCAATAATTGGAGTAAAAAGTTGCCGTGGGGCGAACTGTGATAGTGACCATTATCTAGTCAAAGTACGGTTTCGTCAAAGAATATCGAATGTAGCTGCCCAAAGAGGACTAAGAAAAAAGAAATGGGCAACAGATAAGTTTAAGGACAGAAATACTGTAGAAAATTTTCAATCCACTATCTATCAACTGATGGAAAATCAGAATACATCAACAATTGATGATGAATGGCAACAAATGGAAGGAGCGATAAACAGAGCTGCCAGTGTTAATATTGGTGTAAAATCTAGAGAGAGAAATGCTGAATGGTTTGATCAGGAATGTAGAGACGCGATTGAAGAAAAAAACACTGCTCGATCAAAAATGATGCAAAGAAATACAAGGTTAAATAAGGAAAACTATACTCAGAAAAGAAAAATTGCTAATAAAATATGCCGTAAAAAGAAAAAAAGGTATATGGAAAATAACATAATAAAAATTCAACAAGAACACAATAAACATGATATAAGAAAATTCTATTGTAATATAAGGAAAGAAATTAATGGATATCAGCCTAGATTAAATATTTGTAGAGATAAGCAAGGAAATATGCTCACGAGCGAAGACGACGTTACAAATAGATGGGTACAATACTTCGATGAGCTACTGAACGTGCAACAATTAGAAAGTCCAGCAGGAATTTATGATGTATATACTGCAGAGCCGTTGATACCCTCAATATCATTTGATGAAATAAGAACTGCAATACATAAGCTAAAAGATAATAAAGCCCCTGGAGAAGATGGTATAACAGCTGAACTGTTAAAAAAGGGAGGTGAATTTCTGCATCGTCAAATGCATAAACTAATATGCAAAATCTGGGATGAAGAACATATGCCAAACAAATGGAGAACAGGGCTGTTATGTCCCATTCATAAAAAAGGCGACAAAACTGAATGTACAAATTATAGGGGAATATCATTATTAAATACTGCATATAAAGTATTATCAAATATAATATTCGAAAGATTAAAACCATATGCAGAGGAAATTATAGGAGAGTACCAGTGTGGATTCCGGAGCGAAAGATCAACAATTGATCAAGTATTTATATTGAAACAAACAATGGAAAAATGTTATGAGTACAATAAAGACATACACTTCTTGTTTGTTGATTTTAAACAAGCGTTTGATAGTGTAAGTAGGGATCAAGTTCTTGCTTCCTTGTTAAGACAGGGAGTACCCAAAAAACTTGCCAACGTAGCTATGATGACAATGAGCGAATCTAAAGCTAAAATAATGATACAATCAAAAATATCGACAGAATTTTATATTAAGTCGGGTGTAAGACAAGGCGACTCTCTCTCTGCCATGCTGTTTAACATGGTATTGAATTATGCAGTTGAGAAACTCGATAAGGGAGGAAACATATTTATAAGGTCTCATCAAATAATTGCTTATGCTGACGATATAGCAATCGTATCAAGAAGTTATAGAGATATGACTGAGGCGTTTATTGTGCTCGAAAGTGAAGCAAAAAAAGTTGGTTTAGCTATCAATGAAAATAAAACAAAATATATGAAAATGTCGCGAAATGAAAGTAGAAGATACCCACAGAATATTACCATTGGGGAATACAATTTCGAAGGTATTAAGAGTTTCTCATATCTCGGAGTAATAGTCAGAAATGACAACAGTATGCATCATAACGTACAAGATAGAATTAATGCAGGAAACAAATGCTACTACGTACATAAAAAGCTAATACAATCTAAATTAATAACCAGACAATCAAAATTAATAATTTATAAAACTATCATACGACCAGTGATAACATATGGCTGTGAAGTATGGAGTCTGACGAGGCATGATGAAAATAGCTTAAGAGTATTTGAAAGAAAAATACTGCGTAGAATTTTTGGCGCAAAAAGACTCGAAAGTGGAGAATATGAAAGAAGAACTAATTCTGAACTCTCCGAGTTAATAGAAGGAAAAGACATAGTAAAATATGCAAAAGCGCAGCGCCTAAGATGGGCAGGCCATGTTGCTCGAATGAAGGAAAACCGCGCTCAATATAAAATTATGTATGCAATCCCTGAAGGAACAAGAGCAAGGGGACGACCAAGAAATAGATGGGCTGATAATATTGATAACGATGCTAGAATTCTTAATGTCCGAAATTGGAGATCAGGAGCACAAAATAGAGAACAATGGCGAGCAGTTGTAAAGCAGGCCAAAGCTCACCCCGAGCTGTAGAGCCATATGATGATGATGATGATGTCAACTTGTTTTCATAAGTATGTCATTCTAAATTAGCTTCATTAATAATCTTTGTTAGTTGTCTGTATTCCCCTTCTTTTTCAACATTAATCTTCAGTTGATGGTTATTCATCATATTTATTTTATAGTTAATTTGTACATCTTTCAGTATTTTATTAACTTTGGAGTATTCTACAACATTACTTAAGATAACCGGAGGAGGTTTGTTTTTTCTTGTAATGATGGGTTTATCAATTGAAATTTTTGGTTTAATCACCTTTAATTTTTCTACACTATTTTCTTTCTGTATTTCCGGTGAGTGCTCCGCTTTTCTTTTTTTCCCTGTACGTTTAACAATCCACCCGGTTTCCCGAGTTAGTTCTTCTAACTAAGAAAAATCTGTACAGTATTCTACTGCACTTTTAGTTAATTGCTTTTTCTTTAGCATTTTATTTTCTTCGGTTAGAGCGTGAATCTGACTCATTAAGTCGCTACACATCTTCTCTAGTTCACTTATTCTTAAATGAAACTGTTTCTCTACTGTAATACCCACGTCCAGGGGTTTATTCTGACCGTCATCGTTAGACATAATTTTTATTAAATTCGAACCAGTAATATTTCTAGTGACATTAGCCTGGATTCCCGCTTTGTCACTGGTTTTATTTTCAACTACAGGTGGTGATCTGCCCACTAAACCGCCCTTTTTAAAAGGGTCGGCTGCGTTGAACGTAGATACATTTTTAACCACTGGCGACTTAACTAATCCCTTTGTGGAATTAGCCAAGCCCTCGCCGGCAGCCGTGGTCTCTGCTGACATTTTGGTAGATATCCCTACCATATTTTTATCTTTATTTGTGTTCATTATTTTATATTTTTATATTTTGTATTTTATACCTACTACTAGGTATTTTAACTGCCGCCCCTTTGGGGAACCGACGCAGACCAGAGAGCCGTCCATTCTGGATCAGTCGCTTCTGGATTTTCGTTGGATTTTAGAGTACTCGTACCCCAAGCATTCCTTACTGCGGATGTTTCTAAGCCCCAATCCGCCGGGAGCATAACTATATTTATACATAATAAAGCTGCATGTTTTAAATATTGTCAATTGTAGTTAATTTTAATGGCCGACGTCTGAATAAAATTCAATCGGTGCAGTGGAATAGGTTCGAAGAGCTGCCGTTAAACTTATATTTTCCCAAGAATATTTGTTCAATTGGTCTTTTGAAGTTTCCTTATTTACGGAAACTTTAAGAAAAATTTATTTTTTTAATTCCTCTTATTATTTTTTTTATATTTTTTTATCCATATTTCATAAAAATTTCTCAATATATATTTTTTTATTTCAAGTTGTTTTCCAATAATTTTTTGATAAATTTATTTTTAATTTTAATTTTTTTATTTCAATCACTCTAAAACAAAGAGGATGCCATCAAAAAATTCCAAGACATTGCTTTTTAGGCTTGCAGTGTCAACTATATAGTAATTTGGAATAGATACAACAAAGTTATAAAGAAGCAAAATTTTTTATTCAATCAAAGTTTGAAACGAAAGCTAGTTGATATGGTCATAATAGCAAATCCTTTTGGACTTTTGCAAAAAATTTAAAAAAAGACAATAGCGGGTCTTCTTTTCCTCCACTTGCTGAAATAAACAACCACATCGCATCAGATTAAATCGATCGAAATTCGAAAACTCAAATTTGCTTGGTAAACGTTTTGATTCTAACTCGTCGCTGCCTCAGTCAGCTCAAAGACCTTCTTCTGTTCCAGAAGTTGGCTAATCCTTTGGTATAATGCACTTTAGGACCCGAGCAGTGATGAAAATCTTGAAAAATTTTGATACTAAAAAATTTGGCGATCCGGAAAAAAACAAATATACCTCCATTTCAAGACCTGTGTGCAATCTTTTCCATCTTTCATTTACTTCGTGCATTTATCCTACTCAATGAAAGGTTGCATATGTTTTTGCAATTTCTAAAAAAGAAAAGTGATATCTCCTACCGACCTTTTGGTATTACTTCTGTCCTTTCCAAAATAATGGAAAAAGTTAAAAACCATAAGCTTTTTAATATCTAGAGCGTAAAATTTTGCTTCATGATCAACAATTCCTAACTGTGCAAAAAGCTTAAAGTCAGTCTTCATCATTCTGGCGGTTGTGATGTTATAGCTTTCGAAATTTCTAAAGTAAAATGCAGGGCTTTAGGTCCAGGTAGCGCCTTTCTTAAATGAATTGGAAATTTCCTTTTGAATCGTACGATTCGTGTTCTTGTCGATGAATATTCATACTAAGATTTTAAAATAAATGCTGGTTTCATTCAGAGATTTGTTTTATCTCCCAGTCTTTTCCTAAAATTTATAAATGACCTACTTTCAATAACCTCCAATCCGCGTCATAGCTTCGCAGACGACAAAATCCAAAAATGGGGTGAAATCGAAATAGTTGAAATCAACATAAACAAATGATATTATAATTATAAAATAAATTATAATATTATAGTTTAGTTATTTCATAAATTTATTAATTTGATTATATCAATACTTACAATACAATCCCTGTTAACAAGTGCAAAATATAATGTTGAAGCTTCAATGTTAACGTTTAATTTTGGAAAAACATACACTGGTGAATAAGTTACTGTTTTATAACAGCATAAAAGCTTTAATTTTTAAGACCTACTAGTCCTTCAATAGGGAAGGTTCTATAATTTTTGCTGTTTTATAACAGCATAAAAGCTTTAATTTTTAAGACCTACTAGTCCTTCAACAGGGAAGGTTCTTAAATTTTTGCTTAGCAAACTTATGATGGATCTGCCTTTCCCCTTCCTGTTCCCATCCATCCATATTTTTAGGTTCTAGGAAATCCATTGTGAACTCCATCAAATTTAGAATTTCACCCCTAATTTTATTATCTAAGCAAAAATTAATCTATACATGGTGTAGTGGTTAGGACATACGACTTGTAGTCAAAATGTCTCGGTTCGAGTCCAGGCTGGGGCAAATTTTTTTTTTTTTAAATTAAATTTTTGTTATCTATTTTCTTTTTAATAAAATTGTATGAAAAATTTAATTTTTTAGAAAATTTGACAGAAAACTCTCATTTATATTAAAAATTATTAAGTTTTTTAAATATTGTTATAAAAAAATTCAAAGCAGTTAATCAAGACAAACAATTGATACCATAGCAACCATAATTATTTTCAAAACAAAAATTAAGGTAAACAAAAAATCGATGGATGAAAATCGAATTTATCAAAAAGTGGCTAGGACGTCGGCCTTTTAATTGATAAGTGTGGGTCGAATCTCGTTCAGGGCATATTTTTTTTTAATTCACCTATTTTTTTATTTCTTTATATAGAAATTCTTATTTATTTAATACACAAAGTGTACGCACGGGTATCTAAAAGTTGACAAGGTCAACTATAATATTCCTCGTTTTAACTGAAATAAAGTTACCAATTGCTTTAATTATTTGAATGTTTTGAAATACAAATAAAGCAGTTCCAATATTCGAAGTTTTATAAAATTAAAAATCAATTCTGTGATATGTTTTTAGTTGTGTAAGACTAATAACAGGCTCTCAATATTTTATTTTTTGTGTAAAATAAAAGCCCAATTTTATTTAAGACTGAAATCGAACCAAATTTGGGTAAATTTAAATAAAATTACACTTTTGTTATTCACAAAAAAATATTAACATCTAGCGCTACAAGAAAAGTGCAGCGCACGATTAAATTTTCTACTGAACGAATTGTATTGTGTAGCGATTGAATTAACGTGTTTACATTTTAACGTAAAAATGTTTGTTTGCAAGATTTTTCTGATAATTTTTGATAGTAAAGCATTTCTTATAAAATTAAAAATATAAATTGATTAAAAAATAAAAAATATAAGATTAAAAATAACATTCGCGTTTGATTAATTTTAATAATCTGAATTATATTTTAAATAAAAGAATAACAAGGATAGAAATAGAATTATAGAACTGATTTTTAATACCATAGAAATTTTCCGTTGTGTCCATAATTTAAATAAAATAAAAATATACCAAAAGTCACTCAAAATCAAATGTAATTTAATTTTGTTGCAAATTGTTCAATAACGGCTGGGTAGCACAGTGGCTGAGTGCGACTTTTATGCGGAAAGGCCCGGATTCGAATTCTAGTACAAGTGAAAAAACCTTTCTGATTTTCGACACTACTCAGAATATAATATGACTCCTGTACCAATATGTACCATGGTATAGACAGGCTTATTACCCTAACAGTTCAACAGTTAGCGCTTAAAAAAAAAAAAAAAACATACAACAAAAATATAAAACATACGTTAGATGCTACACCGCTGCGATTTACTGTGGCGCTACTTTATTCTGAACTCAACTATTGCTTAAATTTTGTCGCAGATTTTTTACATCAAAAAAAGTATACAAAACAAATATATTATCGGAGTAGGTTACATGCAAAAAAAAATCAAACTTAAAAAAGACATTTTATCGGTGGTGTGGTGTTTTTCGTCGTTTATTTCAAACATTACGAAAAGATGAGTCATAAATTGAAATATTTTGAATTTGATATACATATATTAATTTTTTTTTAATATTTTTAATAAAGTACAATATCTTAATTGCAATGTTTTATTTAAAAACGATAACCAATCAAACTACTAATACAAAAATATGTTAGCGAGATTCCGCTATTTTAAATCACAATTTTTTTTCATAAAATGTAATTCGATCATCAATTGTATTGATAACAGCAACAGATATGTATTTAAAATAGAATATATAGGCAAATATAAAACAAAAATTAATATGAATTGAATTTTTTTTTTATTTTTGTTAAAATTGTAATAGGAAAGCAGGTATGATATTAACCCTAGAGCAGTAAGCTTATTTTTATTCTCTTATTGCTAAGAATACATCGAATCGACGAATATGTGTATAAAGGCATTATTATGTCTAGAAAATATAGGAGAGTCTCATTTTTTTTTACATTTCTTAAATAACCAAAATAATATAATAGAACTTAAAAGCAGAAATCATAACTTAAATCTCTAAAATTTATATAAAAACAGAAAAGAAAATTAATAGTGATTAGGTAGCAAATATTGTTATAAATATAAAATTACATAGCAACATTGAAACGTGACCATTTTATTATTTGATGTTCTCCGCATATGTGTTTATTACACGTTGTACATTGAGTTTTTGTCAATCGTCTTTTTATACCCTACACCTATAGAATAGGTAAAGGGGTATATTAACTTTGGTATGGTGTTTGTAACCACCTAAAGGAAGCGAGCTAGATATGGAAAAGTATATATATTTGTGATCAGCGTAACCGCCTTAGTCGATATAGCCATGTCCGTCCGTCCGTCCGTCCGTCCGTCCGTCCGTCCGTCCGTCCGTAGGCACGATAACTCAAAAAATAATGGAGCTATCTTGATGAAATTTTAACTGTAGGTTACTAGGACTGAAAGTACGGCGGGGATTGCATATGGGCGAAATCGGCCCATGAGTTCGGATTCTGGACCTTTTAATCGAATTTAGGCCAAACGAGCATAATTCCGAAACCAATGAAGATAGAACCTCCAAATTTAGTATCAGGATGTCCCTTCCTATTTCCTAAGTGTCTTGTGAATTTGGGTCCCATTGGAGTAGTGGGTCGGGGACCAGCCACACATTTCCGAAGACCTTAAAGCATATCTTTAAAATTAAGAAAGATAACAACTTGAAAAAAGGTAGAAGCTTCCAATTTGCCACAAGGGTGTTCTTTACTATCTCTTGCGTGCTCCCCTAATTTGGGATCAATTGGAGTGGTGGTTCTGTACCCGTCTCTGACCTACCAAGTTTTAAAGGCTTATAATCGAAATGCCTAAAAATAGTTACTTAAAATTAGGATAGACCGTTCAAATTGTGTACAAGGGTTAACTAGTACTATAAGTACAGCGCGGACTATATAAGGGCGAAATCAGCCCAACGGTTCGGATTCCGGACCTTTTAATCGGTGTCAGGGCTAACGAACATATATAAAAAAAGTCACGATAACTCAACAACTAATGAGGCTATCTTCATGAAATTTGTGCTGTAGGTTATTGGTAATGAAACTACGGCGGTGATCACGTACGGTGAGGATTGGACAATGGGTTCGGAACATAGAACTTTATGATCGAATTTAGGCCAAACGAGCATAATTCCGAAACCAATGAAGATAGAACCTCCAAATTTGGTATCAGGGTGTCCCTTCCTATTTCGTAAGTGTCTTTGAAATTTGGGTCCCATTGGAGTAGTGGGTCGGGGACCAGCCACTCAGTTCCGAGGACCTTAAAGCATATTTTCGAAATTAATAAAGATAGTAATTTGAAACAAGTGTAGAAATATGGGTGTTATTTACTATTTC
The DNA here is from genome assembly GCA_963082915.1 of Dolichopus griseipennis. Taxonomy (NCBI): domain Eukaryota; kingdom Metazoa; phylum Arthropoda; class Insecta; order Diptera; family Dolichopodidae; genus Dolichopus; species Dolichopus griseipennis. The sequence goes on along the minus strand of OY720441.1, from coordinate 216,097,811 downwards.
CTGCTCGTCCCCATAATTTGGGATCAATTAAGGTGGTGGTTCAGTACTTCTCTTAAACCCCTTCAAGTTTTAAAAGCTTATCATCGAAATTAATAAAAATTATAACTTAAAATTAAGATAGAACCTCCAATTGTGTTGGATTAACTAGTATTGAAAGTACGTCGGGGACTACATATGGGTGAAATCGGAACACGGGTTCGGGTTCTGGAACTTTTGATCGTTTGTGTAAATAAAAATTTAATAGTGAGGTAAGTAATAATTTCCAAATAAAAAAATATATAATAGTATATAATATAATAATTCATATTATTACTAATTCGGTAATTATATAAATTCTTTTTTATGTTATTTTATGATATGTATATATATACATATATATATATATATATATATATATATATATATATATAATATATTTTATATTTATCAAAATAAAAATAATAAAATAGATTTTCAATTTAATAAAAAAAAATTTATTATTTTATAAAACTTTGCGAATGTACCTACCTAAATATTATACACCTCTATGCATTTATTAACTTATAATTATATATTTTGTATGTATTTAATTAATGAGAAGATGTATATATTACATTTACTTATAAAACAAAATTATTTAAAAAATTTTTTAAGTAAAATGTTTTTCTAAATTACAGTTATTATATTATATTTAATTTTTTTTATGTTTGAATTTGCTTTAAATTAAAGATCTAGCACATTTTATATAAATGAGGGTCTAGAACGGAGTGATAGTGTTCCTTTTATCAAATTTTAAACATTAGTCTCAGGTTCAAATCCTGATGGTTGTGAAAGGCACATTTTAATTTTTTAATTTGTTTTTTTTTCATTTTAAATTATTTTTTTTTTTATAAATTTATATTTATAAATTTATTTTTTATGTTATTCTTTATTTTTTATATATAAATTTTCATATATATGAAATAAATTTTTAATTTAATAAATAAATTAATTAAATTATAAAATTATTTTTGCGACTGTACCTCCTAAACATTTTACAAATGTATGGATTCATAAATTCATAATTATTTACTTTGTGTGTATTTAATTAATGAGAAGATGTATATTACACTTACTATTAAAACAAAATTATTTTAATAAAATTTTTTTCCTAAACTACAGTTATTAAAATTAATTTAATTTTTTAAGTTTGAATTTTCTTTAAATTAAAGATCTATCACAAATAATTTTAGAGAGGGTATAGAACGGGGTGATAGTGTTTGTTGTACCAAATTTTAACTATTATATATAGTCTCTGGTTCAAATCCTGATAGTGGTGGATGACAGAATTTTTTTTTTTTTTTAACTTAAATGTTTTTTTTTATATATATTTATTTTTTTTAATGTTATTCTTTAATTTTTTATACCCTACACCTATAGAATAGGTAAAGGGGTATATTAACTTTGGTATGGTGTTTGTAACCACCTAAAGGAAGCGAGCTAGATATGGAAAAGTATATATATTTGTGATCAGCGTGACCGCCTTAGTCGATATAGCAATGTCCATCCGTCCGTCCGTAGGCACGATAACTCAAAAAATAATGGAGCTATCTTGATGAAATTTTAACTGTAGGTTACTAGGACTGAAAGTACGGCGGGGATTGCATATGGGCGAAATCGGCCCATGGGTTCGGATTCTGGACCTTTTAATCGATTGAAGGGCTAACGAACATTTATAAAAAATCACGATAACTCAACAACTAATGACACTATCTTCATCAAATTTGTGCTGCAGGTTACTAGTAATGAAACTACTTCGGGGATTGCGTAAGGTCGGGATTGGACCATGGGTTCGGAACCTAGATCTTTTTGATCGAATTTAGGCCAAACGAGCATAATTCCGAAACCAATGAAGATAGAACCTCCAAATTTGGTATCAGGGTGTCCCTTCCTATTTCCTAAGTGTCTTGGGAATTTGGGCCCCATTGGAGTAGTGGGTCGGGGACCAGCCACACATTTCTGAAGACCTTAAAGCATATCTTTAAAATTAATAAAGATAACAACTTGAAAAAATGTAGAAGCTTCCAATTTGCCACAAGGGTGTTCTTTACTATCTCTTGCGTGGTCCCTTAATTTGGGATCAATTGGTGAGGTGGTTCAGTACCCCTCTCAGACCTACCAAGTTTTAAAAGCTTATAATCGAAATTACTAAAAATAGTTACTTAAAATTAAGATAGACCGTTCAAATTGTGTACAAGGGTTAACTAGTACTATAAGTAAAGCGCGGGCTGTATAAGGGCGAAATCAGCCCATGGGTTCGGATTCTGGACCTTTTAGTCGGTGTCAGGGATAACGAACATATATTAAAAATCACGATAACTCAACAACTAATGAGTCTATCTTCATGAAATTTGTGCTGTAGGTTATTGGTAATGAAACTACGGCGGTGATTACGTACGGTGAGGATTGGACAATGGTTTCGGAACTGAGAACTTTTTGATCGAATTTAGGCCAAACTAGCGTAATTCCGAAACCAATGAAGATATAACCTCCAAATTTGGTATCAGGGTGTCCCTTCCTATTGCGTAAGTGTCTTTGAAATTTGGGCCCCATTGGACTAGTGGGTCGGGGACCAGGCACTCAGTTCCGAGGACCTTAAAACATATTTTCGAAATTAAAAAAAATAGTAACTTGAAACAAATGTAGAAGTTTCAAATTTGGCCCAGGGTGTTCTTTACTATTTCTTCTGTGCCCCCTAATTTGGGATCATTTGGAGTGGTGGTTCAGGACCTCTCTTAGACCGCCCAATGTGTAAAAGCTTATCATCCAAATTAATAAAACTATTAACTTAAAATTAAGATAGAACGTTCCAATTGTATACAAGGGTTAACTAGTATTGAAAGTATGACGGGACTGCATATGGGCGAAATTGTACCATGGTTTGGGGTTCTGGAACCCTTGACAAGTTCAAGGACTAACAAACATATATCTTAAAAACACCATAACTCAAAAAATAATGCCGGTATTTTGATGAAATTTAAACTCTAGGTTACTAGTAATGAAAATACCAAGGGAACTGGTTCTGGTTGAGTTTAATTTCAAAGCCAAAGAATATATTTCCTATGTCCTATGTGTCTCCGAAATCTAGACTTAATTGTTGTGGTTCAGCTGCAAAGGTACTTGCTGCATTTATGTAAAATTTATTTGAATATTTAAATGAATTATATGAAAAGGTCTAAATTTGTAATTGTATTTTAGAAATACATTTATTGCATATTTTGCGTTTGTAAGCTTTTCTATTAGGTAAATAAACTAACCATTTAAAATAATTGCAATTTTTAAAAATTTGGATAATATATTTAATATTATGCTTTGATTATCTTTTTATCAGAAAATTTAATAATTAGAATTTTTTCATTTTGTAATTGAATTGGAATAAATATATTTTCATTTATTTCAAGTTTTTTTGTTTTTTAATATTTTTAAATTGATAAATTAGTAAGAATTTGTAATATTTTTTAATAGATAGTGTAATTAGAAAATGTTTTTAGTATTATAAAGTTAATTTGGTTAGCTATGTCTTACGATCAAATTAATAACAGCTTTTATGGTGTTAAAATGACTAATGGATATGTCCTTAAATTTGAACCAAATAGGTGTAGGGTATTTCTAAGGCGGTTGCACCGACTGACTGTTTCTTAACTTGTTTTATAATCACAGAAACTGCAGACCTTTCTTGTTTTGATTAGATGTTCATCCTGTGCACTGCAATGGATGCAGTACTTACTTGTGTGTAGTTCAATTCCTGTATGTTACTGTGACATCACAAATTAAATATAAGTACAAAACTAAATGATTGAGAGATGCACAGAAAGTAGAAAGAAGAACAACAAAAATTCTAAGAATTACAAGCAAAAAATTTTAGATGTTCGTTGAATCGACGAATACTTACTGTTCTAGGGTCAAGGAAAATTTTAAAGTAATAAAAATATTAAGTTTAAAGTTTCTGACTAATCAAATTAGTACCGCGTTCGAAAATATATTTTTAAAAATCTGAATTTTTATTTTTTTTGCAATATTTATATAACATGTAATTTGAAAATTTGTCAAAGTACTAAAAAATTTACAAAAGTAACTCGGTATTACAAAGTACTTCAATATGACAGTATTAGGTATTTAATTTTAATTTGTAATTGTAATTTTTTAATATTTATTAAAAAAATTGTAAATCATTTTTATACCCTACACCTATGAAATAGGAAAAGGGTATATTAATTTTGGTATGGTGTTTGTAACCACCTAAAGGAAGCGAACTTAATATGGAAAGGCATATATATTTGTGATCAGCGTGACCTCCTGATGCGATATAGCCATGTCCGTCCGTCCGTCCGTAGGCACGATAACTCAAAAAATAATGGAGCTATCTTGATGAAATTTTAACTGTAGGTTACTAGTATTTAAAGTACAGCGCGGACTGCATATGAATTTAGGCCAAACGAGCATAATTCCGAAACCAATGAAGATAGAACCTCCAAATTTGGTATCAGTGTGTCGCTTTCGATTTCCTTTGTCTTCTTGAAATTTGGGCTCAATTGGAGTAGTGGGTCGGGGACCAGCCACTCAGTTCCGAAGACCTTAAAGCATATTTTCGAAATTAATAAAGATAGACACTTGAAACAAATGCAGAAGCTTCAAATTTGGCACATGGGTGTTCTTTACTATTTCGTGCACATCCCCCTAATTTTGGATCAATTGGAGTGGTGGTTCAGTACCTCTCTTAGATCCCCCAAGGTTTAAAAGCTTATCACCAAAATAATAAAAATAGTAACTTAAAATTAAGAACGTTTCAATTGTGTACAAGAGTTAACTAGTATAGAAAGTATGACGGGGACTGCATATGGGGACTGCATATCGGACCATAATTTCGAGTTGTGGAACCTTTGGAAAGTTCAAGGACTAACAAACATATATCTTAAAAACACCATAACTTAAAAAATAATACCGCTGTTTTGATGAAATTTAAACTTTAGGTTACTATTAATGAAAGTACCATGGGAATTGGTTCTGGTCAAGTTGGGACAATGTGTTCGGGTTCTAGAAGATATTCCAATTTCAAGAAGCCAACAAAGATATTCCTTATTTCTTATGTGTCCCCGAAATTTAGACTTAATTGTAGTACTGGTTCAGGTGCCTCCTAAGATATCCCAAAATCAAAAAGCTTATCTTCCAAATTCATAAAGATAGAAACTTTAAATTTTATACACGAGGGTTTGATCCTATTTCTGTTTTTTTTAACACTTTTATATTTTTAAAAGATTAAGAATTTTACCAGAAAACATATTATGTATAATATTTTATAAATGAAAAACAAAATATTTTTTTAATAAACGATTATTTTTTAATTTTTTTTATTATATCATATATTTTATTGAAAAATTACCATAGGTGATATATAATTAAGACATTGTATACTTTACTTAAGCTATATTCAAAGTTACTTGCTGCATTTATGTGAAATTTAATTTTATATTTTAATGAATTATATGAGAAGTTCTAAATTTGTAATTGTATTTATTTATTTATTTATTTATTCTTATTAATAAAATGTATTAATACATATTTATTAATTTTTCTGGGCCGGTTGCCGTAAGGGCATGTGGGCCAGCTTAAAAAAACTATTTATTAATACTATTTATATTCTTATGTTATCTATTTTTGTGTGTGTTTTATTCTTTGTGGCTTTATGCTTCTTTCCATATTTCGTGGTGTTCTAATAGTTGTATTATTTTGTTAATGCTGGTTTTGGTATTTTCTGTTATTGTTGTTGTGATTGGTTTAGGTTCATTGGCCCAGATTCTAAGTGTTTCCGGATTCTAGATATAAGTGTTTTACTGTTACAGTATTGTCACAAAATCGACAAGTGGGAGGATTTTCTCTGGTGAATATGTGTTTATGTGTGTATAGAGTGCACCCCATTCTAATCCGTGACAGCTTTATTCCGGTTTCCCTACTTCTTTTGTTGATAAGTTTGGTTTCTTTAAGGTTTGGGAGATTTGCTTCCTAAAGCAAGTTGAGCAGTCCCATTCTTGTTGTTTTATATTTTCAATGTGTTCTGTAGTTCGTTTTTTCATCATTGTGTATGCTCTAGGATCTGAAAATGTAATTGGGCTCGTTAATGCATTTTTTGCCTCCTCGTTTGTCATTTTTTGGCAGACAACCATTTCATTTCTACTTATTCCTACGTGTCCTGGTATCCAGGCGATTTGAATTTTTCCTGTATTTCTTATTATAATATTTCTAATATTATTTATTTGCTGATTAGATGTTGTTTGGCTTTTGACTGCTCTAACCACACTAAGGCAGTCAGTATATATTACGTATTTATTGTTCCTTTGCTGGGCTTCTTTGACAGCTTTCAGTAGAGCCACTTTCTCCGGTACGTATATTTGACAGTAGTCGAGCAGGAGGGTGGTTTTTAGTAAATTTTCATTTTCTATTATGGCTATAGCAACTCCTCTTATTCCTTTTGTGGCATCAGTAAAAATTGGTATTAGTGTTTTGGTTTGATCCTGGTGTTCTTTAAAGAGTTTCCTGTATGTTTCTTCATCTGTTTCTGATTTCTTGTTTTCTGCCATTTTATCATGTACCCATTGGTTCATGTTTCCCCATAAATGTTGGTCTCTTTCTTGTGTCTCTTGATGAGTGGGTATTTCTAGTTCTATTTCCTCTAACAGGTTTGTTTGCAGGTTCGTTTTGTTGGTGAAAAACCGACTTTTGGCAAATTCGTTTTCTGCAAACATGTAAAGCTTCGGTCTTGTTGGGTGAAAAATAAAACTTAAAGCCCAGTTGTTAATTAAATTCAATGCTCTTTGTAAAGCATTTTCTCTATGTGACTTGTCTCCTGTTGCAGTGATTATTAAATTATCTGCATATATATCTGAAATCTCTTCGATTTCCAAGAGTTTTGTGCTTAAACCTTGAATGTATACATCAAAGTGTTGTACTGAGAAGGGTGAACCTTGTGGTAATCCATGGTTAAGATTTTTGAAGTTTGATCTAAACCCATTGTAGCTTACTGCAGTTTTTCGATTCGAGAGGAAGCCAGCTGTGTAGTTTGTAATGTTCCTTCTTGATTTCAGTTTTATTAGTTGTTCTATTACTATTTTCTGTTTTACCAAAAGCTTCTTTAGATCACAGGAGATTATGTCCATATGACTTTTATTTTGGAGAGCTGCGCTTGTAGTTCTAGTTGATGATGCAATGTACTAGTACCTCTATGTTCTCTGAAACCTTGTATTTCATCTGGTGGAATGTATTTTATTAGATAGCTTAGTCTTCTGCTGCTATTTTCTCCAGTACTTTACTAGTGGGGCTTAACAAAGAAATATATCTCTAATTTTCCTGGATAATCGATCTTTTCCTGGCTTTGATATTGGTAAAAGTTCTACCATTTTCCAGCTTTGTGGTAATTTCCCAGTACTGTACACTTTATTGTACAATTTTGTTAATCTTTCTATGTATTTTTTGTAGTATTTTTCAGCATAGTGGAAGTTATTTCGTCCATGCCCGGCGTTTAAGGTTTTGGATTACCCATGTCACTTCGTCACTAGTTATTGGTAGATCCATAGTTGCAAATCTAATGATACATTTGTAATTGGCGGGAAGTACTCTGGTTCTGTGTCTTGTAAGTTGGTTGTTGAATATGATGCGCAGCAATCGGCTAGGAACTCCACATTTTTTATTGGATTTGTTTCCAGTTTGTTTCCTTGTTGTATGGCAAGTGTATCCATCGGTGTTTTTTTACCAAGGATTGCTATGTCCCTGCTCCATGTTTCGTTTGAGTTGCTATTGTTTTTTACGTTTGCAAACTTTTCCCACGAACTCCTCCTTGCTTGCTTTATTTCCCTTCTTAATTTTGCGCTTTTTTTTAGCATGATTAATGTATGTTCTTCTAAATGCTCTCAATAATTATGTTTCTTCTTTAGAGAGGTCTGTAATTTTTTTATTCATACATGCTGGTTTGTTTATTTGTTTTCTTGATAAGATTATTGGCATGGATTTGGATGCATATCTTATAGTTTTCGTGAGAAAGGCTGCTTCTTGGTTGATGTTTTCTGATTTTGTAAAAATATATCTCAAATACAAATACAAAAATATAAGCCAATAATTATAGCTTTGCAAGAAACAAATATACATAAACCTAACATTAAAAACAACTATAAACACTAAAAATGTCTACTACCGATAACGCACCGCAGGTGCGGAGGTGTAGGTTTCTTGATCGACTCCGGTATAAAATTTGAACAAATCCAATTAAATACACCCCTTCAAGCTATTGCTATCAAAACTTAATTACCAAATTTTAAAGAAAATAACTCTATTATTAACATCTATCTAGAAAAAGAACTTAAGCTCGAAAACGCGCATTTAGATCAATTAATGTCACAAATATCCACTCCATACCTAATCTTAGGAGACATGAATGCTAGAAGTCAAACCTGGGGAGATAGAATAACAAACCGAAGAGGTGCATTGATGTATGGGCTATACCTCACAATAGCCCATACATCAATAGCATATCAACTAAATTGGAAAATTTGAGAAAATCTGAAAGGATACGACCACCACGCTATAATTATTAACAATAGAAACAAAACAATTATAAAGTACAAAAACAAAACCAGCTACAATACAAGGGAAGCAAACTGGGAGCAATATAGAACACTTGTAATTGTATTTTAGAAATACATTTATTGCATATATTGCGTTTATAAGCTTTTCTAATAGGTACATAAACTAACCATTTAAAATAATTGCAATTTTGAAAAATTTGAATTATTAAATATGTTATGCTTAAATTAGCTTCTTATCACAAAATTTAATTTTTCTCTATGTGTATTATTTTATTCATATGCAAGAAATTTTACATTTACAAGAAATTAAATTTTTGCTTTATTAGATTTCTATTTTCTAAATTTAAAAGATCATATACTTATTCGATGGCTCCAAAAAATAACTACGTAAGTCAAGTTTGATATGACGATTAAAATATTTGTCTTAGGTATAAGTAAATTCATATCTTTTTTTGTTACTTGTTAATTTTTTATAATTAAATTTCTTATAAATAATATTTTTTTGGTTTTAAGTATAGTTACAACGAAACAAAATTAAAACAAGGTAGAATGTAAACCAAAGGTAAGCCTTCTTATATTAGCATTTTTAGGAGAAATAAAGAAAGAAAAATATGCCGTAAAGAACGTCATAAGTCTTGAAGATCACAGAATAAAATTTTTTTAAATATTTTTCAACGGTTTTTTCAATTTTACATTTAAAATCGCGAATTTTAATTTGTATTTTTAATTTATTCAAAAAAATAACAAAATTATCTTATTCTTAGCACCCTCTTTTTGCCGGAGACTGAGGGCCGTTTTTCTTTTTGACTTATCATATGATTTTTCTAGGGATGATGATACTTCAGTGGTTTCCCGTTGCCTTCTGAAGGGTTTTCGGTAGTTTTCCTTCTTTATAACTCAGCCGCCCTTTCAGGAAACAGGCGCTGTTTGTAGCCGCCTATTATAGGACAGACGCTACTGTGAATTAAGCTTCCAGTTGACGTTCAGAAACTTAACCCGCCAAATTTAGTTTGCTCGCTGACCCTAACTACACCACTTGGGTTGGATACCAAATCTTTCATCGGGGTTGCTCAGCTTAACAGGGGGGACCACGTGAAGGTAAAATTTGGCGTTGAGTAGTAGAGGCTAGGTTGATGTAACTGGATTCACATCAAATATATTTGCATACTACCCCAATTCCCTATTCACGACATAAGTTATTTTGGTAAATAAAATGTGTCGGGAATCCCAACGATGCTGGTGTTGTCGCACTGTTGGCCCCAAAACAAAATTATAATAAAATATATTTCCAATATTTTTGAACTTATTTTTCTTAAAACATCATTTTAGATTTACATCGTTATAATTTGGAGCCATCGATATATTATAATTTCATAAATCGGATTTATTCATATTTCAAAATTGTTATTAAAAAAAATTAAGTCAACAAAGCTTTTATTTTGTTTATTTTTTTTTTTTATTTTTCGTTCTCTAATTTAATAATGAATAGAGTATAAAACTTTAAGCTTTTTTTTTTATTTCTTTCTTTTATTTTAAAGAGCTTGAATTTTAAGGTTTTTGTTTTATATGGACTGTGCACATCTAGTTGTATTCATTATATTTGTTAGTAGGTTGCAAATCAGGTCTTTCTAAAGCGCTTATCCACAATTTTTTTAATGATTCCTGTTTTGGAAATTAAAAACATGAAACTTTAATCGAGCAAGAATCATAATTGGATTTACATCCAGAAACCGAACATTTTAGAACCATAATTTATTAAAAAGTTGCAATTTATGTTTAAATTAAAATGTTAATATTAATGTACTTAAAAAAATTTAATTTAAAATTTTAAAAAAGTTTAAAAAATTTACAGTATTAAAAAGAGTAATATAAAAAATACTTAAAAAAACTATTACAGTACGGCTATTTTCTGCACTCACTTTTTTTTTTCTACTGTTATCAAACAACAACAGACAAATAATTTTGCTTACCCAGAAATATGGTTGAATAAGAAATTCAGAAATTCTTAGCCAGAAATATGGCTAAGAATGGTGTAAAATTTTGAATTCTTCCTTTTCATGCTGAAAAATACGATTTCAAATTTAATTTTTTTATGTGTATAAAAAGAAAACTTCAATGTTTATTTTGATATATAATTTATATATTAACATTTAAATTAAAAATATAAAAACTCGATATTAGAAAAAATTTACTTACCAAAATTGCATCACAGATTATTATTAAACTTTTGAAGTTAGGTTAGGTTTTCTAAAATTATTTAAAATTTTTACTCTTGTGTACTCTCATTATTTTTTGACAGTATCATAATGGCTACGTTATGAAATGTACTGAAATATTATAAATATTTTTTTAGGAAAACAGTTCATAGCTTGAGTTCATAGCTGAATTTTTGATATGTTTTAAAAAAAACTCCAAATTTTATTTTTATGTAAAATTTAGAGTGTTTAGGGAAATATTTAATAAAGAAAAGTCTAAAAGAAAATATGGTTAAAATCATAAAAGTTTTTTTTTTTACAAAAAAATTGCAAAACCAAAAAAAAAATTTTTTTCGAGACTCGCTCTCATTTTTTTTTAATTCACTAATACATTCAAAAAATTTTATGTCATGGCATGAAGATATTGTACGTCGTGGTTGTGTGTATATCATATACGAGTACATATTACATAAGTGTCACCTTGCCAACTATAAAAATTATTGCACATCAAAATTATTATAAATACACTTCACAAAATAAATAATGATGGCAATACTTATACCTTTAAATTTATTATTATGCATCCCATACATGATGGACATGTTTTGTTGTTATGCATCCCTTACACGATGTTTTTAACTTGATATGCATATTTGTGAAATTGAATAGGTTGCATCACTCGTACAATTCTGAAATTTTTATTTTTTCTTTTCCTTAACACAAAATTTTAGAAAGGGAAGAATATAAAATTCAATATTGTAAATGTACATACCTAAACATTCATAACCAAATACAAACCAATTTTTTATGAAATAGTGGTAAACAGTGAACCAACACGTTTAATTTGAATTATCGTGTAGTATAGAATTCTTCCACGGACTGTCAATGTCGGTTGTATAAGACAAAAGTACAATTTTAATTAAATTTGCTCAGATTTGATACGATTTTAGTCTTACACAATAAAAGCATATCATCATATAATTTTTTAGTAATTTTATAAAACGTCAAATATCGGAACTGGTCTATATACATAAACTTGAAATTTGCGAATTAAAAATAATTTTTTAAATGAAATAAAATCAACAATTGCTTTGATTGATTGAATGCTCTGAAATAGAAATGGAGTAATTCCAAATTTTTTTCTAACCGTTATACAGTTCAGACGTGTTACGGAAAATCGAAAATAAATTAAAATTCTTATATGAGATAAAACAATTTCTTAAAGCAATAGAAATAGGCTATTGTCAATTTAAAAACATCGTTAGTAAAGAACGAAGAACTTTGCAATGAATTAAAACAAATAAGCTTAAATTAAAATAAAATAAGATTAGGTCAAAGTATGTCATTCTCTGATATTGTGAAACAAAATGCAAAGGTAAGCATTACTACACTACCAGCGATAGATTACCTTTGGTTATTAAACCGAAAAATAAACAAAAGTGTGACAAAACGAGAATGGATCTAAATAAGAAGGTTGATCCAAAAAATTTTAAAATAAAGAATATTGAGAACAGGAAAAATGGAGTGATATTAGTGGAAACCGAAAAAAATGATGAAAGAGAAAAAATTAAATGTGCATTAGAAAACAATCTAGTAGATGAATATGATATAAAAATCCTAGTGGAAATTAAACCAAGTATTGAGATAGTGCATATTAATACTGATTATACGGAGCAAGAATTAATAAGTATATTGAAAAGCCAAAATCAATTCTTAGAATTCAGTGAACTAAAATTATTAAAAAAATATGAGGTAAAAAAATTCAAAAATAGATAAAGAAACATTTCCTAGAACAATAGCGAGTGGAAAATTATCAACTGGCTGGCAAAGGTGTAAAGTCTTTGACGCCATTAGAATTCTTTGATGTTATAAATGCAAAGGTTTTAATCACAAATCTGTTGACTGCAAAAACGAGGAAACCTGTTAACAATGTCATGAAAAACATAAAAATAATGAATGTAATAATGAAAAAATTAATATTAACTGTTTAAAATCCAATGAAAAATTTAAACTTGGGCTGGATATAAATCATGATACTTTAAGTCGAGAGTGTCCTGCATATATCAAAAAACTAAAGCTAAAAAAACAGAAATTCGGTTACTAGCAGTTAAAGGAAAATGTATGTGTTAAGAATGCTGACACGATAAATATTCAAAAGTTAACTAAAATTAAAAACAAAACTTTTTCTGATTGTAATAATGATAATATTGGAACTTGTAATAGTAATAATAATAATAACATAAATAATGTAAAAATGATATAAAAGAATAGTAATAAGAATGATATTAATAGTAGTACATTAAATGAAAATGATATGAATGTTATGATTTTGGAAACCTAGAATGATCATATCAATATTAATAATAAAAATGAAAAATGTAGTAATAGAGATGTTAACAGTAGAAATAACCTCAGGTTAGATAAAATTAACACAGAAAATAAAAATAGTAATATAAATACTAGTGATAAAACGCAAAAACACGCTAAGAAGAAAAAAACCAATAGTTTGCTTAAATGTGTTCCTAAGATTTGATCAAAAAAATCGAATACTAATGACAGAAAATCAAAAATTATTAGTTATTCAAATGGAGTTAAAAGAGAAAAATTGCAACAACAGTCGAATTAAACAAATAATACTAAAAAGGAAGATAAAAATAATAGTGCCATAGAGATTAATTTTAAAGATAATGTTTCTGTCACGCCGCCGTCTAAATCTTCAAAATGCTATCAAAAGAAATAAAAAGAATAATAGTTTTATTGATTCAATGTTTCCACCAATTGTTAAAATGACAAAAAAAGCGATCGAAGATGGTGATAGCATATATATACTCTTTCGGCTAAGAGATCACAGAATTTATAATAATGTAAGATTGTATCTATCATACTTTCACGATGTGGATGCACGTAATATATATATATAAATAGAGTAAAACAAGGAAAGAAACAGTCAGTCAAATTTAATGGGAAGTCTATAAGTCATTTTAAAATTATTAAAGCTTTTATCAGTTTCATCATAAGACATGGCTAACCAAATTTACTTTATTATACTAAAAACATTTTCCAATTATTTCATCAATTCAAAAATATAAGCAATTCTTACTAATTTATCTATTTAAAATAATAAACAACAAATTAAATTGAGATAAATGTATTCGTAAAATTGCAATTACAAAATTACATATTTAAAACTTTAATCCAATTCAATAAAATTTTACACACATGCAGCAATTACTCCTTTTCAGGATTTTAAGCTGTAGTGCATTTACTGTTGAATGATTTAGTACCTTAGGTTAATTATTTCAATTTTCAATAATTTTTAAATTTATTCTCTTAATTTACTTATTTTTTAATCTTCTACTATATAAAGAAGAAAATTTGTTTGTTTGTTTATTTGTTTGTTTGTTTGTTTGTTTGTTTGTTTGTCCAGGATTCACGTGAAAACCACTGGTCCAATTGACACCAAATTTTAGAGGAATAATTTTGGGAGTCCGGGGGGTGACATAGGCTATGTCGTATTTTTATAAGTCAGCAGGTTGCGGCTCCAGAGCCGTTTTAAGCTTTTTCGTTTTTTTGATGTCGAGTCGAAACGGTTTGACCGATTCACTTGAAATTTTGCACGAATGTTCTCCTTATTACACGAAATTAATGGTATAAAACTGGTTGGAATAAATTAACCTCTTTCGGCCCGGCGGGCTTCCAAAAAATTTTGTGTTTCCGATTTGTGTCCAATTTTACAGGGGGGTTTTGCAGTCAAAAAGAGAGGCTGGCACAAATTTTTGTTGGGTTCGGTTAACCCGTTTGGGCACGAGGGCGCAATGAAGCTTTTTCAATATTTTTGATGTCGAGCCGAAACAGTTTGACCGATTGACTTGAAATTTTGCACAAATGTTCCTCTTAGCAACCGCAATTAGTTGCATAAATTTGGTTGGAATAATTTAACCCATTTCGGCCTGGCGGGCTTCCAAAAAATTTTGTGTTTCCGATTTGTGTCCAATTTTACAAGATGGTTTCGCAGTCGCAAATAAAGTCTGGGACAAATTTTTGTTGAGTTCGGTTAACCCGTTTGGGCACGAGAGTGCAAAGAAGCTTTTTCAATGTTTTTGATGTCGAGTCAAAACTGTTTGACCGATTGACTTGAAATTTTTCACAAATGTTCCTCTTAGCAACCGCATTTAGTTGTATAAATTTGGTTGGAATAAATTAACCCATTTCGGCCTGGCGGGTTTCCAAAAAATTTTGTGTTTGCGATTTGTGTCCAATTTTACAGGGTGGTTTCGCAGTCGAAAAGAGAGTATGGCACAAATTTTTGTTGAGTTCGGTTAACCCGTTTGGGCACGAGGGCGCAAAGAAGCTTTTTCAATGTTTTTGATGTCCAGTCAAAACCGTTTGACAAATTGACTTGAAATTTTGCACAAATGTTCGTCTTAGCAACCGCAATTAGTTGTATAAATTTGGTTGGAATAATTTAACCCATTTCGGCCTGGCGGACTTTCAAAAACTTTTGTGTTTTCGATTTGTGTCCAATTTTACAGGTTGATTTTGCAGTCAAAAGAGAGGCTGCAAAAAGTTTTAGTTAAGTTCGATTAACCCGTTTTCCACGACGACGCCATGAAGTTTTCTATAAATTTTATTTTCTTATACGATTAAAAGTATTTTATTGAAAATTTTGTACCAACATTTTAATTAAAACCCACATGGTTAATTTGGTTTTGACCTGTTTGTGCGTTTTGAACAAAGATTCAATGAAAATTTCAGTTTTCTTCAAATGAAATCTAAAAATCAAAAAATTAAATTTCTTATATATACCTAATGCTTAAAAACATAGTATTTTAAAACAATTTTTCCAAAAAATAAGCCTACATTTCTCTCATAAAATCATAAAAAAACGAGGAAGAGCGTATTACAACTTTCAGGTGAGCACTAAACAAAATATAAGTTGAAAAGCAAATTTTTAAACCTTTTCTAAACCATCGACTATATTTTATTCAAACGTTGGCAATTCAAGAAAACTACTATTGACATAGTATAATGACATAATGGCAAACTTAGTATCCCCATTTGACCAATAGTCATTTTAATTCAGTTAACATTATTCGCCGGAAACCTAACATCCTCAACTCTATCGTCAAGGAGCACCAAATTGTTAAGAAGCACCATGTATAGAAAAATTAGAGATAATCGTTCAAACTGTTTTTTAAAGTTTTTGTTTCGCAGTCGGTTAAAAGAACTCGACAAAACATTTTTTTAAGCATTCCCCTAATTCAAAGAAGTTGTACCTACTTTCAGAAATTGGACGTAATTTACTTACAAATTTTTTTTTTGAACAATCGTCGGGTCGGCAGGGGTTAACAACTTCCAAGTCTGTTAGTAAATTGAACTTCATTTTCAAAGAAGAACACATATACAAATGTTCCTCTTAGCAACCGCAATTAGTTGTATAAATTTGGTTGGAATAATTTAACCCATTTCGGCCTGGCGGACTTTCAAAAACTTTTGTGTTTTCGATTTGTGTCCAATTTTACAGGTTGATTTTGCAGTCAAAAGAGAGGCTGCAAAAAGTTTTAGTTAAGTTCGATTAACCCGTTTTCTACGACGACGCCATGAAGTTTTCTATAAATTTTATTTTCTTATACGATTAAAAGTATTTTATTGAAAATTTTGTACCAACATTTTAATTAAAACCCACATGGTTAATTTGGTTTTGACCTGTTTGTGCGTTTTGAACAAAGATTCAATGAAATTTTCAGTTTTCTTTAAATGAAATCTAAAAATCAAAAAATTCAATTTCTTATATATAATGCTTAAAAACATAGTATTTTAAAACAGTTTTTCCAAAAAATAAGCCTACATTTCTCTCATAAAATCATAAAAAAACGAGGAAGAGCGTATTATAACTTTCAGGTGAGTACTAAACAAAATATAAGTTGAAAAGCAAATTTTTAAACCTTTTCTAAACCATCGACTATATTTTATTCAAACGTTGGCAATTCAAGAAAACTACTATTGACATAGTAGAAAGACATAATGGCAAACTTAGCATCCCCATTTGACGAATAGTCATTTTAAATCAGTTAACATTATTCGCCGGAAACCTAACATCCTCAACTCTATCGTCAAGGAGCACCAAATTGTCAAGAAGCACCATGTATAGAAAAGTTAGAGATAATCGTTCAAACTGTTTTTTAAAGTTTTTGTTCCGCAATCGGTTAAAAGAACTCGACAAAACATTTTTTTAAGCATTCCCCTAATTCAAAGAAGTTGTACCTACTTTCAGAAATTGGACGTAATTTACTTACAAATTCTTTTTTGAACAATCGTCGTGTCGGCAGGGGTTAACAACTTCCAAGTCTGTTAGTAAATTGAACTTCATTTTCAAAGAAGAACACATATACAAAATTTGAAGTTAATCGGTTAAATCATTTCTAATATATAACAAAGCAACGAAAAAACCTATAAAAAACTGTTGGGCCACGATGGGTTAACGGAACTCCACAAATATTTTTTTGTGGCTTCATTTATAAGCAAGTATAAGTATTATTTAAAAAAATTGGCTGAAACTTGCGTTTTTACAATTTGCATGCTTCCGGGCAACGCCGGGTAAATCTACTAGTCTAATATATAAAGAAGAAAATTTGTTTGTATGTTTATTTGTTTGTCCAGGATTCACGTGAAAACCACTGGTCCGATTGTCACAAAATTTTAAAGGAATAATTCTGGGAGCCCGGGGGGTGACATAGGCTATGTCACATTTTTATAAGTCAACAGGTTGCGGCTCCAGAGCTGTTTTAAACTTTTTCGTTTTTTGGATGTCGAGTCAAAACGGCTTGACCGATTGACTTGAAATTTCGCACAAATGTTCGTCTTAGCAACCGGAATTAGTTGTATAAATTTGGTTGGAATAAATTAACCCATATCGGCCTGGCGGGCTTCCAAAAAATGATGTGTTTGCGATTTGTGTCCAATTTTACAGGGTGGTTTCGCAGTCGAAAAGAGAGTCTGGCACAAATTTTTGTTGAGTTCGGTTAACCCGTTTGGGCACGAGGGCGCAAAGAAGCTTTTTCAATGTTTTTGATGTCGAGTCAAAACCGTTTGACAAATTGACTTGAAATTTTGTACAAATGTTCCTCTTAGCAACCGCAATTAGTTGTATAAATTTGGTTGGAATAATTTAACCCATTTCGGCCTGGCGGACTTTCAAAAACTTTTGTGTTTTCGATTTGTGTCCAATTTTACAGGTTGATTTTGCAGTCAAAAGAGAGGCTGCAAAAAGTTTTAGTTAAGTTCGATTAACCCGTTTTCTACGACGACGCCATGAAGTTTTCTATAAATTTTATTTTCTTATACGATTAAAAGTATTTTATTGAAAATTTTGTACCAACATTTTAATTAAAACCCACATGGTTAATTTGGTTTTGACCTGTTTGTGCGTTTTGAACAAAGATTCAATGAAATTTTCAGTTTTCTTCAAATGAAATCTAAAAATCAAAAAATTCAATTTCTTATATATAATGCTTAAAAACATAGTATTTTAAAACAGTTTTTCCAAAAAATAAACCTACATTTCTCTCATCAAATCATAAAAAAACGAGGAAGAGCGTATTACAACTTTCAACTTGTCCCAAAATTTCAAGACCCTAGCTTGAACCGTTCGAAAGATATGTGTGGTCAAAAATTTTGCAAAAATCGGGTTTTGCGTAATGTTAAATTTTAGTATAGTATGGCAACCCTAAACACTTGCCTTTTAAGCACTTGCCAGCTATCGTATGCCGTTTTCAGATTGAAAATATATCTAACAGAACTCTTGTTATAACAATTTAAATATAGGGCTTTTTTCAATTTTATGGGGCTGTAGCCCCGTAGCAGGTGGGGCTACAGAAAAAAATTCTTCTACGAAATTATTTTTTTTGCAAAAACTACCCATAGTTAAAATTTCTTTACTCTATTTCAAACGGTGTAAAAGTTTTTGTAAACATACGGACAGACGGACGGACGCACAGACGGACGGACAGAGTGAAGCTATATAGGCACATTTTTACAAAAATTTTTGAAAATGTGTTAACGAGGAAGAGCGTATTACAACTTTCAGGTGAGTACTAAACAAAATATAAGTTGAAAAGCAAATTTTTAAACCTTTTCTAAACCATCAACTATATTTTATTCAAACGTTGGCAATTCAAGAAAACTACTATTGACATAGTATAATGATATAATGGCAAACTTAGTATCCCCATTTGACGAATAGTCATTTTAATTCAGTTAACATTATTCGCCGGAAACCTAACATCCTCAGTAGTATGTATATGCCGGTTCAGCGGCAGCAAAAGCTCAGGAGCTTTTTTAGTGCCGTTTCAGCGGCAGTAGTCAGCAAAAGTTCTCCTAAAGTTATGCAATAAAATTGTGATAAGTAAAAAGTTTTGTGCTTTTGAGTATTTTAAATTAAGCTTAGCGGTTAGAATATCAGTTATGTTTAAATTTCAAATTAAAACAGTAACAAGCTTAAGATATTGTGCTTATTGTTCTTAATTAAATATGAAAAGTTTTTAAAGTTTGGCATTTAGTATAATATTATCAAAGTTTAAGCTTGATTTAATATTTTCGCGAAAATTAAAAAAAAGTTTTATAAAATAAAAAAAAAATAAGCTTATATTAAGCTTAATATTTTTAATTAGATATGAAAAGTTTTTTAAATATCAGTTATGTTTAAATTTCAAATTAAGCTTGAGTTATTGTGCTTACTGTTCTTAATTAAATCTGAAAAGTTTTTTAAAGTTTGGTTTAAATACAAAATTAATATTATCAACGTTTAAGCTTGATTTAATCTTTCCGAGAAAATTGAAAAAAGTTTTATAAATTAAAAAAAAAAAATAAGCTTAAACTATTGAGCTGAATATTTTTTAATTAGATATGAAAAGTTTTTTAAATTTGATTTATACTTAATATTATCAAAGTTTAAGCTTGATTTAATGTTTACGTGAAAAATTTAAAAAATTCAAAGGTGATAAAGTTCGTCCGTAATGTTTGAAAATGAAGTTTCCAACTGCCATTTTAAAGTTGAAAAGCTTAAAAAATCGATGGGAATTTTTTGGTTGATTATTAACTTAACTGCAAAAGTTTTGAAAAAAAGAAACAAATAAACGTTTGAAATTATATTTTAATTTTTTTTTTTTAAGCTTGAATTAATATTTCTGTGAAAATAGAAAAAAAGTTTTATAGGTTTTGAATTGAATATTCTTGATTAGATATGAAAAGTTTTTATAGTTTTGGTTTAAATACAAAGTTAAAATTAAAATTGAAAGACACTTTTAATGTGTGTATCATATTTTTTATTTTATTTAAACATTTTTAAATTGTGATTTTCTATTAAGCTAACAAAAATTTTTTTTTATTTTGTTTTTTTTACAACTATTGCTCAATGGCATAATGCCCCCAAGCATATGTTTTTATATTATCTTCAGTTATATATCTTTTATTATCTAATGAACTTAAAGCTACTTTATTTAAATTTTGTGTATAAATTGTATGTAAATATGATCTAAATATTTTCATTTCTTTAAAACAAGTTTCATTTTTTAATAAACAATTTTTATAATTATCTAATGTTAAAGAATTGACAACATATTTTTTTATTCCTTTAGCTTTTTTAATAGTTTTATTTTCATATGTTTGAAGGAAATACATTTTAGATTTTAATCCAATAAATTCAGAAACAATTTTTCCATTAAATTCATCTTTAAAAAGACCTAGAACTTTTTTATTCATTAGAGGAAAATTAAATAAATTGTCAGATGGATAATCTGATGTATCAAAACGTTTTGGTATTTCATTAAATATGTCAGCGTAAAAATCATCTGTCTGTATAGTATAAATGAAACTGTCAGTGTCTGTATAATTTAAAAAAACCTTACTACCATATTTAGGTTTAATATAATCATAATGAAAATCATACATAAGAATTTTAGATTGTTCGAGTACCGTAAATCCCAAATATATAGGTTTGTCATAACATATATTTGTATGATTAAGCTGAACGGCTATCAAGTTTTCAGTAAATCTAGAGTGACTATGATAATTTGGTTTTGCTATTAACGCTCGAGCACCTAAATGTCTTCCTTGACTTTCCCAAGATGTAGCTATTTTGACATTTTTTCTTTTATCTACATTTTCCATTGTTTTACCAAAAACAGCATTATTCATTAATTTATAATAATCTTTTTCAAAAGCATTTTTAGCCATTGACCTGTGTGCGTTGTTTAAATCAATATATTTTTTTAACCAATTGCTTTGTGTGAACTTTAGTACTCTATAAATTTTTTTAAGAACCAAGCCGTTTCGAAGACACTGTTTTAAGTTTCGATAATGGATGATATATTTGCGTTTGTTTGTTAAGTCAACTAACAGTTTAGGAATTTTACCTTTCGGTGGAACTTTGTTTTCACCACAAAAAGGAAAATCATTGTGCAAATCATGTAAATGTTGAGGGTAATCTAAATCCACTTCTAAAACGTAACCAGTTTGCGAATCATCGGCAACTGAAAGCACATCAATATTTTCAGGAGTATCAACCCACTGAAAATCTTTATGAGGTAAATATTGGATCATTGCCCATCCATATAAATTGTTGGCATCTTCATATACTATATATTTGGAAGGTTCGTTTTTATACCCGTGCATACATATATGAACATCGGGTATATTAAAATTACTCCTCCGTTTGTAACGCATCGAAATATAAGAGCTAGATATAGTGTCAAGGGTACGTATCGAATCAGCATTGAAAAGTGAATCGATCTAGCTATGTGTGTCCGTCCGTCCGTCCGTCCGTCCGTCCGTCAGCACGATAACTCAAAAACTAAAAGGGCTAGAGTCTTGAAATTCACACCAAGTCATTTTTAGACAATTTCTAGGTTCCCTATTGTTTTTGGTTAAAATCGGACCAAGGCTTCGGGGAGCTGCCATACAACTTTTTTGCACCAATATGAATTTCTTCAAAACTATTTACACTACGGGGATGAAAATTACACACGGTTAGTTTTATAATGACTCCGGCACTTATATGAAGTTTCAAAATGTTAGGGCCCCATTTTCGGGGGGCTGCCATACAACTTCCTTGCACCAATATGAATTTCTTCAAAACTAATTATACTACGCGGATGAAAATTTCACACGGTTAGTTATATAATGAATCAAGCACTTATATGAAGTTTCAAAATGTTTGGGCCCCATTTACGGGGAGCTGCCATACAACTTTTTTGCACCAATATGAATTTCTTCAAAACTATTTATACTACGGGGATGAAAATTACACACTGTTAGTTTTATAATGACTCCGGCACTTATATGAAGTTTCAAAATGTTACGGCCCCATTTTCGGGGGGCTGCCATACAACTTCCTTGCACCAATATGAATTTCTTCAAAACTAATTATACTACGCGGATGAAAATTACACACGGTTAGTTATATAATGAATCGAGCACTTATATGAAGTTTCAAAATGTTAGGGCCCCATTTTCGGGGGGCTGCCATACAAAGTTTTCGATTCAATAACTGTGAATCTAATAAAGCTACAAGGTTAAAATTAAAATTGGGCAGGTAAATTAATAGGGCAAGTTACTTGGCAAAGTTGGACATCACTCGGACCATCGGACTTTTAGGGTGGGCCATTTTTTTTTTTTGTTTTTTTTCTTTTTTTTTTTTTTCTTATTTTTTTTTAAGCTAAAGTTATGGGACAATGAATGAAAATTTTGTTTTTTGTTTTGTGATTTTTTTTTTTTTTTGTTAATTTTTTTTTTTTTTTTTTACGTCAAAATTATGGGGTAATGAGTTAAATGTATAAGGGAAGTAAATTACGGTTTATTTTATACACCATAGTGGGTATGCACGGGTATCTAAAAGTTGACAAGGGCAACTATAATCTTCCTCGTTTTTATAAGATTCCCCCATAAATTTATTATTTGCCACTGAATGTCTAAGTGAGCACTGACTAATTCCACCACGTATCCCTTTTTTAAAAAAATTATACATATCAACATCAGTTAACAACTCTAATTTTATATCAGTGTATTTTAACATAGCCGCCCATGACAAACCTGGAGTAGTGTAAAAATTTGCAGGATCTAAAGAATAGATTTTGGAGCATATTTTTCGAAAATTTTCAAAAACATCAGTCAAAATAAGTACATCTGTTTTAAGGTAAAGTTTAAGATAGTCCCATAAATTTTGACATTTAAACGTATTCCATACATTAACTGCATGAATGTAGTCTTCATCGGAACATGGTGTGTTTGTCATTTGATTGGTAAAATTGTCTTGTGACGGTAAACATGTTTCGTCAAGTCGTTCAATGGAATTTAAATACTCATAGGGAAAAACTCCCTTTCGAGTCATAAGTTTAAATTTTTCATTATTATTGAATTCTTTTTTTATATGAATCAAATCGTTTTCATTTAAATTTTTACACAATGAATCAAGGCTAGAAGCCATAAATCTGAAGCTATCGAGAAAACGATAGATGATGCGGTCCTAAAATACGCTGAAACTAGTGAAGAAAGTGTAAAGCTTTCAATTCAAAATGATCTTGAAATAATTCAAGAATGGCTAAATAAGCATAGGATCAGTTTAAATGTAAAAAAAACAAAAATAATTATTTTTCAAAACAAATCGTGGAACTTAGGAACAAATATACCTTTCGAAAATGAGAATATTGAAATTGTCAAAAACTTTAATTATTTAGGATTAAATATAGACCATAATTTAAACTGGTGCAATCACATTGATAATGTAATAAAAAGAATAGGGCCATACATATTCATCCTACATAGATTAAAGAATTTTCTTTCTAAGGAAGCTTTATATACGATCTATACATCTTATATAAAATCACACATCTGTTATCTCAACCCAATTTGGGGTAGAGCCGCGAATATCTATCTAAACAAACTAGATATCGTACATAAAAAAAGTATAAAGGTAATTAATCGATACCCCATTCGACATCCGACAAGCTTGTTATACTGTAGACAATATATTAGTTTAGCAAACATAAGTAAATTTGAACTATATGTCTTATCGTTTAAGATTATTAATAATGAAATTAAGCATAATTTTATTCTAAACAGAATGATCGATATTCACAACCGCAATACTCGTAATAAAGCTAATTACTACCTTACATTATTCCGTACTAATAACCAAACAAACAATGTCGTATATAATTGTCTAAAAGCGTATAATGAGCTGCCAGAAAATTTTAAACGGATTGAAAATCTACCTAAGTTTAAATCAATGATTAGAACATTTGTGTTGCAAAGTTAGCATCTTGGATTGAATGTGTTTTGTTGTTAGGGAGAATTAAATGAATTTAATTCAATAACTTGATGAATTGTTTATTATATTAATTACTTATGTTAAATACTTAAAACTACTTTAATTTTATAACTTTTGTTAAAGGGAATGTTATTGGTTATTTTTTTTTCTTTTTTGTTGTGTTTTTGTTTCTTTTTGTTTTATTTTTATTATAAAAAAAAAAAAACTCTTTATACTTTTGATTTTAATTTTGTGCAGGAACTCGTTAAAGAGATTCCTAAATTTTGAATTTAAGGACCATATAGCCCAGGCCACGGTCCAAGTAGCTAATTTAATGTTTATATTATTTATTTAAATTTTAATTGATTTACTGTAATTTATAAATACTTATAATAAAGAAAAAAAAAAAAAAAAAAAAACGTAAATAAAATGAATGATTATCATCTATTGTAATTTTTTTAGATAATGAAATATAACGTTCTTTATTCAAAGGAATGACACCAATATGTCCATTCACTTCGTTTAGTTCTTTAAATAAAAGATGACAATCATAGCCGGAAAAATTGTGAAAAAATATTGGAAAAAAATTTGATCGTCTATACAATAAGTTACAATAAGAATGAGCAGGACCTCTATAATTGCCAGTAAAGTGGCAATGGTCTCTAATTCTATTATTAAAATCTAAATGCTTACCACATATGTGACACGTTTCTTGAACCAATTGTTGTAGCTGCTCATCCAGTGTTAGCGGATTCATCGGTTTTGAACTCATAAAGAAGGTTGAATATAATTCACTGCATGTTTCTGTCAATGATTGGATAAATTCCTTAGCACAGTTAGCTCCAACAAATTCTTTGAAACAGCTTAGATCATCATCAAAAGAACATTTAATGTAGTAAGAGAAAGCTACTGGAACATGTTGATGAATGTTTGTTGTTGAAGACATCGTGGAATCAGAATTGCATGTTGCAATAGGTTGTAAAATACTCTCAGCATCGGCATAAATAACAAAAGGTGTTTTCAATTGTTGTTGATAATTCTTAAACTCCAGTGTATTTTTTTCAACAGACGGAAGCTTTGTAACTACTTTATTGCATTCGCGTTTGTGTAAGTCACGTTGTTGTAATGTATGAAAATGTTGCAAGCACATATTACAAATATAAATATGATGAATATTCCTAGTTACAGACCGACTTATCAATCTTGATAAATGTTTTATGTAAACAAAATGAAATTTTTCATCCCTTTCCAAAAGCAATAGATTGACATGAAACTTTTTTTCACATTTTGTCAAATAAAATGGCCCTACAACCTCATATTTCTTATTAATGACTTCCAAGCCAAACAAATTTATGCTTATTTCATTATTAAGTTTTTCGAATAAATTTAGTTCAGACAATTTAGTTGGAAATTGCATATTGCCAAAATTAAGTTGTAAAACATCACCAAACTCAAGCTTGACTGTGGGTTGAGAAATGTCACTAATTTTGTATGAAGATGTTCGTTTTGCACTTTCAGCGCAAGTTTGTAGGGCTGATACTAAACTCCACTTAAAACAGAAGTTATCATTATTGTGGATATTAATGCAGGCTTTTTTATCTTCTATGTTTTTTGGTAACTTAATATAACTAGAAACGTGGATTGGTTCATATTTATTGATATTTATTTCCACGTGTAAAATTCTAATTAACGCCCAACCACTATCCTTTTCTTGGAAATCTTCTGCTTGTTGTTGAATAACGTCTTTAGCATTTTCAAAAAAATCATTAAGATCGTCTGCCTGTGTTATGCTTAACATTCGAGTTTGAAAAGATTTGATTGATATATTTTCAAACTCTTCTTCTGTTGGTTTTATATATTCACCGAAAAGTTCCAGATTCGCCTTAATGACATTGTGCTTTTTTAGTGATTGTCTCAACAATTCAATGATATCAGGTTGAGCATTTTCTAAAAAGTGTGATGGGTTTAATATGCCTTCATCATCATTATCTCTAATAAATGTTTCTAGTCTATTTTGAAAACATTCATTAATACACCTAACATTAGTTTTAATGACTTCTGCTGCATTTTTCTTATGTTCATTTGTCCGAACATGGTAACTCCACAAATTATTTGAGATGGCTGTTTTGCACTTCTTGCAAAATTTTGTATTTTCATAACCTTCTCTGTGGTTTTTTATATGTTCTAATAAATTGTTTTTTCGATCAAATACTTTTTGACATAAATCACATTTATGTTTTAATTGTACATTTATTGAACATTTATGGCTTTTAAGATTGTCCGACCTTGTGAAAATTTTTTTGCACTCATTGCATTCCAATTTGATTTTTTTATTTGCTGAACTCATTTTTAGTTGTTTTTTTTTTTTTTTTGTTTTTATTTAAGTAAAAATTATTTGGTAACTAAAATGGATTATAACATAAGATCATATATATATACTTTTAAAAACCACAGCTGCAGCAGCCTTCACAACATTTTAATTTATATGATATTTTTCAAAATACTGCAACAATGTTGTATCGTATTAGAATTTTAACTTTAAAAAACTAAAGAAAAAAAAAAAATTGCATAAATCCAACTTTTAACCTCTCCGGGACAACTTTTTAATTTATATTATATTTTTCAAATACTGCAACAATGTTGCATCTTATTAGCATATTAACTTTTTTAGAAAGGCGCGCCGCCGCCCACATTACTATTCTAATCATAAAATCATAAAAATAAATCTATTAAAATATTTTTTAGGCACCGCGCAGCTGCAGCAACCTTCACAACTTTTTAATTTATATGATATTTTTCAAATACTGCAACAATGTTGTATCGTATTAGAATTTTAACTTTAAAAAAAAAAAATAATTGCATAATTGCATAATGAGTTAGTTATGTGGTTTTTATTTTATTTTTTATATGAGTGTGGAAGTCATATATAAAGTTTTTTATATATAAGAACAACAATTTTTCTTTACTATTATTAAAAATTATTTACTTTATTAAGAGTACATAATACATATTAAAAAAAAAAAAAAAAATTGCATAAATCCAACTTTTAACCCCCCGGGACAACTTTTTAATTTATATAATATTTTTCAAATACTGCAACAATGTTGCATCTTATTAGCATATTAACTTTTTTAGAAAGGCGCGCCGCCGCTCACATTACTATTCTAATCATAAAATCATAAAAACAAATCTATTAAAATATTTTTTTGGCGCCGCGCAGCTGCAGCAGCCTTCAAAACTTCCCTCTTTGTCAAAAGTGTTTTTGTTGTTTAAGTTATTTACTTCAATTTACATCTATTTATATACAAGTTAACAAACAATAATGACTTTTTTAATAGAAACAAAAGCTTTAACAAAGAAATTCTAACAATGTTCTTGACATAAATTAAAATAAAAATTCGTAATAAAAAATAGTATATAATACATACTAATTTAACAGTTTTTCATCATAAAGCTAAACAGTTTTCTAAAGTAATATTTAAACCAAGAATACAACATGGTTAGTAAAAATCAGATATTTAAAATTAAAATTAAAAATAATATTTTTATACTAAAAAAAAAAAATTTTAATTTTTTTTAATTTAAGGATTTTATTAACGATATAGTAACAAGTGCAAAAGGTGATTACACTGCATATCACAAAATAGACATTTTAATTATCGATTTCCTGTACGACGTGCAAGAATTTAAATTTATACATGTCTCGAGGGGAGGCCGAGCTCTTCTGTGTACATTAAAAAATCCTTTGACTCAGGAAGAAACAACAATTTGGATGCCGGATCGAATAACAAAAAAAGTTAAAACAGATGAAGATTTGAAAAAGCTGAACGATGAATCATTCTATTTAAAATTTATGGGAAGAAATGAAAAAAAGTTTAACATGGCCATCTTTGAGCTGATTCCGGCAACAGAAATTAATTCGCAAGAAAAATTCCTGAAATAAAACGTTGTATATACAATTATTTTAAAATAAAGAAAAATTTTTTTTTAAAAATATTATAATGTTTTTTTTTAATTGAATATTTTCAAACTTTATAGCTCTTTGTGACTTAATTTCTAATTTGTCCTCTGTTGGTATGCTTTCGTAACAAAATAGGTCTTTTTGTTTTGGAGAGGTTGATGAAGTACAGATTAGATCAATCTCTGTTAGCATTTTATCATAACAATAAAGATTTTTTTTTTCTGGGGTATTGTTGATTTTGTCTGATGTTTCTACTGGTCCGACACTTAATATTTCATTCTTTCCTGGAGTTGTTTTTAAGTCCAAGGGCCCATGTAAAATTAGACTACAATTCAAATTGAATTCGTCGCACTTCCCAATAATATTTTCAAAAGGTTCGTTTACTAAAAAGTCTTCCATTTGGTTCTTTAAATTGATTTTATTGTTAGGAAATATTTAAAAAATACAAATGGCAAATTAAAAATCAAAATCTTCTTTTATACTTTTTTTTTTTTTTATTTTTTTTTTTTAGCTTCATTAGAAAATTAATAGTGCTCTAAAGGTAAAAATTTGAATTCATCACACGTATTTCTTAATCTATTACACACTTGCATTGAAATGGGAAATGAATTTTTGTAATTCTAATTTTTTTTTTTCAAAGCTTTTATTTGAGAATCAATTAAATGTATACGAGTATATATTTATAGTACTCGATAAAAGAAAAATAAGCAACAAGTGTATGGCATTTGTTTCCTATGTTTCCAAACGCTGCGAACCCCTCGCACGGCGGGGGTCTGTACGGTCGTGGGCTGTGCGGTCGTGGGCTGTGCGGCAGGTGGGCCTAAATTATCGTAAATTGATTTTCAGATGCCTGCGAGGCCCCGAAGGGCGTATTAGGTATAAATAAAGGTTTTAAATTATTTGTCCGAAAACGGTCTGTGAAGGTCCGAAACGGTCTGTGAAGGTCCGAAAACAGTCTGTGAAGGTTCGAAACAAGGGCCCCTTGGCGCGAGGGGACTGTATTCAAAACTAGTTTCGGTCTGTAAAGGTCCGCAAATGGTCTGTGAAAGTCCGAAACGGTCTGTGAAAGTCCGAAACGGTCTGTGAAAGTCCGAAACGGTCTGTGAAGGTCCGAAAACGGTCTGTGAAGGTCTGAAGACGGTCTGTGAAGGTCTGAAGATGGTCTGCGAAGGTCCGAAAACAGTCTGTGAAGGTTCGAAACGGTCTGTGAAGGTCCGTTAATAGTTTTAAAAATTTACTGCTCTATAGTATATCTATGTATCCCCACTTTTTTTTTATGAAATCAGAGTTTTAAATAAAAGGCTAGGTTATTAATTTTTTTTTATTATAATAAAGAACAAAATGAATTGCAACAACAACAACAGTAGTAGCAGAAAAGCTATAGTTGATTTACAATTTGTTATTGGAGTGATGGCTTTATAGAGTATTTAAAAGTTAAAAATGTCTTTGAGGAACATTTAACAACTATATTTGATGTTGTTTATGTAAAAGGTCTTAAAAAAAAGCAATTTTTAGACACTTTTATTTCAAATTCAGTAAAAGTTATCAATTTAGATAACAAAATTCCATCTCTACAGAAACTAAGAAATTACATCACCATTTGCCCTCACCACCATAATACAGAAAATTTGTTGCAAAGATGTGCTGTAAAAAATTGTATAAATTTGTGCATGTATTTAATAAAAGATAATAATAATAATTGGCTTTAAAAAATATTTGTTTTATTTATTGTTGCACAATATATTTTTTCAGACATAAACAATGGTATTTCATAAAATAGTCTAGAATAATTACACTGAGCTATATGTAAATTCATAGGAATATAAAAATCTTCTTGTTCCAATTTCAGTTTATTCCTTTCAATACATCTATCGAAATACTTGAATACATATTCCCGCACATTTAATTCAGCTCCATTGTTATATGACATCACTGCTTGTATAAAGTCCAACATAAGGCAAAAGCGGGTGTACTCATCTAGTTCCAATGTTAGTTTTTTAGTTTGTTCTGTATGATTGAATTTCAGTGGAAATTTATTTGAATTTAATTTAGGTTGAATGTTTGTAAAATCTACATAAAAAGCATGCCACTGCAAATAATTCATCTCGCTAATGACTTTGCGATGACGCTGAAAAATTATTGTTGCAGCTAAATTTTCAATATTAAATCCAATTTGTATTTTTATTGTTTGTTTTTTATCCAAATAGTAAATATAGCTTAATAAAAGATTTTTTTGTTGTGCCTCGTCCTCGTTATCGTTGTTTATTTGTTTTTCGATAAATACTTCAGCATTTGATGTTGGCTCCATGTTTTTTTTTTTAAACTGTTAAAGTTTATAACTCGAAAGTTTTGTATTTATAGTTTTTATCGTAAACATTTTTTGAAAATTTTCCGAAACATTATTTGTATTTTTTTATCGTTTGTGGGTGGGGATGACATTGTGTTGAATAAATTAATAAAATTTTTCATGCTCTTGCGCTTACATCGCATCCATAAATATACACAACAATATTGTCCACAGACTGATGTAAGGTCACTTTGTAAACGCTTATTGTTGAAAATAAAACATTTTGATTGATTTTGTAGAAATTTCACAATCTTATTGTGGAATGGCGGATTTCCAAATGAATCAAAATATTCTATACAGCCTTGAACTGGCACGAAAATTGCTAACCAATGTGTTCCTTTTTTGGTAGAAGTGTCGGTGTTTATTACTAAAATACCAGGTTTTGAAATATTTTTCGGTATTTGATCAAGAGCAAAAACACCATTAAACAATTTACTTGTGACATTATTACATTTCAGCGCTTTCGTTATCTGAAGTGTATTCATTTTTTTGTAAACGGGAAATATCAATTAGCTGAGTATTTCCACTTATGTATGCCGTTAAAAATTCAACTTTAAGTTTACCATTTGTGAACACTATATCGAATTTTTCCAGCAAATTTATTAAATTATTAGTTGTTTTTTCATTGTCCATATGTCCAAAAGAGTAATTCTTGATGTCCGTTCTTTTTAAATCTTTGGTTGGGAATTTATACTTTAATTCCTTTACAATAGTTTTACATTTTTCTTTTATTCCAGCCACAGCAAGGTTTTTAGCAAATATTGTATTGTTATCATCCGTACAGAATGATAAATCTACTACAGCGTATGCCATTTTCAAATGAATAGAGATGCTCCACTATGCTTCCTTTTATATGTTTACGTAGACGTTGCGATTTTTATCAATTTCGATACTGGCATCGAATTCTGCAAACACAATACATGTTAATGTTGAAGTTAATGGAGAACTGAGTTTTGCTGCAATCTTTACTACTCCCTGGTTTAATAAACTTTGACATGTATCAGTTCCAGAACCATCTGGTGATAAATCAAAAGCTAGTATTGTATAACCTTTTGAAAATAGTTCTTTTGAAATTTGATGGCCTTTATCAGAATGATGTATACCTGTTCCGCTAAATAATGTTAAATATGCACGAGAATTGCAATTGTTATTCGACGTAAAACTGGTTTCAATTGCAGAGTTTGGTGTAGGCACTCCATTCACATATAATTGAAATTGTGTGAGATTTTGATGATCGAAATGGTATGGATTTTTCGATCTTTTACCATTAAAATTTTCATTATTAACCATACAAAATAAAAGAGCTTTTGGTATTTGCCCTATAAATATATTATCCAATGATATGTTGGATGTGTTAGCTGGAATTGTGAATGTTTTGATTTCACTTCTCGTATAAAAATATTTTGCGTTAGCCTTTTCCAAAACAGTATTATGTGCTATTAATATGCTTGGATTAATTGTTAAATGTTTCATGTATAATGTAGCTTCAAGAATTTTTAAATAGCTTTCGTCTGAATCATTGAAAAATAGAAAGAAATCTTGTTTTTCTAATGCCAAAGCAATTCGAATGTCAACGTTATTTAAAAGTAATTTGGAAGTGTTGAAAAAATCTACATGTAATTTTCCCATTAATTCTACTATTGTAGAATTATTGTATAATTTTTGTCTTGATTTAGAACCAGAATTGTTAAAATCATTTACATTTGGTTTATCCAATTCCCAACCAGATGCTTCCAGATGTGTTTGACTGGAATCTGTACCATAATTTAGTAAAGTAGTTAAGTATGCTTTATAATGGTATAATGAGTCTGACGGAGTGATGTTTTTTCCATTTAGAGTTACATTACATTGTTTAATTAAAGAGTGTAATAAATTATTTACAACACTGGGCTGTGAGGCTGCTTTTGCATCAGCTCCGGTTCCTACTTTATCATTTGCACTCCAAACTGATCCATCTTTTTTTAATATTTGAATTTTAAATTTGATGTAGGTTGACGATAAATCTCGATATGTATCTCCATTTCCAAGCGAAACAAATTCAATAGTTGATGGTGACGCCTCCAAAGAAGCTAAAGGATTGTATGCTACTTCTTCTGAACGTAATATACTTGTTTGTATTGGTAATGATGCAAAAAGATCAAGTTCAGATTTCATACACTCCATATTTAATTGAATATATCAGAGGTTTTAATTTGCTTTTTTCGTCGCTTCGACTTTAAATGTGTCTTTTTAGAAACTGCTCGTCGTTTTATACTGCTCCGTCTTTTTATGGCTTTTCGCCTTCCACCATACATCGAATGCAGTTGATTAACTACTGATTTTCTTAGATTTTTCATGCCACCTTTACTTTGATCAATTACGGTTTCTTTTATGTTTGCACCAGATGCTATATCATTCAAAATATTTTTACTTGTGTTCATAGCCTCTGTTTTAATTAAGTTCCAACCTGATGTAAAAACTGGCTTTAAGTAACGAATTAAACTTCCGAATATATTTCCAAAACCACGACCTCTTTGAATAGTTGGATAAAATTGTAATAGAGGTCCAATATCGTTGATTCCTCCACCTACTTGAGAGGAATAATATCTCACGTAAGCTCTTTCCATGTTTGATATGATATCATATTTGAGTAGTAGTATTTATATTGTTTTTAAGCAATCATTGCTTTTTAAAGTGCAGTACAATTTTTGTTGGATAGTAACTGGGAACAAAATTTATTCCATCGCCGTATTGGTTGCAAATTTTAATCGCTATCGTTTCAAAACAATTTTTTTCTATAGGTATGTATTGGACATTTTCAAATTCAATATTTGTAGGTATTCTGCAATTTTCTACGTTGATAGCTCTTAATGCACGTACTTTGCTACTTCCAAAAACAGATGATTGAACTATATCTGAATATATCATCACCATTCCATTAATTTCATCTTTATTATTAGCAATAGCTAATTTAAATAGTTCAGGTAATTTTGTTTTGAAATTTTTTATATTTTGTTTCTGTCGAAATAATTCATTTAGCAATGTTTTTACATTATAACTGTGATTAACTTTTATAAAGAAGCTGTCTTCATCAAAAGTCTGTGATATTCGAATTAAACCTTTTTTGTTTTGATCTGCTACTTTTTGAAAAGTTATATTATCATAATTTTTAGTATTAGAAATATATGTCAAAACTTCATTAAAAAATTCTTTGAAAACTTGGTTTCGAGTAAATCCCGGATTAGGAGTTATATTTTTAATAAGTGTTGGCAAAAAATTAAATTTCCAATCATCCAAATGTAATTCCGAATCGTCATATGAATAATATGTGTTACCTATAGATTTGGTTACTTTAATTTTTTCAAGAGGTTTTTCAATGTTTTTTACATAAACATTATACTGTCCAATATTAATAAGAGCACAATTCTCCTTGTTAAATTTTTCCGTTTGTAGGAAATCGTTCAGATAAACTTCTGAAAGACCTACTTTCCAGTTTCCGTTTCTTAAATCAAAGTGAATAGGCAATTTATTTTCGAATGAAGCTAAAGTGTTGTCTGGAAAAAGTTTTAAATTATCATTACTAAACAATGTTACATAGAAGTCATCTTGACTATCCATCTTTGTTAACTTTTTTTAAGACATAAAATGTTGCACTATTTATATGTTGTCCATTCCGGTGTTGATGAAGTTCTTAGTTTTGGACTTCTTAGTAAAGGTTTTAATTTTCGTTTTTTTGTTTCAGGAAACTGTGAAAGTATAGTTGAGGAAATTGAACTACCGGCCGATCTTAGTGTCTTCTTTTTTTCAGGAGATGGTACTGCAACGGTAATTACATCACCACTTGGTGTTTCAAACATTCGATAATCAGAACTTCATTTCAGTTTGAGCTAATTTTCTAAATGAATTTTCATCATCTAAATCGATATCCATATCTGAATACTCTTTTTTAGGATCATATTCAAACACTTCATCAGTAACTAATGGTACAGAATTAGTCTGTGTTGATGTTGATTTGTATTTAGGTAATTCGGTTTCTGTATATGCATTTCGTTTAGAAAAGAATTTTGTTTGAGTGCCTGTATCAAATGTAGGATTATTAGCCTTTTCTGGTAATTTTTTTCCGTGTCTTTTGTTAATTCCATATTTGAGGAGATTTTGACGATATAAGTACCATTTTTGCAATGGTTTTAAGTTTTTATCATATAAAACTTTTTTCATTTTTTGATCTAATAAATCCAAGTTTTTATCATCTTGAAATAATTTACTAAATTTTGAAAATATTTCTGGTGACATAACAATCATTCGCTGCATTATGTCTTACTGAGTAATTTCCCTATTACGCCAGATAATATAGTTCCGATTAGAGTTGGTAAAAACCCACCATGTTGAAATAATATTTTTCTTTTGGCTTTTATACTTTTCTTAGCACAGGCTAGAAATCTTAATTGTTTTTTATGTTTTTTTAATTTTGCTTTTTGTGCCGATGATATTTTATTATTACCATTTAATATATTGATTGCAATTTCAGCAATAGTTTTTATAATATCATCATCACAATATTTAAGAATATTTCTACGAAATATCTTGTTGTTGCACTTTCCTAGTACATGTAATATATGTTGGTTTTTCTTCAATCGTTTCATACTTTTGACAGTTGTTATTCAAATCACCCGTATCACAGAAACATATACAATATTCTTTGGAAAAAATATTAGTTCTAATACGAAATAAATCGTTAATGTCTTGTGTTAAATCCAACACAATATAACCATGAGGTTTTGATGTTGACTCATTATATACTCTCAAGAAACCCTTTATATTTTCTGGATATAGTTGCCTAGCAAGAGGAAAAATTTGCGATTTGTCTCGAGGATTTTTGAAAAGCACTAAATATTTACAATTTAATGAAATATCTCTTGAAAATTTTCCCTGATGAAAAACGTTTTGTGTTAACAATATAATAGATAAATTACGATGGTGTGAACCTTTAGTAAATAGCTCACATACCTCTTTATTTGCAGAATCTAACATTAAGTCATCTAGAACAATTAACGTAGGTTTATTTTCATTACCACTAAATTGTTTTGGGATACTGGTATAAAAGTCTATATAGGTAAAAGTTAGATTTTTTGGAATAGCAGAAATTTCTGGATTACACCATTTTATTGTTTCAATTTTCGGAGAAATCAATCTATCAATATTTTCAATTAAATTACACACAAATGTTGTTTTCCCACATCCAGATGGTCCCGCTATCATCATTGTAAATGGATGAATAAAATTAATCATTTTTGGTCTGTGTCTGATAAGAAACTGAATTTAAAATACAATTTAGAGAACATATAAAAGCAGCGAACATATTCTTAGTATTGTCATTTTGAATTATGGAAGTGGAGGAGTTCTTAAATATTTATTCCTCCGTCATATTAGATAATCATAAGAAACTAATATTACATCTATATAAACACATTAAAAACTTTTCTGGAGTAAAAAAATTCACTTCAATTTATGGTACTCATTTTACCCTTTGTCCGTGGGCATATGAT
Organism: Dolichopus griseipennis; assembly: GCA_963082915.1. Taxonomy (NCBI): domain Eukaryota; kingdom Metazoa; phylum Arthropoda; class Insecta; order Diptera; family Dolichopodidae; genus Dolichopus; species Dolichopus griseipennis. The sequence goes on along the minus strand of OY720441.1, from coordinate 216,061,889 downwards.
AATTCTACTTCTGGACCGGACACATGTGAATGTCACACAATAGAAAATTATAGAATCACTTTAGAAAATTTAATTAAATGGTACGAGAATAATGTCGAGGCTACAAGTCGTGTCAGAAATTCATAGAGGCGCTAGAAGAAACTTTACACGAAGAAAATTTATTCAAAAGGGTTTAAATGATACTTGGCAAATTGATTTGGTTGAAATGATTCCATATGCAAAATTTAATAAGACATATAAATATTTATTAACCGCTATTGATACATTTTCAAAATTTGCGTATGCTGAACCGATTAAAAACAAAAGCGCTGTTTTAATCGCAATGAAAAATATTTTTAAGCGTGCTGGTAAAAAACCAAAAAATTTACAATCTGATCAAGGTACGGAATTTTTCAACAAAAAATTTCAAAATCTAATGAGGAAATATAAAATTAACCATTATCATACATATTCAGAACTAAAAGCATCAATTGTAGAACGTTTCAATCGCACCCTAAAAAACATGATGTGGAAACAATTCAGTTTACAAGGCACATATAAATGGTTACCTATTCTGCCATCGCTAATAGAAAAATATAACTCAACATATCATCATACAATTAAACTTCCACCTAAAAATGTTACAAAGAAAAATGAGAAATTTTTATTAAAAACTGTCTACAATAAATTAAAAGTATTCCGAAAAGCAAAATACAAAGTTGGAGATTTTGTTCGTATAAGTAAATTTAAAGGTATATTTGCAAAAGGTTATCAACCTAATTGGTCAACAGAAATTTATACAATAGCGAAAATAAAAAGAACTGATCCAATAACATACAATTTACTTGATTACACACAAAAACAAATAAAAGGCAGTTTTTATGAACCTGAACTTACATCTGTTAAATTTCCTAATGTTTACCTTGTAGAAAAAATAATAAGAAAAAAAGGAAATCAAGTTTTGGTTAGGTGGCTTGGCTTTGATAAAAACCATGATTCATGGATAAATAAAAAAGATATTATTTAATGAATAATAATTTATTAACTTTTAGTAAAACATGCTATGCTGTTATTTAATATTAAAAACAACTTTTTAAAACCAAGTTTTATATATTTTTTTTTTTTTTTCTTTTTTAACTTGAACTTGATCACGTTTTCAATTTGTATTCATGATCACGCCTTTATATTATTAACAATATAATTTCAAACGTTTATTTGTTTCATTTTTTCAAAACTTTTGCAGTTAAGTTAATATTCAAACAAAAGATTTCCATCGATTTTTTAAGCTTTTCAATTTTAAAATGACAGTTGGAAACTTAATTTTTGAAACATAACGAACGAGCTTTATCAGCTTTAAATTTTTTAAATTTTTCACGTAAATATTAAATCAAGCTTAAACTTTGATAATATTAAGTATAAACCAAATTTAAAAAACTTTTCATATTTAATTAAGAACAGTAAGCACAATATCTTAAGCTTGTTACTGTTTTAATTTGAAATTTAAACATAACTGATATTTAAAAAACTTTTCATATCTAATTAAAAATATTCAACTCAATAGCTTAAGCTTATTTTTGTTAATTTATAAAACTTTTTTTAATTTTCACAGAAATATTAAATCAAGCTTAAACTTTGATAATATTAACTTTGTATTTAAACCAAACTTTAAAAACTTTTCATATTTAATTAAGAACAGTAAGCACAATATCTTAAGCTTATTATTGTTTTAATTTTCAATATAAACATATCTGATATCCTAACCGCCAAGTTTAATTTATAATACTCAATGACTCAAACTAGCTTAAGCTTATTATTGTTTTAATTTGAAATTTAAACATAACTGATATTTAAAAAACTTTTCATATCTACTTAAGAATATTCAGCTAAATAGCTTAAGCTTATTTTTTTTAATTTATAAAACTTTTTTTTAAATTTCACGAAATTATTAAATCGAGCTTAAACTTTGATAATATTAACTGTGTACTTAAACCAAACTTTAAAAACTTTTCATATTTAATTAAGAACAATAAGCACAATATCTTAAGCTTATTACTGTTTTAATTCGAAATTTAAACATAACTGATATTCCAACAACCAAGCTTAATTTAAAATACTCAAAAGCACAAAACTTTTTACTTATCACAATTTTATTGCATAACTTTAGGAGAACTTTTGCTGACTACTGCCGCTGAAACGGCACTAAAAAAGCTCCTGAGCTTTTGCTGCCGCTGAACCGGCATATACATACTACTATCCTCAACTCTATCGTCAAGGAGCACCAAATTGTCAAGAAGCACCATGTATAGAAAAGTTAGAGATAATCGTTCAAACTGTTTTTTAAAGTTTTTGTTCCGCAATCGGTTAAAAGAACTCGACAAAACATTTTTTTAAGCATTCCCCTAATTCAAAGAAGTTGTACCTACTTTCAGAAATTGGACGTAATTTACTTACAAATTCTTTTTTGAACAATCGTCGTGTCGGCAGGGGTTAACAACTTCCAAGTCTGTTAGTAAATTGAACTTCATTTTCAAAGAAGAACACATATACAAAATTTGAAGTTAATCGGTTAAATCATTTCTAATATATAACAAAGCAACGAAAAAACCTATAAAAAGCTGTTGGGCCACGATGGGTTAACGGAACTCCACAAATATTTTTTTGTGGCTTCATTTATAAGAAAAGTAGTATTTCAAAAAATTTGCTGAAACTTGCGTTGTTACAATTTGCAACCTTCCGGGCAACGCCGGGTAAATCAGCTAGTCTAATATATAAAGAAGAAAATTTGTTTGTTTGTTTGAAAACCACTAATCCGATTGTCACAAAATTTTAAAGGAATAATTCTGGGAGCCCAACTTACAGTCAGTCGGTGAAACCGTTTTGATTCGACATCAAAAACATTGAAAAAGCTTCATTGCGTCCTCGTGCCCAAACGGGTTAACCGACCTCAACAAAAATTTGTGCCAGACTCTCTTTTCGACTGCGAAACCACCCTGTAAAAATGGACACAAATCGGAAAGACAAAATTTTTTGGAAGCCCGCCAGTAGTATACATGTCACTTGGGCATGGGAATTCTGAGCCAGAAAGAGATAGCAATAGTTTGGCATAGCGCTTGGGCATAGGAAAATAATTATGCAAATTAGGCCAATGACTTGGCGTTTACTTGGTTGTTGAGAGCTTTTTTAAGGAATGTTGTAGTGTAAAAACCGGTATGCAAATTAGATGTCGTGATTGATGTTTGCATAATTAGTTTCCGGAAAGTGTTTGTAAATAATATAGAAGGTCAACTAGATAATGTGGAACAAGTAGATAGTGCAATGACCTAAACAGGTGTGTAGTATTTCTGCCGGTTGCATGATTAGTTTCCGGAAAAAGCTTTTGTAAATAATACAAGTAAGTACAATGATCTTGTTGTGATTGTATATAGTAACATAGATTATTGTAAATAATAAGAATTTATTTTATTTTTTAATAAAAAGCTTTCACGGTCAATCAATTATTTTAACGTAATATTAACACAAGAATGCAGTTGTTATTTATGAGAGAAATAAAATGCAAATATTGACCTTGATATTGTATCTTAGTTTTAAAGTAATTTAAAAAATTTATTTATTGATTAATTGTTATGTTTATTGCAGAAAAAATTTTTGAAAGAAAAAATCCAGGTGTTTGATAAAAATTTATGTTAATGTTAATTGATTTATTATATTAACTACTTTGTATTTTGCAAATAAAAAAGTCAGTTATTATTAAATTTTCTGCTACTTTGTATAATGTAAATTAAATTTTCTGTTATTGTAGATACAAATTAGAACATTATAAAATCAAATAGATTTATTGTGTTGCAGAAAAAATTTTTAAAGAAAAAATCCAGGTGTTTGATATGAATTTATGTTAATGTTAATTGATTTATTATATTAACTACTTTGTATTTTGCGAATAAATAAACGTCAACTATTGGTATTTTTACATTGCAAATTTGAAGTGAGTTATGACTATAAATGTGCAAAAAAAAATTAAAAAAAAAAAGCAAATTAGTTTCATATAATATCGTTTTTATTTACCCAAGAATTGTGATCTTTATCAAAACCTAACCATTTAACAAAAACCTGATTTCCTTTTCTTTTCAATATTTTTTCAACAAGAAAAGTGTCAGGATTTTTGACTCGAAATTAGTTTCCGGAAAGTGTTTGTAAATAATATAGAAGGTCAACTAGATAATGTGGAAAAAAAATTTGTTCGTGTAAATTACTTTGTAGAATATGAGGTAGAAAATGAAAGTAGTTTAAAATAGACTTATTCTATTTAGGTGTAGCCAGTCACGAGTTTTATTTTTTAGTATTAATATATGCGTTAGATGGAATTTCAAACAAACTTTTTTAAACAACTATGTAAATTAAAATTTTTATGCTTGTTGTAAATTACTTTGTATGATGCAAAAAAATTAATAAAGACTTGTAAAAATAAAAAACAAATAAATTAAGTTTCATATAATATCATTTTTATTTATCCAAGAATTGTGATCTGTATCAAAACCTAACCACGTAACAAAAACCTGATTTCCTTTTCTTTTCAATATTTTTTCAACAAGAAAAGTGTCAGGATTTTTGACTCGAGTAAGTTCAGACTCATAAAAAGAACCTGAAATCGGAGTTTTTGTATAATCAAATAAATTGTAAGTCATTGGGTCTGTACGTTTTACTTCTTTAATTGTAAATATTTCTGTTGACCAGTTTGGTTGATAACCTTTTGCAAAGGTTCCCTTATATTTACTTATGCGTACATAATCTCCAACTTCATATTTTGCCTTCTGATAAAACTTCGGTTGCATGTAAATGTTTTTCAGTATATATTTCTCGTTTGCTTTTGTAACTTTTTTTGGTTGAAGTTTAATTGTACGGTGATATGTTGAGTTGTATTTCTCAATAAGCGAGGATAAAATAGATATCCATTTATAATTACCCTGAAAACTGAACTGCCTCCACATTGAATTTTTTAAAGTACGGTTAAAACGTTCTACTATGGATGCTTTCATTTCAGAATATGTATGATAATGATTAATTTTTTTCTTTCCATAAGTTTTCTAAATTCCTTATTAAAAAACTCTTTCCCTTGATCGGTTTGAATATTTTTTGGAAGTGTTCCAGCACGTTTAAAAACATTTTTCATACCAAGTAAAACATTATTAGCATTTTTATTTTTAATTGGCTCAGCATAAGCATATTTCGAAAAGGTGTCTATTACAGTCAATAAATATTTATTTCCATTGTTAAACTTTGCATATGGAATCATTTCTACTAAGTCGATTTGCCATGTATCATTTAAACCTTTCTGAATGAATTTTCTTCGACGAAAGTTTCGTCTGGCGCCTCTATGTATTTCAGATACAATTTGTTCCCTTGACATTATGCTTGTACCAATTAATAAGATTTTTCAACTCAATTTTATAATTTTCTATAAAAGAACAGATACATGTATCCGGCCCAGATGTTGATTCATTATATACCCCCAGGAAGCCTTTTATATTTTCCGGATATAGTTGTCTAGCTAGAGGAAAAATCTGCGATTTATCTCGAGGGTTCTTAAAAAGTACCAAATATTTACAATTTAATGAAATATCTCGTGAGAATTTCCCGGCATGGGAAAATATTTATGCAAATGAGGTATTATCCCAAGTTCAATGACCTTAACCGGCATACCGGCATCGTGATACCGGCATAATTAATTTCCGGAAAACACTTTTGTAAATAATAGACAAGGTCAACTAGATAATGTACAACAAGTAAGTGCAATGATCTTGTTGTGATAGTATAGTAACATAGATTATTGTAAATAATAAAAGTTTTATTTAGTTTTCACGATCAACCAGTTATTGTAACAAATAAAATGCAGATATTTAACTTGTTATTTGTATTTTAGTTTAAAGTAATTTTAAATGAAAAATAATTGGAGGTGTGTTATTAGGTGTGTTATCTCTCTGCAAAAAATTAATAAATATTTTGTAAAAATAAAACAAATAAGTTAAGTTTCATATAATATCATTTTTATTATTTGGGAGGGAGGTACAATAGTAAGGAAAAAAAGTGATTTATGTTATGAAAGTAATAATTTAATCTCTGAATACCAATCAGGGTTTCGAAAAAACCATAGTTGCGAGTCACTTATAAATTTAGTAACTACTAACTGGAAAATAGCAACTCATGAAAAAAGGTAATAGTTGCTGTTTTTCTTGATTTGAGAAGGGCATTTGAAACAATTAGTAGGAATATTTTACTCTCCAAACTTCAGCGTTATGGTGTAAGGGGTAATGAATTAAAATGGTTTTCATCATATCTTACAAACAGATATCAAAGGACTAAAGTTAATAGGGTAGTCTCTGAATCAATAAATGTAACACTGGGTGTACCACAAGGCTCGGTGCTGGGCGTTTTACTTTTTATAATATATATTAACGACATGGAAATGTGGGTAACTTTATGTAAGCTTATTCTTTTCGCTGATGATGCATTATTATATGTGGTTGGAAGTTCGGTGGAAGAATGCATAGAAAGTATAAATTTTGATTTAAATAAACTTAATGATTGGTTTGATATGAATAAGTTAAAACTAAATGTAGAAAAAACTAAATGTATGTTTATTAACTGTGAAACAAATGATAATGTTAAAATTGGTAATCAAATAGTAGAGAAAATACATGAAATTAAATATTTAGGCATAATTATAGATAGGAAATTAGAATTTAAACAACATATAAACTATATTTGTAAAAAGCTAGCTAAAAAAATCTATTTTTTATCGCAAATTCGAAATCAATTAAAGTTTCAAATTGCAATTCATATTTATAATACTATAATTAAACCTCATTTTGAGTATTGCTCAACAGTAATATTTATGTCAAAAAATGCAGATAAAGATAGGTTACAGAAATTACAAAATAAAGCTATGAGAATAATACTTAAAGTAAATAGATACACATCAATTAATTACATGTTGAGAACTTTAAAATGGTTAAGTGTTAAACAAAGAATTATATTGAATGTATTAGTAATAGTATATAAAATGAAAAATAATTCATATCCAAATTATTTATGTAGTAGATTAACATATTGTAATGATATTCATAATTATAATTTAAGAAATGCACAAAATTTTAGATTAGAATTTTTTAGGGATGAAAGAACTAAGAATTTATTAATGTATAATGGGCTAAAAATGTTTAATGAATTGCCAATCGAAATTAAAAATATAAACAATATTAATAGATTTAAAAAAAAGGTTACAGAATATGTAAAAATTAATTTTTAATTAGATGTAAATAACTAACTATATATATAAATTTTAAGAAACTGAATTATATTATGTAAATGGAATATTAACCAAATAAATGAAATGAAATGAAATGTTTAACTGAAATATATTTTGAAAAAATTTGTTCGTGTAAATTACTTTGTAGAATATGAGGTAGAAAATGAAAGTAGTTTAAAATAGACTTATTCTATTTAGGTGTAGCCAGTCACGAGTTTTATTTTTTAGTATTAATATATGCGTTAGATGGAATTTCAAATAAACTTTTTTAAACAACTATGTCAATTAATATTCTTATGCTTTTTGTAAAATACTTTGTGTAATGCAAAAAAATTAATAAAGACTTGTAAAAATAAAACAACTAAATTAAGTTTCATATAATATCATTTTTATTTATCTAAGAATTGTGTTCTTTATCAAAACCTATAAATACTTAACTATAATGGAGATAACTTTGATTTAATTTAAATGAAAAGTAATTTGAGGGAGGTATAATCGTGAGAAAAAAGTTATATTTAGTTGATTTATTCTATTTTAGGTGCATTTCCAGACAGTCACCTTTTTTTAGTATAGATATATGCATTAGATGGAATTTCACACAACTCTTTTTTCAAGAAAGAGGTTTTAATTAAATTGTTAAATTTAATTCTGGGTTATATTACTTTGTATAATGCAAATTAATAAAAAAATATTAAATAGACCTATTTCTAGAAAATTTATAGAGATGGAACAAATATTAATTTTGTATATAAAGTATAAGTATATTGTATTTTTTAACAAAGTTCGGTTAGCACTTTGATCAACATAATATTATTATATTATATAAAAATAATTAATATTTGAATTGCCATAGCTACAAAAGCGTATAAAATTAATTTGTGTGAATTGCTACAATTAGGAGGCAATATCACAAATTTGTTTTTGGAATTTTTTTTTTAATACTGAAAACTGGTGAGATAAATTACATTAATTTAATAAAATTTTTCTCTAAAAAATTGTTCCTGTTGAAAAAAATTTTGTTAATGAACTTTTATTTGTTATATTTCTGCTTTCAAAAACAACCAAATGCAAGAATGTAGCATGAAAATTATAGATTTTGTGATCATTTAAAAAGTATTTAATTTTAATTTTTTTTATTTGCTTATTAAATGGAGTATTTTTTGTTTTTATTATATATTTATTTATTTAGTTTTTAATAAAATGAAGTTTATATATCTAAATTTGTAGAATTTTTACTGATTTAATCTGGAAAAAAAATGCCTTAAGATATTTATGTTATAGCAGTTCAAATACGCATTTGAATGTATGGGGTGTTTTCCACCCCTGGATAGTAACTATGTAACGTAAATAGAGGACAGTAACCGAGGGTTAAAGGGGGCAAAATTCAGATATTTTCCAGTGTGGCCGTTGTAGCTAAACTTTGCGGTACATGCTAATGTACTAAACTGCAAAGCTTTTATGTGATACAAAATGCAGGAAATGTAATAAAAATTAAATAGATATTGATGCATAAGTGATTGCTACCTAAAATGTGAAACGCATATTAATTAGAAACGTAAATATAATCGTATTTGTGAGCCTCTTATAAAATTTTTCATACAATATACTTTAAGCGCAATAGTTTAAGCACTTAAAAAGTACTGAAATAATCATAATATAAAACAGAAAAAATAT